>OY747705.1:23467500-24022500 GCA_963556495.2 Valencia hispanica | reverse complement strand
ACAGTTTTAAGATGTTTATTTAAATGCAAGAACCGGAGAAAATGGACTGACTGGTAGCTGCAAAGGAGGAACTGGAAGGAGGGAGACTGAGTTGAAGTAGAGGGTAAGGTCACTGGGGGGAGGTAAGTAGGCTGACAGTGACTGAGGTTGGCTGATGCCAGGTGGTTGGGGTCCTGATGGTGTCTTTTTCCTTTCTTTCTCTTTTTGCAGATGGATCGTTGGAGGGTGAACAAACCGATGGCAGCGGGGAGCGGCGACGGAGGTGAGTATGACGAGTCTCTTTTCTGGAGGAGTGGGAGGACGCTGACCTGGGAAGGAAATTTCAGTCCAGGAATGAGGAAGTTTGACAGGTCTGCGAGGAGCCTGGAAGGAAAGGCTGGAGGCAAGCAACTTGGCGTTGATGGATTCCAAAACGGGGTCAGAAGGAAGGACCTAGAGAGAGCAACAAGAAGAAAGACTAAGTGGGTTCTTCAATCTTGAAACAACAAAGAAATCTGATCAAAGATCAAGTTCAGGATTAGTTGGCCTGAGTACCACACTGGGAGCGAGAACCATCTTGCGTCAGCCTGCTGAATCCCTTCTCCTTATTAGCAGTAGCACTGATGAGGTCTAATGAGAGGCACCTGTGGCTGCCGCCAACCACACCCTGCAGAAGGAGGTAAGGAAACAAACACACCCAGCTACCCAGCACACAGCCACTAAACCTAACATAACACCCCCCCCCCCCCTCCAACCCCCCCCCCCCCCCACCCAATGGGCGCCACCTGGCGGACGACCGGAGGAAGATGCAGAGGTGAGGGAGTCATCTAAAATGAAGGAGCGAGGGACCCACTTAAGTTCCTCGGGACTGTAGCTCTTCCAATCCACCAGGTATTGACGGCCACCGCCCCGAGGACGAGAAGCGACGATGCGGCAAACGGTATAGGCAGGGTGGCCATCTATGATCCGGGTGGGTGGAGTGGGTTCGGTTGGCGGGCACAAAGGACTGTTGTTGACTGGTTTGATTTTTGAATCATCGAAGACGGGGTGGACTCGAAGGTGAGATGGGAGTTTGAGTTTGACAGTAGATGGACTGATTATGGAGACTATGGGGAATGGGCCGAGGAAAATGGGTGATCATTTCTTTGAGTAGGCTTTGAGAGGAATGTCCTTCGATGAAAGCCAAACTTGTTGTCCTATGGAGTATAGTGGCTATTTTCTTTCTATTTTCTTGTTTAGGCCAGAGGTACGTTGAAGAGCGGTTCAATTACATCCTTGTTCAATGATGGCCACCAGAAAAAGCGGCGCAGGAGTCCTATGGTCCGGCTGGTGCTTGGATGGCTTGAGAACTTTGACGAATGGCCCCACTGGATGGTCCTTGCCCGGAGTGAAGAAGGAACAAAAAGCCGTTTGGGAGGACCCCCACCTGGATCTGGTTCAGACTACAGAGCCTTTTGATGGATCACTCGAGATCCCAGGTAAGGGACCCCAAAAAACAGGAAGAAGGGAGTATGGTTGTGGAAGGTTCTAGAGGTTCTTCGGTCAGGTGCATACGGAACAGGGCATTGGGTTTTTGGTTCTTGGACTGGGACGGTAGGATATGGCGAGGTTAAATCTGGAAAAGAACAGGGACCATCGGTACTGACGTGGGTTAAGACGTTCAGCAGTTTGTATGAAGGTATGAAAGGTTCTTATGATCCATCCATTTGGTTACCGGGAGCTCCGTACCCTCAAGGCAATATCTCCATTCTTCGAAGGCAAGCTTGATGGCTAGGAGCTCCCGGTCCCCGATGTCATAGTTTCGTTCAGATGGGGAAATTTTTCTGGAATAGAATGCACATGGATGAAGTCTATGGTCTTGTGGGGATCTTTGAGATAGGACAGCACCCACGACAGTAGCCGAGGCGGCAACTTCAAGGATGAATTGAGAGTCGGGATCTGGGAGCATGAGAACAGGAGCCTGGGAGAACAGTTGCTTGAGTTTGGTGAAAGCTTGATCTGCTTCCAGATTCCAGGAAGAAGGCACTTTTGTGAAGGTTAATGCAGTGAGGGGGGTGGTGATGATGCTGAAATTCCAAATGAACCTTCTGTAGAAGTTTGCAAAGCCTAGAAACCATTGCGGCTGCTTACAGGTACTCGGGGTTGGCCACTCCTCGACTGCCTTGGTCTTGGCCGGGTCTGCTCTAACTTGTCCACCCTCAAAATAAAACCTAGGAAGGTTATGGAAGGGACACGGAACTCACACTTTTCTTCTTTTATATAGAGGCGATTCTCCAACAGCCATTGAAGAACCTTGCGGACGGGTTCCTTGTGTTCTTCAGGGTTGTTGGAGAAAATCAGAATGTCATCCAGGTAAACTAAAACAAATTTATGGACGAAGTCTCGAAAGTTGTCATTGACCATGTTTTGGAAGACGGCAGGGGCATTAGAGAGTCCGAAGGGCATGACGAGGTATTCAAAATGACCCATGGGAGTTTTGAAGGCTGTCTTCCATTCATCCCCTGCCCGGATGCGGATTAGGTGGTATGCATTACGAAGATCAAGTTTGGAAAAAATAGTGGCTTTGGATACTGGTTCAAATGCAGATGAAATTAATGGAAGGGAATACTTGTTCTTAATAGTGATCTTAGAGTTTAAACCTCTGTGGTCAATGCTGGGTCTTAGAGAGTTGGCTTTTTTCTTGACAAAGAAAAAGTCTGCGCCGAGAGGAGAGGAGGATGGACGAATTATTCCTGCTTTCAGTGAATTGTTATTATATTTCTCCATGGATTCTCTTTCTTGACGAGATGTTATAGAGACGCCCTGAGGGCAAAGGAGCTCCGGGCAGGAGATCGATAGGACAATCATAAGGTCTGTGTGGTGGGAATGAGAGGGCCAAGTCCTTGCTTCAAACCTGTCTCAAATCATGATATTCAGTAGGGATGGAGGAAAGATCTGGAGGGGTCTCAGAACAAGAACTGTCGGATTGATCGGGGGGTATGGCTGATTGAAGACAGTTCTTTAGGCAGACAGTGCTCCAGGTGTTAAAACGGTTCCTAGCCCAGTCAACCTGGGGGTTATGGAGAGCTAACCATGGATACCCTAGGACTATTTGACTCTCACGAGTGGGGAAGATGTAAAAGGTTATCTTTTCTCAATGGTTTCCGGACAAAACTAGAGGGAGAGGCTGGGTATGGTGAGTAATACGAGTCATAGGGCTACCATCAAGGACACTAACTGAGATAGGAGGATCAAGTCTCACAGTCGGGATGTCTAGATTCTGGACTACGGCAGGGTGAATGAGATTTTGTTCAGAACCTGAGACAGATAGAACTACGTACTAAGAATCTGGGACTCTCGTGTCTGGGACCCGCCAGGACCCCTAAATTAACTGACGGGTTACGTCTTTTGGCTGGAGGGGACAGGAGGAAATAAAATGCTGTGGAGAGCCGCAATACCGACAACAACCATTCGTCATATGTCTCTGTCTCTCCTGAAGGTCAAACGAGTTTCACCTAGTTGCATGGGTTTAAGGGTTTCTGGCCTGGACTGTGGGGGTGATCTAACCGAGCTCGATAGATCACCCTTAGGGGAAACCGGTTGTGATGGCGCTCTGGAATGGTATCTCTCTCGGGTGAGGTTGTCCATTCTGATGGCCAACGATATAAGTTGGTTAAGAGACACAGGCTCATCCCTACTAGCTAGGTCGTCCTTTATTTTATAATTGAGAGCATGATAAAAGGCGCTTATTAGAGTCGGGGCATTCCAACCGGATTCAGTTGCCAGGATACGGAACTCAACAGCGAAATCTGCTACAGATCGATTTCCCTGTTTTAAGTTCCAAAGCCTTCTACCTGATTCCTCCTCATTTTTCAAGGGAGAAAAGGTTAACTTAAATGACTCAAGGAATTTGTCAAAAATGACATCATCAATGGAGGTCTCCTCAATGAAGGCTTCTACCCATCTAAGGGCTCTGTCTCGGAGTAATCCTATAATGTATGATACCTTATTTGAATCTGACTGGAATGAATCTGGAGATCGACTAAAGACTAAGGAACATTGTAGAAGAAAACCCTTGCACTGTGGGTGACGTCACATCCCGGAAGGAGGTAGACGCGGAAGCGGAAGAGCAGGAGTGCAACGTGGAGGCCGATAATCTATCCAACTTCTGGCTAAGCTCGAAAACCTTCCCTAACAGCTGACTGAGAGTTTTGGTGAGTGCAGACTGATGCTGAGTAATCTCCTGAAGTGCTGTCTCATGACGGCCGATTAGGGTACCCTGTTGAAAGGTCGCTGTCTGAAATTGTGCTGTAGAGCCTTGTTGTTGGCCATATGGTTCTTACATGATTGCCGGTGACTCTAATCCCAAGCAACAATATCAGACAGAGGAACACATTTTTAAGATGTGTATTTAAATGCAGGAAACAGATAAAAAAGGTCTGACTGGTAGCTGCAAAGGGGGAACTGGAAGGAGGGAGACTGAGTTGAAGTAGAAGGTAAGGTCACTGGGGGGAGGTAAGTAGGCTGACAGTGAATGAGGTTGGCTGGGGCTGGGTGGCTGGGGTCCTGATGGGAGCAGCGACAGAGGTGAGTATAACGAGTCTCTTTTCTGGAGGAGTGGGAGGAGGCTGACCTGGGCGGGATATGAAGGAAAACCCAGTCCAGGAACGAGGAAGTTTGACAGGTCTGCGAGGAGCCTGGAAGGCAAGGCTGGAGGCAAGCAACTTGGCGTGGATGGATTCCAGAACGGTGTCAGAGTCGCCAGTCGAGTCAGGAACTTTCTTTCAGGAGCTGGTCTGATCTGTCAGAATACTGCGAGGGAAGGGCCTAGGGAGAGCAACAATAAGAAATACTAAGTGGGTTCTTCAATCTTGAAACAACAAAGAAATCTGATCAAAGTTCAAGTTCAGGATTAGTTGGCCTGAGAACCACGCTGGGAGAGAGAACCATCTGGCATCAGACTGCTGAATCCCTTCTCCTTATTAGCAGTAGCACTGATGAGGTCTAATGAGAGGCACTTGTGGCTGCCGCCGCCAATCACACCCTGCAGAAGGAGGTAAGGAAACAAACACACCCAGCTACCCAGCACACAGCCACTAAAACCTAACAATATATGGTCATTTGATTTTGGGACAATGAACACAACTGAAAAACGATGAGTATTTCATTGTTTTATGATTGCATTACAGTGAACCCAGTGCAAGAGAGTTCAACTAAGCCAACACGCAAAATGTTGCAAAAAAACCAACCTCAAACGAGACCTCATTCTGAACATTTTGCAACTGTTATATCTCTGTTATTTATATTATTTAACATGTCAGTGAAATAATATTAATAACAGAATCATAAAACTTGTGCTAAAAGCTCTAATTCAATATGAATATATAGATTTCTCTAAAGCACAGGAAGGAGCTGAAAGCAAGGTACTGGGTGAGCAGAGATTAGTTTAATCTGCTTGACTTACTTTATAGACATGCTTAACTGTATCTTTAATTAGTCGCTGAAAAAGTTCCTCCATTTGGGCAGCTACAGCTTGGAAACCTTTGAGACTTTGACCTGAAATCTGCACAAGGCCTTTTCTTAGAGTGCCGCTTTTCTTCATGTAAAATCAGTGGTTTAAACCAAATGCCAAATGTGTATGTATGTATTGCAGAAATTTAGTGATAAACACAAAGTAGTAAAAATAAACTTCAAACTCTGCACCAGGAACCGTATCAAGATTAAAAATATTATATAATCTATAGTATGGGTTTTTTATGATCAGCCATAAATTAGCCTTATATTCTTATATTCTGAGGAAAACACATAACATCTACTGTAATCTGAGATCCTACTATAAAGAGTGGATTTTATATGATCACAATAATTCTACGCACACATTTGCCCTGAAAATGTCTGTTATCCATCTGCCTCAGCTCTATTTATTTTAAAATATGTCTGGATAACCTTAAACCTCCCAAACCCTCACCTCTTTATATCCCGTCCTTACTCGGAATGTGCTCTGTTGTGAAATTATTAGAAGAAACCCTTAAAAAAAATAACAGCAACCATCCCTGCTCTAAGAACAAGTTCCAAAAATGTTAAAGGGGAAATGTAAGCCAGATTCTAGGGCGTCCAAGTCATCACATAATACAAACTGGCATCACTGGATGATAAAGTTTCATTGCTGGTTATGGCCAGTGGGAAACTAGGACCAGTAGGGACATTTACAGGACTATAAAGATGTGTGTCAGTGATCTAAACTGAGAAAAGAGACGTAATAGAAAGGAAGTGATTTGTGACTAAAAAGTGGGAGAGATTTTTGAGGATTTTTATCTGTTTTTATTTAAAACTTGTTCAAAACAACTTGTTTTTGTTTTGTTTTGTTCAATTTTTCAGGAGCTATAAAAATGTGGTCATAGAATTTAAACCCCACTTTTATTTTGTAGCATGTCTCTAACTTTAATTTCTGTAGATGTACGTAGGTTTTAGATGACATTTACATTATTTGCTTACATTTGAATACCCTGCGATCATAGTGTCCTAATATTACATAAACCAATTATGATTAATACACATTTTTCTCATTTATATTTATTAGATTTGGAAGAAATCAGCCTTGGTACCCAGCTTCTAATTAGCTACAACTGTTTAAAATCAAGCACAAATTGTATGATGTTCAAGTGACAGTGCTGCAAGGACATATGAGTGCACATTTCACGACATGCACAATGTTATACACCTTTGAATGTATCGCTTTGTGTTTGCATGTGTGTAAGCACCCATGTGTGAGCTCACTCGGCAGGCGCAGAATAATGTAATGGTTCCTGTCACATCACACTAGCTGTCAGTCTTGTCACATGTAGTGACTGCAGCCCGCAGGTGACCAAACACACGCGTTCACTTCTAAAGCATGTGGTTGGGCACAATGTAGTTTTCCAGTACGCTTGAAAAGGAGGCAATGGAAAACTTCTCAAAGTCATTGTTTTCTTGCTAAAGAAGAAAACTTTTAACTGAAGTCTAACCATTTCAACCATTTACCATTTGAACCATTTAAAAGATGCATGATGCAAAACTCAGACTGGAAATGTGAACATTTTGGGATTCCTTTCTTCACAGTTGAATTTGAAGCCCACTCATCTTGTTTGATGTAATTCAACCTATTGCCACAAAGAAAAATTACAGAAAATCTATTAAAAACCTAAATGTATATACAAATACAGTTAGGCCCAAAATTGTTCATACCCTTGTTAGATTACGGCTAAAGTGATGTTTTTTTATATATTTTACCAAAATCTTTCTTCTGATTAAAAGTAGTGGTTAGATTTTGGAGCGACTAAGCCAGAGTCCAATCTGACACCGAATTTGTGGAGAGGGGTAAAGATTAGGATGATGGCAAAGACGCCTATCAACCTCAAAGACTTGAAGCTCATCACCATCATCCATATATCGTCAGCCCTCATCACCAAAGAGAAATCAACAAAAATACCAGTGGAAATGTGCAAAATGCTTGTCAGCAATTATAAGAATAGTTTGATTGATGTTAGGCAAATGAAGCCTTTTCTATTGATCATTGAGAAGGATATGCATAATAATTTCAGACATGCCATTTTTGAATAAAAGGTAAATAAAAACAGTATTTTTTTAACATTGTTTTATCTTTTGAACAATTGACTTATTTCCTCTCAGAAGCAAACTTCTTGTTAGAATAAAAATCATTTTAAGTTTAGATCTGGCAGAAGTATGAATAGTTTATGTAAAATAAGAAATAATGAACTATGTCTCATTAGTACTTTATCCAGACCCTCCATACAGATATATCTGTCACATTCCGCCCAAACCAATTTCACTTTCAATTCAAACAATTCTGTCCAACAACTTGTAAAACATAACAAATTCACTCTTTGTTTTCCATTTCACATTGATTTCTTTATCATGTATTTCTTCACATAATGAATATTTATGTGGTATGACTCCCATGCATCCCTCTTTTCACCCAAAGCACATTTAATGCGTACTTGTAGTGTTTAGTTACATTTGTACAGAGACACTTTTAGCAGCTGGATAGTGCAACAGTCCAAAAATCACAAACGGAACTGGGAGCAACAAAGACCAAAGGAAATAACCAGGCATGCTATGTAAATACGCTGTGGCACACACTTCCATGCATTTACCTATTGGTACACCTAAATATACACAGCCAAGAGGGAGTGGCACCCTTTAGCACATTAAAATGCAGAGGTACACAGTTGTACAGTAAATAGGCACACCACCTATTTGCGTGTTCCTATTTACATGGATACACATAAACGCATACTTTTCAAGGAAACATTAGCTTCATTAGCCAGGAATGCTAATTGAAACAAATTAGCTAGTGGTCTCTACATGTCTGAGGTGGGACTTCTGTTCAAATGTGCATTCCTGTACTTTTGCATTTATAAACATTAGCTATGCATGCCAAAGATCTGGGACCACCGAACACTCTGCATTTTCTTCAGTTTTACTTTAAATCACAAATAACTGGAAATTTGTCAAACACAAACAGACATTAACACTGACAGAAACAGTTCCAGACCACACTAAACCTGATCTCTATTTTTCACAATTACATGCAAACACACACCCTTAGCTCCAATAACAATGTACTTGCGAAGACCTCACTGAATGCAAAAAGAGAATCAGACAAGAGAATCAGACTTGGTGAAATGATGGATTTGTCAGTGTGGCCTGCAGCAAGAGAAGCAACCCTCAACCAGCAACCCTCAACCAGCAGGTCAAAGAAAAGCAGTGTTAAAAAGACCCTTACTTGACAATTAACAATAGACATAAATGCAGACTCCTGACGTTATATTAGGACATGCCATACCTGCACCAAAAGCGAAAAAGAAAGTCTGGTTGGGATTCTTCTCCAGCAGTGCAGAGACACGTCGAGCCATTCGTTCATTGCGTTTGAAGATGAGCTCTTGGCGGAAGTAGCTGTCTATCTGCATGGCGGTCATACGGTCATGCGCTGGCAGAGAGCTGTTGATGAAGTAAGGGAGCTGAAACAGAGAAAGGGACTGTGAGAAAACAGGATGTAAAAAGAGTTTACATTAAAAATCTTTCCTAAACTTGACAGATAATAAATTCTTCAGAGCATTTTCACACCTTTGGTGTTCAGTTCATTGAACTCTGATTAATTTCCCCCCTTGGTGAGTTTCATGTAAACACAGCAATCACACTAAGGTGCAGAACAAAACAACTGTACTGAGAACATTTGGAGAAGTTGGTCTTGATACAGTTCTAAATGAGCACTAAAGTGTTTTTTATGGTGTAAATGTGAGCCGACCTCGATCTGACACAGCTACCAGGCGTGTCTTGATCCAAGACCCTTCATAAACTTCCTTGTGGGTGCTGAAGGAGGAGCAGCCTCTCCCGACCTCTCCTGATCTCCATTGCCTTATTCTCTTATCTTATTTTCTTTTCTTAGCTTTCCTTAGCTTTTTTCGTAGTTACTTTATACACCCAGCCTCTGGAGTCACTGTATTAGAGCTGATCTGTTTTTCTGGATTACTTTCTGAAGGACTGTGGATTACCAAAATGGAGTTTTGCTCAGCTGAGGACTTTGCGAAATTGCTCCAGAGAATTGAAACAATCGAGACGAAGTTACACCATCTTCAGATTAATTTTGATCTAAACACTGGATACAGAAATGAGACAACTTTACCAATCCATGGTGGCGCAACTGGTAGCGCAGCTTACCTCACAGCTAACCACCCAAAAAATGAGCCTAAAAAAGCTATATTTCTAAGTTTATATAAACCCCAAAACTTAACTCTAACTTCTTTAATGATTTCAGTGACCTTCTTTCCCTAATATATATAGATTATGACCAATTAATCATTGTGGGGGACTTCAACATCCATACTGACAACCCTCAGGATAGACTAGCAAAAACATTAGTTGACACTCTTCCCAACTTTGGCCTGACCCAGCATGTCAAACAACCAACATACGATAGAGGACACACTCTGGACTTAATTATCTGCAATTATTTAACTATATCTGAGATTTCTGTAATTGATATTGCACTATCTGACCATTTCTGTGTTTTCTTTGAAAGTACCATCTCTGCTAAACTATCTAGCCACAGTGAGAGAATTGTAAAAAAGCAATTTCAACGGTACAGTTCTGTTGAAACCTTTAAACGTATTTACACTTCCACCACATCCCCCTAATCTCCCAACTCCAACTCAGTAAATAAGATGGTAGGTAATTTCCTCGCGAAAATCTCAGACATTATTGATTCCATTGTAAGTAGTCTCAGGTAGAAAGAAGTCTCCGTGAACAAGCGATCCACTGGTACGTAGTGAAAAAAGGGAGCGTCAACGAGCCGAGAGAAAATGGTGGAAAACTTGACTCCAGGTTCACTGTGAGATCTACAAAAAGAGACTGAACAGATATCGGTTAACATTAATAGATGCTAGGGAAACCGCAAAAAAAACCTTGATGATATCATTAACCGATTAAGCTCCTCCTCTTGCTGTCTTGATATCCTACCCACAGCTTCCCTTAAGAAAGTTTCCCCTGTCATTGGGTCTGATCTGATTCAAATAGTAAACTCATCGCTCATGTCAGGTGTCTTCCCCAGGCATTAAAAACAGCAGTTACTAAACCACTGCCACTACGCCTTAATCATGTAAGCACCTTGAATTACCTTGGTGTTGAAAGTGTGCTATACAAGTAAAATTGCCTTCCCCTGCCTTGCATTTATGTAGCCAGATATTTGTTGGATTTTGGGATGCGGTAGATTAAACAAATGATTAAACAAAGGCTGCACTTCTTTTTCAGTAAGCATAGAGCCCAATGCACCTTTTAAGACATCTTCTCCAAACCATTCAGCATACTTCTCAGATAGGTTTCCCTGAAATAGTACCCAGAAAAACACTAATGATATCATTAAGCTCTCTATTCTTTCTACTACCTTGGAACACAGCATCTGTTTCCTACATTTGCATTTGGCACTCTGCCCCGGACACATCTGACCGATAAACAGACTGAATATTCTCATGTGGTTTGTAGTAAAAGGCTTTGGTTTGCTTGGAGTTTTCACTGTGTAAAATGAAACCAAAACCACTGAAAAACATAGAAGTTAATGAACATATCAATTGATTCTGACCAAAGTAAACAAACTATGGTATAGGTTTGAAAACACCCTAAATTACACATCAAGTGATCCACATATTTTCCTTAATGAGTCCTAAGTAGCTACTCATACAAGGCACTGCATCTAAATTTAAACAAGATTTAGAAGGCTATTGTGTGGGGCAACCATGGCTCAAGATGTAGGGGTTTGTCCTGTAACCACAGAGTTCAAACCCTCATTCTATCTGTCTTGGATGTTGTGTCCTTGGGCAAGACACTTCACCCTCTTTGTCTACTGGTGCTGGTCAAAGGGCCTAGTGCCGCCAGTGTGATGCAGCCTTGCTGTAAGTGTGTCCCAGGGCAATTGTGGCTACAATTTTAGTTTATCATCATTAATTTGACTGGGCTGGATCACCTTTTAAATTTAGAACTGCCATATCACTTTGTGGCATAGATTCAGTCAAATTTAGACCAGGCTTATTTTATATACTAAAGGGCCTCACTTTTAATTATTCACTTAAGTTTTTTGCAAATCTAAATCATTTCACATTAAGTGACTCTAATTGAGCATCCAGGCAGCATGTTTGCTATATTCACTTCTCAAAAGAAATCCCTAAAGATCAAGAGTTCACATAATTCACACAGTCTTCTGTGCTGCTGTGAAAGAAATGAAATGAGCAAGCGATTGGTGACAGAATGGATGTTTGTGTCCCGCATTGAACAGATGTGTTTATCTGGATTCTATTAGAGTGTGACAAGAAGACACATGCAGAACACACATTGCTTGGCTGTGTACAAGTGAGTAACAGGTTGACAGGACAGAATAATGGTTGCAAATGGTGGGTAAATGTGTGTATATTTTATAGGGAATGGTGTGTAAAAATATGGAGGGAGCATCAAGCCAAAGTTGGTTTTGTCACACATTTCCCCCCACTCGCTTGAGTTTTTTATATTGTGAGTTTTAAGATGGAATTTAACTGTCGAAAAACTGTCAGCATTCTGAACACTTGTTTCATACGTAACACATCCAGTTTTATTACTAGATCTAGTTGATCCACTGGAACAAATAAGGTTCCATTCAAATCCTAAAAAACAAACAAACAAAAAACAACTTTATTTTGCTTTTGAATAGCGATACAATTTCGGGAAATAAAATATCGCGATATACCGGTGTATTGATATGTTCTTACATCACTAGTGAGCAACATAAAAATTTCCCGTTGATAATCTTTTTCCATTTCCGTCATCAACCTATTGGTGCCGATGGCATTACAAAGTTCAGTAATTCAGTGGTTCATATTTAGGCTCATCAAAACGATGAAGTGTAGATAAAATGTGTTTTCTCAGGGAGGGTGAAATAGGTTTAGTGAAGGCCACCTAATGTTTAAAAATAAAATTTGATTTTGTCTGGCATGAAACATGTTGAAAGGATGTACAGCGAGGGAAGGACTGTATGATTACTCTAGACAGACTTAGAGTGGGAATAATGTCTTTAGAGCTATGTTACTGTAGGTAAACCCTCAAGACTAAACTGATTATGGACTGAAAAGTGAAACTGTCAGCTGCTTCCATTTACTGCTGCTATGTTTTTCTAACAACCTATATGCTATTTGATTTAAAAAAGCATTCTAGTGACAGTTGTTGAGAGTTCTGGTTCACGTGTAGGAGTAAGATAGAAAAAAGATACTTTAGTGATCCCCCAAGAGAAAATCAGGTATTTAGTGGCCCATAAATAAGAAATAAATAAAAAAAGCAACAATCTAAACTAGAAAAGCACTCGGAGAGGGCAGACCGCAGAATCAGACAGCAGTTCAGTTCATGAGCCCCTTCCATTGGCCTAGGTGGGGACAAAATATCTCCTGAAACTTTCCGTCCTAAAAAATAGTGGGATGAGCCTCTCACTGCAGTGGCTTCATAGCCCCATTAAGATGTTATGGAGGGGGTATTTAGCACTATCCAAATTGGCCAGGGTCACCGTCCCAAGGGACTCCAAACTCCAGCAAAACATGGCATGTCATGTAACAATGCAAGCACGAAGTGGAGCAAACATTGCATTGCAATTTTTGCTTTTTATTACAGCTGTTGGAGGCCTCTTGACCTCTAATGTTTTAAAAACTGCATGTCAAGTCCAGAGGCCCACACCTGTCATAGATCACCATGATACAACAGTGGGCTCTGTACTCGAGTATCTGATTGCTTAACCAAGTGTTTGGGAATGTTGATGTATTTTATTATGACACAAGGAACAGGGGAAAACTGCTGCCATATAAAAAAATATGGATATAGCTGAAGCCATGTCTGCAGGTGAAACTAAAAGCTAATAAGCTCATAATGGTCCCCTAGGTTAAAGAGATGGATGAGCATACCAAGAGCGAGAGGCGGGAATAATGAAAACATATGTGTATTATGTTTTGGTATGAGAATAGAGGCATGGTGTGCACACTTTATGTGCCTCTATGGTGTAAATGATTAAGAGTCTCTAATGTAAACTTTTGAGTTGAGGTTGCATGGTGTGTGGCGTTTCATGCAACTTTAGGGTCAATGAGGGAGGTTGACAATGCAGTCCACAAGAAGGGCTTTTTCTATAACAATTACATCTCCAGCATGTGGATGTTCAGCATTTATGTATATGTGTTATGGACTGACAGCTCAAAGAAATGCTGATGGTAGCTTTCAGCAAAGGAGCTGAGTCAATGTCAGTAAGAGGTGAGACGATGAGTTTTTAGTTACATTCAGAGCTATTAAAGTGTCACACTATCAAGTAACTCGAGGTTGAGTAGGATTAATGTGGCAGTTTGAAGATTTGTGGAACTGATGTGTAAGCCTAAATGTTTGAGGTGATGATTATGTAATGGCAGAGGAGCCGGCATGAGATGCATGCCAACTTAAATCCAGAGCCTTGATAGATTTTGGTTTTTGAACACTAAGGCAGATACTTTAAAAGGGACATTTGAAAATTCCACTTTTTTAGCCCTTAAATGCTATGTGTAGTGAAGAGTATCTAGGAGTGCAAAAAGCATACGTTTGTCACTCCATGTGTTGTGGAGATATTTTTGTAAAATGTTTTTGGTCATATTTTTAAGCCGTTCAGTTTTCTCTATTATCTATTACGTTTTTTGAACTATTACGTCACAGTACTTGCACTGGAACTGCCAAACTTGGTCATGGATTTCAGCCTCAATGCTGAGCGAATCAGCCATCTTTTTTTCTCGCTGTGAGTTTGTAGTCCAAGTTTAGGTCTGCCAAAAGTACAAGTGTCAAAATGTTCTGTTGTTGGGTGTATTAACCCGCACAACTCTTTACACCGTCTCCCAGCATCAGAACTTCTTGGAAGTGCGTGGTTAAGTTATATTTTTAATGGTAATGTGCCCAAATCTGTGGCTAAAGTAGTTTTTGTTTGCGCCAAACACTTCACAGACGAGTGCTTCAGTAACCTCTGCCAGTATCAACAAGGATTTTCCGAAAGACTTCGTCCTATCGAGGGCTCAATCCCTTCTGAATATGAAAATGGTGGATACAGCACAATGGTAAGCTCCAATTAACGCTAAAATGACAGCAAACTGTATTTTTGGACATTCATTAATGCCTCTTGGACATTGTTTTGATAGCATTAGCATCTGACTTTCTGCTTATGTTGGCGCTATGTGGTCCATGTTTTAGCTCCCCAATTACATAGGTCGTTTTAATACTACCATCACAGGTAAAGGCAGAGTATAATTTATTACGTATGCCTATCTGGTTACATACCCATGTCTGTGTTTTGAAAGAGTTTGTTGACTGTAAAAGTGGACAGGTGTCATGCTGCCCTATTCACTCCCTCTCCTAATCATCGTCCTCACCTGTGTCTCCCATCAACCACACCTGATCCTCCTTACCTTCTGCCTTTATAACCCGTCACTTCCCCTCACTCAGGGCCGGATCATTGTGTAGATGTCTCCATGGTGTATTGTCCTGCTGTTACCCGTCCTGCTCGTCCAATGTCCTGTCTCTCCGTTCCTGCCATGACCACCATCATCATCACCTCCTCCACCAGCAGCACCACTTCAACCAGCACTTAAATAAACATCCTTGCACCTTTCCACGGCGTCTGCGTTTGGGTCCATGCACCACACTCCCTGACAGAATGATCTGGTAGGAAAGAATGGACCCCGCAGACGGCTGGGAAAACTCCAGCCTGCACCGGGATTTTTGGGGTTAGCTGACGGAAAACTGGATTGACGTGGCGTGGAAGGTGTCGCACACTCCTCCCGGCGTGGGTCCGTGGAGGTATCGACCTCCTCCTCCGCCATGTCACCGACGACGGTACTGCCGCAGGGTGACGGCCTTCAAGGAGGAGGAGAAGGTCCCGGTCTCAGCCTCCACCATTCCTGCGGTCTTCCTGGCCATCGCATTGGCTGCTCTCCAGCATCTGGCGTCTCCCAATGGGTCGCCAGAGTCCCCAGAGAAGGTCATGGAGGACCAGTCCCCGTCGCTAGAGCTCCCAGAGAGGGTCATGGAGGACCCATCCCCATCGCTAGAGCTCCCAGGGAGGGTCATGGAGGACCCGTCCCCGTTGCTAGAGCCTCTTCACCATCGACCACTGTCGGTCGAGCCCCCAGACTCTTCTCCTCTGATGCTTCTCTAATCTGGAACAAACTTCCAGAAAACTTCTTTTAAATCACAACTAAAAACGTATCTGTTTAGAGTTGCCTTTGAGTAATGCTTTCGTATCATGTTTTGTGTATTCTTCTTGTTTTACTGCTCTTTTTACATTATATACTTTGTAATGCTTTGATGAATCTGTGTGTGCTTCTTGCTTTATTGCTGTTTTTAATTTAAATGCTTTGTCTGTGTTTTAATGCTATTTTTATTTTACCACTTAATCATGTAAAGCACCTTGAATTACCTTGTTGTTGAAAGTCTGCTATACCAAAAAATTGCCATGCTTTGCCTTCTCAACCGGCCTCCGCGCCGCCAGACTCTTCTCAGCCGGCCTCCGTGCCGCCAGATTCTTCTCAGCCGGCCAGGCCTCTTCGTCGCCACCGACCTCGACCGGCCAGGCCTCTTCATTGCCCCTGACCAGTCAAGCTCCTCAGCGGCTGCCTGGTCCTCAGAAGAGGACCACCGGGTCCGCCAGAACTCAGCCCGGCAACGGGACTTCCATCCAGCTGTTTGCCAGATCTCCAGGTCCTCATAGAAGGATCAGCGGGGCGTCCGCCAGACCGTCGTCTAGCCAGGGGACGCCCTACAGACTGGTGGAAAATGAATGAAACAAGATTCCAGAGGCTTGGCAAGTTACCACGGAGATATGTGTATCACAGCGACGTCTGTCCCCTCACAGCAGGTGATCTCGGTGCTGCAGGTCAGACGTGAAAGCAGCCTGATGACTGTCAGTCTGCTCACCAGGCTGCTTTCGCTTCTGACCCCAGCGCATGTTAACATGCTCATCTTTCTCAACATAAATCAGTAGACTGGAGCTAAAGTTGTGTATAAGTTACAGTTTCTTTTGTTTTTGTCTTTTTTACTCTGTTAATGAGCCTAATTTATTGTTAGGTACGCTGATCTCTCTCATCCTCTTTCTCGACTCTTTTTGCCAAATGTAACACAAAACTATAAGACCTATTAGTACTATATATTTTTTACTAAGTTATTGTTTAACATGACTTTTAAAAAAAAACTATTTTGGAGAAGAAAAAAAATATGAGCGTCAGTTGTGTTAATGAGTAACGTCTTCTAGCTGTCGGCTCCACTGCTTATAGCGCATTTTTTCTTTGTGCAACTACCATTAATTAATTCAATTTAACTTCCACAAGAGGTGTCCCACTTGTAAGGAAGATCTCAATGAGGAAACATGCTATTTTTCTATTCTCACTGCATTTTAATATAGCCTATGAACACTGAATTTTAATATAAAAATATAAATGATTAATCGAAAATCAATCGTTAATTCTCCCGATGATCGATGAAGACAGTTTAATTGAATTCCCATCCCTAGTACCCACAGACACTCAGGTCCTCCTTCCGTGGGCTCCCTCCACCCACCCTGGCAAGGGTGCTTCCTTTTTTTTTCCTCTCCTTGGCATCTGGAATCCACCTTTAAAGGGGGTGTTATCCTGCTGTTACCCATCCTGATCGTCCGAATGTCCTGCCTCTCCGTTCCTGCCGTTACCACCATCATCATCATTATCACCTCCGCCACCAGCAGCACCACTTCAACCAGCACCCTAATAAATACCCTTGCACCTTCTACCAGCGTCTGCGTTTGGGTCCATGCTCCACACTGCACACTCCTGACAACAGGTTCATATGCTACTTTGAAATTGCTAACGCACATTAGTATTTTTAAACGAGGTTTTGGGTCATTTACGAATAAAACGTTTCTGCAGTGCTAGGTTGCCGGTTCTCTATCAACTGCAAAAATAGCTGAATGGGGTGGAGTGGAAGGTTCAGCGACCTGGAGGGGGGCGTGGCATGCAGCACATCCTACACATTTAAAGGGAACACACCAAATCGAGTAATTCTGCAAACCCTGTTCAGACACCTCTGAACAGGGGTAGAAGAGGAGCCTATAGAACTACTGTAATAAAAAATTCTGACCTAATAACTGCAGTTCCACTATATATAGACCACAACTAAATGGTTTGGATGTAAAAAGGAAGAATTTAAATGCATGATATGTCCACCTTACATTTTTAAATTGAAAATAGCTGGTGCAAGTGATATATTAAACACTTGAAGTGCCCCTGGCATGAAATTAGCATTTTTTGAGTTTTTTGGTCATATTTTTTAGTTTCCCCAGCCTGCCTATGTCCCCTAAGTAGTTAAAATGACTGATTAGTGTTTCCTTTGTCCCCGGGTATGTCTGCCTACATAGTGAAATTAGCTGTTTTGCAGTTCGGCATATGACCACACGTTTCGGCATATGAAGTCATTGAGTTCCAGCCAATTACCCCCTTCTCTGAACTACACTCTCCAAGTCCCTCCCCCCACGGAGCGTACAGTATTACAACCTAAACAATGAGAGCTACGGTAAAAGGCAAACAACAAACCAACAGCATGGAGTCCAGACCGCATCGACACTGTCCTCCCCAATTCCGAGCCACTGAAAAGCTTGTGGATGGACTTTTTTTATGCAGGGAATGTACCCTACCGAGTCCCGAAGTGCGTGGTCGTTTGTGGCAAACATTTCTCTGACGAATATTAACTTGGGACAATACAGCAGTGGATTCGCTGATCGTCTTAAACTTTTACCAGAATCAATACCAACTCTCTGTGAACCAGCAAATATCCATATACAAGTAGGCTAAGTATCTTTCCGCAATAATGTCCTTCAGCTGTTACATACCAGTGTTTCCCACATATATAGACGAATCTGGCGGTGCGCCACAGATTAAACTCCGACCGCCACAAAATCAACACCGACCGTCACACATTGCGTTTCGTTTTTCTTTTTTACGCTATTTAAAACACTATTCATTCCCTACTCTCTCTTCGTCTCTCTGTCACTCACGTCTCTCTCGCACAAACATACACACACACACAGCCTCTCCCCTCCGTGCACAGCACGTCTGTCTGGATCACATGTGGAAGACATCCTCTACCTTTCTGGTACCTCCTCAGGTGCCTCGCCGTCCGGATCAGATTCCAGATCAAATTGCAGTTGCCATTACAGTAGCCGATAACTGAGCCATTACTGTTGTGGTGAAGCTAGAGACGTAATAAGGACGGATGGATGTGTGGATGGATGATCCAATATTTTATTAGGCCTGTAATTTGTAAACAGATTATTGTTCAACACACAATATAATTAGGCCTAAACCTAATTATATTTCATACATAATATTGGAATTTGGGCAATTTGTGGTGCGCAAATGCATGTCTGTCAATGTTTCATCAGATGTGGACGTTAGAGACTCAGTTGACAATAGAGTCGCATGGCTTGGGCCCCGCCCACCAAAACTCGGTCGTTCTATGCTAATGCTAACAGAAGGGCCACCTAGTAGGGGCTGCAATACTACAACAAGGCTGAATTATGTCAAACGATTCTTTGATACAGTATTAAGGTACTTAAAGTGTGACTAAAAAGGGCCCAAACGTCACGGGAATTTCATGCCAGGTCCACTTTAAAGAGGATAGTCATAATTCTGGTTAGGTATTCCTAATCTGATATTAGCTGCTCAAATCACTTCAGTATAGTTGTGTAAGATTGCCTGATCATTATCTGTAAACAAGATAACCAGTTTATAGGATTATTTACCAATAATCCAGTTTCCACCTAATATTTATGCACAATAAAAAATAAAAAAAATCTTTGCTGATCCTTGCAACCACTAAAAATAGCAAAACCAGCCTCTGTAGGCAAACTACAGCAAATAGTATTACTTTCTGTAGAGAAGTGGGTATGAAAATAATTATCTGGGGTTGGAAAACAGAGCCTAGAGTACAAAGTACAGAACCAATGACAAGTTTTTCACTAAATAAGATGATTAACATTGACATGCAACATTTCAACAGAAGTCTTTGCTGATGTTCAACTTGGTGGAAACACTGCCTCACAGCATAAAACTAAATAAGCTTTGCCAAGCATCTGCAGAATATTACAAATTTAGAGGTTTACTGATGATGTATGTTATGATGGCGGCTTCTTGGTTTCTGGATGAGCAGTAATCAGGGGAATACAGTCCACTTCGGTCTTAGAAATAAAGTACTTTGTTATCAACGTGATTTTTTGCCAAAACCTTTACACATTTAGAAGAAAGGTCTTGTTGGAGCACAAGTGTTGTTGGACAGCTTACAGCTTTGTAAGTGGTAAAATGTGGAAGATAATATCTAATTTTGTGTGTTTTGGAAAGATAAAATAATGGCATCAGAACATTTGTATTGTGTTGAACAGGTGTTTTTTTATGTTCTGTAGTGAAACTCCAGAAAACCCAGAACATTTAATTGATTTCAGTTGTTCTTGTTTCAAAAGAAATGAACAAGCAACACATAATGCTGTATCTTGATAGAGTAGCTTCAGATTAATTAACAAACCTGTGAGGTGTCATGGTTGAAGATGATAGAGTTAAGATCCCCACAATTGTAGTGTGTGATGAGATCTTCTGTAGTGTAGGATCCTTGCAGGCTGCCCGCTCGGACACCTTCATGCTGCAGCAGCGTCTGGTTCAATGCAAACAATACCTGCAGACAAAATGATCAAAGAAAAGAAAATGTGGCTCTAGGGTTTCAGCATTTACAGATTTAGGTTTATCTACTTTTTACTCAAGAGGATGGATGGATTGAACAGCACTTAATGACACGTAAAAAAAGTTGGAAAATTATTCAGTAACTAAACCCTGTTTTAAACTTCTTCACAACATTATCCCTGACCTGTTTACTGTTATCTAACAAACCTCTGAGACTGACAAAAAACAGCTGTATCTATGGCAAGATTAAATTACTGACAGGTGATTTCTATTTACAGGTTAGGTGACTTATGAAGGTAGTTATTTGCACAGAATTTTATTTCAGGGTAGCAGAGGTAGGGGTGTAATGGTGCGCAAAAGTTACTCAGTACGTTTACATGCACTTCTAAATAAAAATTTTTGGCAAAAACAAGCTAAAAGCTTAGCCAGAATACGAGCCTTCATACCAATTTACATGTCACTAGGGCTGCCACAAACATTACACAAGTATTATGTGCAATCGAAAATACTGACTATTAAGATAACTTATTCAACATTTATGAATTAATTATAAAATAAAACATTAGCGTTACAGTAGACACATGACGTGTGCCGTTAATGTTACAGCTATCAATACAAGTAATACAACACCATCTTCAGTCAGAAGCTGTAATACAGATTGCTACAGAAGAGCCTTCCTGCCCACAGCCATCTAAAATCTAAAAAGTAAATCGAAAAATAAGTATTTTATTTTTAATGTAATAATAAAATAATAAGCAGCTGTTTCACAAAAACCTAAATTTTCATTTTTTTGTGTCCATGTAACCAACGGAATCTTGGGCACCTGCCATACACAGAAACAAATAAGCCAGCCATGTATGGAATGCCGTTTAATTCATAATTAAATAAATAAATAAATACCAAAATAAATAAATAAATACTGTAATAAATCAATATTCCACAAAATAAATGGATTTTTTTTTTACAGAAGTCAGGGCGGCAAGTCGAGCAGGTTATCTGGATTACTTACAAGAACTCAGAGAGTCTATCCTGTCTTTTGCTGACGAAATTGAGAGTCGTTATCAGATTGTGTTTTGGCAGCAATAGAGAACTTCATTGAGACACTGGGGTGCATAAGTGCACTGCAAGATGTTGACATCCATGACGAAGTAATTAATAATTTGAGAGGGGTTGAGCTCCGAGCAGGTGTCCATGATGTTCAACCACCAAGCACGGGAGCTGGACGCCCACCTTTGGATATTCCAGTTCCTTTGCTCACAATATTTATGATAGCAGGTGTTGTGCCAAAAAGTGATGGTCTGCCACAAACTGATCAGCCGCTGCGGCAGCATGCACAGATCTGGTAACTGTGTTTCTCGGCGTAACTCACAACGATTGCGGCTTAAAATCCGGCAAATCAAACATTATCGACATTGTAAAAGCACAAATATCCTCGTCAAGTATTTCAGCAGATGTTTGTCTCCAATGAATTTTTATAATTTTCTCCAAAGACTTACTGTGTTTTCTATTTCAGAAGTTGTTTGAAATGTTCGGTGTATATCCTAAACGGTCACAATATGTAAGCCTGAATGTAATATTTGCAATTGAAAGATGGTTTGTGGTAAGAATTGGACCTCTGTATGCTATAGGGTTGATAGTATTTCAAAATTAATGTAACATAACGCTGCTAAATTGAATGTGAAGTGAAAAGTTATGTAAATTAAAATAAATTATTGTTGAACAATTTTATCTTTCTCATCTTGTTTATTTTACCAATATTTTAATGTCATAGCCTACAACGTGTTATACTGTTTACATTGTTTTTATTTTTATTTAGTTGGACATGAAGCTAAAGTTAATAGTTTTTTTTTTGTTACTATAGAAACTCTCCATGGCATATTTTCACCTGCTAAAGGCTGATCAGTTTTTGGCAGAGCTGACCCTTGTTGTGATTGCATTTATCATAAGATGAACTGAACAGACTGTTGAAAGACCACATTTCCCAGCAATCCTAGCAGTGACCCCCAACACACTCCTATTGGTCCGTGACCACCCATGGTGACATCAGCAATGACATCACGGCCAAAGGGGGCTATAAGAGTGGAGTCGCGCCCATTTTCAAACTGTTCTCCAGCTAGAAGTTCTTGGATGGACTACTGCTGAACAGAGGACATCTCACCGGTGAAGATTCTCTTTTATTCTGACCCGCTGGACCGCGGAAGAACTCATTTCAAAGCTTCGAAGTGCACACCCAGTCTGAGCTGAAATTGCTGTTTGAAACTGTTTGTTTTATCCTGCGCTGATCACGCCTTTCTTTCTTTTTCCCTCCTCTCCTTTACTCTCTCTCTCTCTCTCTCTCTCTCTCTCTCTCTCTCTCTCTCTCTCTCTCTCTCTCTCTCTCTCTCTCTCTCTCTCTCTCTCTCTCTCTCTCTCTCTCTCTCTCTCTCTCTCTCTCTCTCTCTCTCTCTTTGATCACTCCGTCGGGCTCGGTCCGGCCTGCGTTAGCTGGTCTTAGCTGAAAAGTTTAACTCCATTGTCTTTAGTCTGTCGCTAAAGCAGAGGCCTACCACATGGACGGTTTCCCCATGTGCTCCTTTAGCCAAAGCTAGTTTTATGACTCTTTCTTAGACTCCATGTGCTGTCCTCCATCTTGGCACAGAGCTGAGATTTATGACTTTGTCCCACAGGCTATCTGTGACTTGGGCTCCCTGAAGTGACGGCCCCCCCTTTCCTGACCCGAACCTCAGCTGTTCTCACTGATTTCATTTCATGTTAATTGTGTTTAATGTTTACCTATTATTGTTGTCTATGATCTGTAGTAGTTTGCATTATTTAGAATAGATGGGATTTTCTATTTTCTAAATAAAGTCCCCTTATCTTAAAGAGAAGTTGTCCGAGATTACTTGGAGTGATGCGTACAATTAATGTCCACAGCGTAAGAACTTATTCCTTCATTTGTTTAATTATCTCAGCCTTATCAGACTGGTAATCA
Source organism: Valencia hispanica (assembly GCA_963556495.2). Classification (NCBI taxonomy): domain Eukaryota; kingdom Metazoa; phylum Chordata; class Actinopteri; order Cyprinodontiformes; family Valenciidae; genus Valencia; species Valencia hispanica. The sequence continues at coordinate 23,999,304 of OY747705.1, read as the reverse complement.
TAAACATAAACTGAGACTGAACAATTTGGCTATACATACAAATGTTCCTGGAATCCAACAGGATGGTGCCCCTAAACTTGGTAATTTTTACATAAAATTATTAATCTGATTAATAATTGCCCTAGGCAATTATTCATATTTATTCATAGCCAAATCCTACCTATCTGCGGCACAACACCCTGATCGCCACGACTACACATGTGCGTCAGGGGAAGAAAGGCAGACAAAGCAGTAAGAGGAACAATGACATTTTTAAAAGAAAAACAAAGCTTAAACAAAAAAATTAACGATGATGTCGCCTACATTCATCGTTGACAATTTTGTTCATCGACATCGTTGTGAAGATTTGACGAATCGTGGCAGCACTACATCTCACTCAGAAAATCCAATTACTGAATAAACTGCGTTCAACTCCGCAACGCTAGGTGGCAATGTGCACCCTTTTGCGTTGGCCTAGAGTGTCAAACAGTTAGTAAACAAATGCTAACAGAGGTGAAGCAGACAGAGTAAAAGCAGGGTATGCACAATGAGCGAAGGAATGGATGACAACAACGCTGCAGCACAGTACCTTTAGTAAATACTGTACTGTTTGACGCTAGTTGCTGCTGCTCGCTCCTGTATTGTTATTCTCGCTTCTGCGGTCTCGTCACTGGAGTGCTCAGGCTGCGAATTGCTCAACTAATCTGAAATGTCGTTTACATGCAGAGAAATTCATTTTTTAAACTGCATTATGTGGGTGCGTTAGCTCGACTAAGGTGTATACGTGCATTTCAACAGTCCGAATTCAGTCAGACTAGACTAAAGCAAAACTTGGTTTTCTCTTACTGCAAGTGAACTAGTAGGTATTCAGTCATTTTAATCAGGATTCGGTAGGTTTTTGGTACATTTCATTCAAGAAAAATAAATAAACGTATGTTTTTTGGAGGTTTTTGTTAGCTAAAGTGGTATACAAGTAGTCTTTACTAAAATTTATATGATTTTATTTAAACTTTTTTTTCTGAGTGCAAAGCACAGATTGGTTGGATTTTCTCTTCATGATATTCTTTTTCATGAATAAAGAAATATAATCAGGCCTAGCCACTGCCAGGATAGACAGATTTTACAACAATGTAACCACTTGAAAATGGTCAATGTTATTGGGTCGAAATGTAAAAAAAAAAAGCCCATATTTCAGAATAAAACATGTCTTAATGTCTTAGGAGTTGTTTTGATATTTATACAACCTAGCTTACCAGTTGTTTTAATATTTATACAACCTAGCTTACCAGCTGAACCTAAATGCAGCATGCATTCCCTCCAGACTGCTCCAACTTCTATCTCATATGGTAAATGGTAAATGGCCTGTACTTGTATAGCGCTTTATTTAGTCCTTGAGGACCTCAAAGCGCTTCACACTACATTCACCAATTCATGCACACATTCACACAATGGTAATGGCAAGCTACCACCACCAGTAGGCAGAAGGGTAAAGTGTCTTGCCCAAGGACACAACTACTGAGACGGATGGAGCGGGTGGTAGAACCGGCAACCCTCCGGTTACAAGACGAACTCCTCACTCCAGAGCCACAGTCGCTCTATAACATGTATGGAGTTGAATGCTACACATAGCCATTTGAGTGTCAGCTGATTTTCTCCAGTATCTGTGATGTTTACAGCCAGCTTGAAGTTTTGTCAGGTCAGTAATTTAGTGCAGAGCGAGTTCTGTACCTTATTGCCATTGGAAAACACTGATCAAATCAAATCAAACTTTATTTATAAAGCGCTTTTCATACAACAAGTTGCATCACAAAGTGCTTTACAGATTAAAATGACCCCACATAAAACCACCTTCCCTTCCCTCCTCCACAGATTTAAAAGAATGGTCACAGTTATTCCCCCCTCCCCCCAACCCATCTCCCATGCACACACACAGTTAAAAGAAAAAGTAAAAAAGGACATTTGGCCGAGTGTAGATGAACCATGCAAGGAAACGCCATCAGAGGAACCATCTGCCCCAGCAGCGGTAAACTAACAGCAGCAGCCGAGGCACCGACACAGGGCACCCAGTGGAGGCAAGGCCAAGACCCCCACCTCCACCCAAGCTCCACCTGGAGAGCACCCAGGCAGCCACAGCCGACCACCGCTCCCAGGGCAGAGGGCTCCCACAGAGGAAACAAGGTCTTGGTTTGATTCACCTTTCTTTCTCCAATATGGCTGCATGAGAAATGCAGGAAGAATAGAATGAATATATACCAGAGAAGGTGAAGAAACAGAGAGACCTTCTAAATATCATCCCCCTTTCGTGTTCTCCAGTACTAGCATGCTATAAATTTACAGCAACCATTAAAATCAGAGGTAAACCCTCGTTAGAAAAAAAATTATAGCGTTCAGCCGCCAGCAGGCCAGAAAAACTCCACAGCTGTCTTAGACACTAGGGGTTAACGTCCTCACTCACACTCTCCACAGTCCCACGCCTCCTCTGACTGGCCTAGCAAGCAAGGCCAAGTTGTCAATCATTGTAAAGTTCTCTTACACTAAACCAGAGGTACATCAGATGTCCCTCTTTTCTTAAGCTTCAGCAGATATATATTTTGTTTTACATCTAAACCAGGCTGATCTGTGTCTATATGAATTATCAAAGAAACCCTGCATTGAAAATTATGACTGAGAGGACATCGGCATCTGTATAATCGACTGATTTGTGAAGCAGTTTAAGGCTGATGCAGCTGCACAACTGATTGAAGTCCATATCAAAATTCTGGGTTGTAATTAATACAATTATGTTTTCCCAGTCATATATGCCAATAGTGTGCACATTACATGTAAAAACTCCAATAACCTTTCCACTCGGATAACAGGAACCTATTTCTAAGCTTAACCTTGTGACTCTCCTATCCCTCCATCTGAGATCATTGTGTTTTCTAACCAGTCTTGGACACTTCATTTTGTTTTGTTAAACTTTTTTTAAATATTCCATTGAAACAGCTGCTGAATGATCACCATTTTATTAATCTGTTCTTCTGGGGTTTTTTTTCCACCAATATCTTTTCCAGGTTCAACAAAAGTGGTAACACTTTTTGAAGTTTTACAAAAAATATCATGTCACAGTCATTTTATTGGACTGCATGTGATAGTTAAAGATATAACAGTGGATAACTGTAAAATATAAAGAAAAGGGTACATCTTTTTGGTTTTGATTTGTATTTTACAACCTTCACTCAGGAACCAGTAAATAAAATCCAGTGCTACTGGAAGTCTACTTATTAGCAAATTGAGTATACCCATGTTTAATGTTTAAACTCACTATAAATACATTTCAAATACATCTCTTTGAAGACTGGGAGGTGTATCCCATGCTTTGAGCATTTCACAGAGCACTTTTCAACTCACCATTTGAAAATGGTAACCTTATAGCAAAACTGCAAATATGTAGGGAACAGAGGCAATATGTGGAAGAAGGTGGTCTGGTCACATGAGACCAAAATCAAACTTTCTGGTTTATGCAAAAATGCACTTCAACCTCAACACCCTCCTAAACACATGGTGTTGGCAGCATCATGCTGTGGCGTTGCTTGTTCTCAACAGGGACAAAAAACAGCTGAGAGATGGTAAGATGATTGTAGCTTGTTTAGGGCCATCCATCATGATCAAATTAATGGGTTATAAGCAATCTCCTGGCATCGTGAAATGTTAATTCAACTATTTAAATCAGCTGTGTTGTGGGGATTCATCTTAAACATACAGAATATTGGCCCCTTGCGGACTGGAGGGACTTGGCATCTGGGTGCAGGTTCACTCTCCGGGAGGACAATGACCCTAAACATACAGTCAGCGTTACAATGTTACCCTGTCAGAGCCAAACAATCTCAGAATTATTATTTTTTTTAGTTTTCCTCTACTCAGATCTTTGCATCAGATAGTTTTAAACTAGGAACTGGTTTTATATAGTCACTATACATCTATTTAAATTTTATTTCCATCTGATTGGGTTTCACAACCTTTACTCCAGGTAATATTGCAGAATGATGCCAAACCCAGAGAAGCTAAAGTTGCCAGGTGGACCCAGAAGATCTACTGATGCTGCAGCACTGAGTTACTACCTCCACGTCTTCAGGATTTTCCAGTGCATCAGACTCTGGGCAGACTCATGGTCAGGAGCTGACAAAGCAAATACACTTGCCAGGATTATTGTAACCCTGACAGCTTCAGTAGTTTCTCTTACATGGTAAACTCTCCTGACACACAACAGACATGAAAGTGAGTACACAGATGGCTGTGTCGTCAAGGGAGCTGTTATTTCAATGTTGTCTGTCTCCTGGGAAAAGAATATCAATGCAGTTGTAACTATGGTGACAAAGTTTGTGCTGGACAGAATGAGGGAGCATGTCAGTCACAGAACGGGAGGAAAAGAAGAAATAAAGTGGTATAAAAAGAAGAGTGCAAATATTACTCTGAGTGTGCTAGTATATGCATGCATCTGAACATGTAAATGTGTGCTGACTGACAATTTGGGTGTTCCCATGCTGAAGTGACACAAACTCTTAAGCCAACAGGCCTCATCAGGGGAACAAAAATCAACTAATCAATTAATAACTTGCAACAAGATGTTTTCTTCTCTCTTATTTCTTGAATATTGTCTTATACATGCGTGAGAAACTCTGATTGTAATCAAATAAAAACAGGTTTATAAGAACAAAGCTGGAAGGAGAAGGACGTACTGATGGTGTGCAGCACCAGAGCGCAGCATTCCAAAAATTCATTAGCGAGTGCTGGAAAGAAACTAGAAAGTCAGGGCCGGGCAAAGGGAGACATTAATAAAATCCAGAATCTAGGGAGGTCTTTTACGTCTTTCAGAATGTCATGTATTAACATGTGTGTTTACCACAGCAATTGACCTTGAAGTGCATTAAATTCTGGCTGCTACTTCACATTAGCATTAGGTTGGTTGAAGTTTTTAGTTTTGTATGGAATATGAGCTGATAAGGTGCAAGAAGCAATAGAGTTCCAATTGTCATGTGAATCAGGCCTGTGATGTATCTGTACATCCTGAGTGATATAGTAAAACACCTGGGGCTGCAGTAAATAATTTATTTTTGTGCTTCAAAGTCTTACACAAACCACAAACAACAAAATTGAAGCGCATGTACAACAGAAACTAAAAACAAAACCAAAGGCACATGACATGCATACTGCATCTATATTTTGACCCACTTACACAAGTTCTTCAATTATTCACTTTTTTCATTACGAATAGTAAAGTGGGAATACATGTTTATGATCATTGACCTGGTAGAAGTGTTTTGTCGACTCTAACCAGACTGCATTTCCCATCATCTCTGTCCTTGCTGAAGAAAAAGCATCCCCACAGCATGATGCTACTACCACCACCATATTTTACTTTGGGGAACAGTGTTTGTGATGTGTTAGTTTTATCATCTGATCAGTGCACCACTTTCCACATGTTTGCTGTGCCCCCCTCAATACATTTCTTCTTGCCACTGTTCCATAAAGCTCACACTTCTTGCTGGCCTTTCAGTTTAGGTGGACAGTCATGATTAGCTAAATTAACAGTTTTGCCATATTTTTTGCATTTTCAAATGGTGGATAGTACAGTGCTCTGTAAGATGGTTGAAATGGTTGCAATGTTACTCTCTCTCTCTTTCTGCAGCTCTTTGCATTTGGCTATTTAATCAGCCTTCAATAAAGAAAACAGTCACATGGTGCTACTTTCTCCTCAAACACTCTCGTTTCCCAGAGAGCCACTTGTGTTTCACTCCCTGAGAAAGAGAAGAGACAGACCTCTGACCCAAAACACACACTGTTGAGCTCCTAAGGGTCTAACTGGCTTTAGCTATACAGACTACAAGAAGGCACTGGGTTCACAACACCCAGGGCTGACTAAAGGGAAGGAGGTAGGGAGTTGAAATAACATCCTGGGCAACCCAAGAATAGAAGAAGTGCAATATCTCATCTCTGTTCCCCACAGAGGAGCCCCAAAGGAGGTAGTTACCAGGAGAGTGTGTGTTTGAGGTTGTGCTTTCCCCTGATCAGCCATAGGACAGGGCTGTAAATTAACTCATAAGAAAATATTTTTGTCTGATTTGTTTTCATTTTTACTGTCTAAACACAATTGCAGTGGTAAAACTGTTAGGGCTTGCTGCGGTCTGACCTTCTACTCCACGAGCTCTTAAAGGCACCTTGAATATATTATTATGACAAGGTGGTGTCAGAACTGGGAAACTATCTGGTTTGTTGCATGTTATATCTTAATTGTCCTCTTCTACAGTTTTATCAAGAAACCACCCAGAACCTGATGTTCTTTCCTTTGATTTTGAGTGAACTGTGTAACATGCCATGGACTTTAAAGACAACAGTAAGAATGTCTCAAGTGTGCCTCTGGTGTCAGGGCAATACAAAAATAGTTTTACAACCTTTTGGAGTCTTTCTGTAGTTGCTTTTTAGGTAAACAGCACTTGGAGCTCATCACATCAGCAGGAAACATTGATTACTTCCAATTTTCTATCCTTGTTAATGCTCAGTGCACTCAAACACACATGCATACACAATCAAAAACACATACCTAACCATCCATACACACACATGTGCAAATAGTTACAAAACAGTGCAGCCCTCTTAAGAGCAATACCTGCATACAAACCACTTAATGCAGAAATTACAACACCAGTGTTTAGAACGCTGTTTCTGTTTTGCTTCTGCCTCATTTTTTTATCCTCCGGCTTCCTTTCTCTTCTTACCCCTCACTCTATCTCGGTAAGCCCTTCTCCGTGCCTGGTCTACCTCCTGTCTCAGCCCAGGAAATCCAGGGATTACCAAAGGGACAATCCAAGTGGCAAAGGGCTGTTGCTCCCAGCTTCTCCACAAACCCGCACTCCCCTTTCCCTTCCCCCATCCATTCTGTCTAATTTCCTCTGAGGTAGGGGTGGACGAAATCCCTTTATAATAGAAGCCATTGCTCTCTTTTCTAATTCTTTCTGTTTTTGATTAACTGTACTTATATACTTGTACTGTCTTTGCCTACTCTTTTCCTTGGGCTTAGTTTTTTCAACACGCATCCACAAATATACTTATGAAACATCTCCAGAGCTTCCTATCTTCCCTCCTAATGAGAGTCTCAAGAGACTCTGAGGTGGGGATGTCCTCCGTATACACTTGTCCACAAATAAACCCCACTGTTTGACTTGGTACAACTGCTGCTGTGTCAGTCATCTTAGCTTTCATGCTTCCCCAGAAGGCGTGATAAAATAATAAAGTATCACTTAAACCAGAGTTAAAAAGCAAGCAGCTGGCTCCTGATCATGAATACCCACCAGAAAGTAGTGCAGGATGTGGGTAAAACAATAAAGTAGACCTACAGCGATTTTAGAGGTTTTCTTGTGGTCATGAAAGAACTACATAACAACAAAACTGTGACTTCATTTCATGTTAAACATTTATTTTACTGTCAAACACATTTCCAGTCATTTAATCATATGTTTACATAAAGTATTAAGTTCCTTGAAAATAAATATTCTCTTTTTATCTCTCCTTTTTATTTAGATCTAGTTTTTTATGCTTCTACAATAAACAGTGAACAAAAGTAAGGACATCTTACCCCATAATAGCTAGTCTTACCCTCTCTGGCAGAGAAACTTCAGTAAAATGCTTTCTGTAGCTATCTCTGAGTCTCTGACGTCAATATTAAGGTTTGTCCCGCACCTCAGTTTCAATTGAGCGTTTTTGTTTTTTTTACGCACTGCCCATTTCAAGTCACCCCACAGCATTTCAACGAGATCAAGAATTGGCCCAGGACTTTCCTTTTCTCGATTTCCATTCATCCTTTGTGGATTTAATGGTAAGTTTTAGGTTACTGTCATGTTGCAGGTCCAGTTCTACCTAAGATTTATTTTTTTTACAGATTGTTTCATTTTTGCCAAACATGTTCATGGTTCTGGTGTCTATATAATTACATTTCAGAAATATTTCTCCAAAGAAAATTATCAATAAGTCTTGATCTTAACTCATTTATATTAAATATCCACATGTCCAAATACATTAGAAAAAATACTGTCCTAAAAAGGGTGTTCCTTTTTTCACATGACTCTAGGATTTCATCTTTTCATCTAAAGTAAAATCAAATTTAATGTCCTGCACAGGCAGACCTTGCATCAGGTTACGCTAACCTTATCTCTTCCAAAACGCATAGCCCATCTCTGCCATCATAGCTTTCACTAATCCCAACACATTTCTCATCTACATTCTTTCCAAGAGAAAAACTCTAGTTGAATTCAGTCGGCTTTATCTGGCTTTCCATTATTATGTGTGATCCTATGCAAACCAGATGAGTAGGACCATCTCCACAACATAAGAAAGGAACAGTTTTTTTATGTTTAAAACATACCTCCTCGACCCCAACCACTCTCTGTTATATATTTTGGTCTGCTTTGGTTTGACTCACGGATTTAGTCAGAATAATTCCTAAGGAATGATTTGTCTGTTGCAAAGTTCACATTTGAAGACTTGCTGAAACACAAGAACAGCACATAATCAGTTCTGTAATTTTGTAACGAAGAAAAATTTACCATTAAGACAGAAACAGAATGTGACTGAAAAGATGACAGGAGTTGTGTTCCTTTCATTTCAGGAATCCCTGCAGATATCTCTGAAGGTGTGCGTAATATGAGCATTCAATCATTTCATTCATTCCACATTATTCTGATGCCGTGTTACTTTTTTGTTGTTGTTACTGTTCACTTTTATTCTTTCAAGCAGATTATTAAATTGTTTGGTCTAGGTTTTGACACTACTTTCTACTCCGACAGAACTTTGATAGAGCAATACAATATGCCAAATCACAATAGCTAATACAGTATCAGTGAAAATAATACTGCCCTTGATGGCCAAACCTGATATAGATTTTAGTGACTGTGATCCTAAAGCTCACAAGGTCATTGTGATGATGAATGGTTTTGATATTGTGCTGCCCTAGCCTGATAAATGATAGGAATGATAAAAGGATCAGGTATTAACACACCTTGAACTCTTTCAGATTTCATCACGTCACAACAAGGGAACTTAATATATTTTATTGTGGTTTAATCTGATAGATTAACACAAAGTAGTGCAGAACTGTGAAGATGAGGAAAAATGAAACAAGGTTAAAGAAAATCTAAAATAGGGTGCCATGGTTTTTGAATCAACAATTTATTTTGTAAACGCATTTCCACACAAGGAGCAATGGCTGACAGAGAGCTAGTTTTGAATGAGCTGGAAAGCTTTTTACTAGAAGTGCAGCTCATTGAATGCTCTAAAAACGCATGTAAACAAAAAAACACAGCGGTCTGTTTTGTTGTTCTCTACACCTCCTGGTGTTTAAAATCGCCAAAAAAACGTATTAGATAAACTGGCCTTGCAATATAAAGCATCTTGTTGCCTAAAGCTCTATTGACTACTAATTAGATCGACTATAGACAACCGTTCTGATAAAATGATCTGCGGCTGATGTTGGGCTAACAAAACATATACTTAAATTCATTAAAACTCTGGATGTATGGCTAGGATTGTACTGGAAGGTGAACATGCAATAGGTTCAGTCTATCACCCAATCAACTTTGACCAGATTCCCTGTCCCTACTGAAGAAAAGCATTTCAATAGCACAGTTACCAGAGTTATTGATTGATTTGGGAAGGATGCTTTAAGGATGAGCAATGTTACTTTCGTGCCACATATAAGATTCTGCACAGTGGCACAAAACAAAATCTGTTTTTGTCTCATTTAATGTGAGAAAATTTTACCCCTAACTTATGTTGATTATTTTTCATTAATAATTTGTGCATGTGTGTGTGTGAGAGAGATAGCACTTATTAGTTAACATAAGGTGCTTATGCAGCATGGCTGAGAGGGAGAAAAATGGAGAAGGACTGCTGCAGTGAATTAAGTCCAGACTGTCCAGACATGTTAAACTAGGGATGTAAGAAAATATTGATACACCGATATATGGCAATATTTTATTTCCCAATATTGTTTCGATATTCAAAACAAAAATATAGATTTTTTTTAAAGGATTTGAATAGAACCATTAATGATGACAGTAATTTTTGTACTAAAATTAAAAGTATAACTGGTAGTTTATGGCTGTTTTCACCTTCTTTGTTCCATAAAATAAACTAGATCTAGTAATAAACCTGGAGGTGTTAAAGTAGGTTGGAGTGTTTAGAACGCTGTGACAGTTTTCCTACAGTTAAATTCAGTTTTAAAAATCACAATCTATAGTCTTACTCATAGTATCGCGATATATCGAGATATATCGTATCATCTCCCCTGTATCGCGATACATAACGTATTGCCAGATTTTTGCCAATATACATCCCTATGTTAAACCATATTTCTAAGACAATAATACTGTGGTCTGTCACAACAATAAACATTTATAAACAAAGGAAAGTTAAGTCTGTCCTAAATCACTAACATTGATAAAATAGGTTAATTGAAAATAATTTAGAATTAAATGTGAAGAACTTGAACATACTGAGGATTTCTGGTTTTAATGAGCTCCTCCTCATTAATCTTCCTCAGAACAAAACCAAATCATGTCAGAAATATATCGGTCAGTTTCTTCGATAAAGTCAGACATTTTTGTTGTTTTTATGGATTTGCATCAATCAAATACAAAGTCATATACCTCACTTTATAAGCTTAGTTCAACTGTTACCTGTGAATGTAATTTTTATGATTTCTTTTTTTAGAATAATCTTTTCAGTGTTAGTCATTGATCTGGGTTGCTGCAATCACAATAAATCTATTGCACACATGAAGATTAATTTGCAATTAGGTTAAATCAAGTAAGTAAGTAGCTGTGATAAAAAAAATTGACCGAGTGAATTTTCTGTCTTCAGATGCAGTTTGAGCTATTTTAACCCCACCCCCAGTGCCACAGCATCAGATTCCCAGATATAAATAAAAGCTTGAATCCATGCCTACCGCTTCTGTGTAATTGTATGAAAATTATAATTGACTGAGATGCATTGGGACATTAGGTTGCTCAGGCATCGGGTTAGTATGCCTCCTGGATGCTTTCCTGGTGATGTGTTCCAGGCACATCCCACCGGGAGGAGACCCAGAGGAAGACCTAGGACATGCTGGAGGGACTATGTTTCGCGTCTGGCAGAGGAATGCCTTGTGATTCCCAGAAGAGCTGGACCAGGTACCTGGAGAGAAGGAACTCTCTCTTTGCTTAAGATGCTGCCCCCCAGATAAGGGGAAGATGATGGATGGATGGATGGATGGATGGTGGTTATGGAAGAACATATCTTCTTCCTTCCATATGGATGAGGCTGGAGTCTGGATTGGCGTTTCTCATATTTTATTACGGCCAGTCTTGTACATGAGGCAAAAGCATAAACTCTCTCACACCTCAGATCCTGTTTGTCCTCTCTGCAAGCAGCTTCTGCCTTCAGTCTCTTAATATTATGTCTTCAATGCAAGGTTAAGCATAACATTCCACAGCTGAGAAGTCCCGCAGTTAGATCAGAGTAGGTGAAAGGCCTCTTCCCTGACTCTAAAAATTATGGCATATTCCCCAGATGCCTTTACTTATAATCACTTAATCAATTAATTGACATAACCTTGAAATGTTTCTGTAACATTGCCCTCTTTTTTTTTCACCACAATAATGCCCAAAACATACAGAAACATTTCAAGATGTTGATACAATTACTAATGGGTGCGAGGAGAGTCGACAAAAAAGACAATGATCAAACAATCAATTTATTCAGACGTGAATCATGCTGGCCATGGAATTAGCTCAAAGTAACCAGGGATCATCCATGCAGATGACCTCGTTGAGACATGACTTGTTGTCAGAATCTTTATGCGCCATTTGTGGTTTTCTTTTGTTCACCACTTCATTCATATTAGTGGGAAAAGATACTGATGACCTCCTGTCCCCAAGGACGACCACACTCATCTTGTCATCTGTCAAGACTCTAGAAAAAAATCCAACAGAGAGAGATGTTGTGTAGCCTCTTTTAGCACGTCTCAATGAGATATTAAATCTGGACTCAGTGTTGGACTGTGCACGCTTCCCTTGTAGCTACTCTATATCGTGAACCCCAAGGTCCATCTCTTGGGTCCATCTAAGGTACATCTTAGCAGATGTGGTAGGTTAGTTTAGATTACCTTGATGCGGCTGCTGCATCAAGAAATCCTAAACAAACTCCGCAATTTAAGTTCATGAGCCACACATCATTAACTCTTTATACAAGAGGAAATCAACCAAGAATCATTGTTTAGATAATTTCATTGAAGAAAGTCTTTAGTTTTTATTAGGGCTGTATACCTTGGATAACATGGCGATACGATACATACCTCGATACACAGGTCACGATTCGATACGTACCTCGATACAGAGCTGTCTCGATACGATTTGATACAATGTGACACGATTCGATAAGATTCAATAAAAATACATGGGCCAGAGCCAATTAGTTAATGCTGAACACATTTACTCAACAAACAGAACTCTGCATTTTTCTTCAATTTATTGAAGACAAAAGTGCATTATAACAAAGTGCGTTTTGCTTAAATATTTGCAACTTTAAGTGCTCAGATTAATTGTACAAAAATTTTATTAATCTGGAAATTACCACACGTCAACATGTAACTTTCCAAGGGTACAGTCTGTGCTCACACAAGCACAACATCTTGGTGATTCAATTCTTTTTTGTGACACCATGTACTGCCATAACATATTTCACAATGAAATCACTTAAACGTTCCATCTTGCTTTAACATTTGGCACAACAACAAATCCCCCTCATAACATGATGGGTTTTAAAATCTAAAGGCTAAACCAGGTTTGTCCTCAAAAAGGCAGGTTGAACACAAATCACTGCAGCAACAAAACAATAACCTGATGATACTCTTGGTAATGCTAGCTTTATCCTATGACTTGAGATTTTTGATAAAAAACAGAAGTTGTTCAACATGCTTTGAGCTTAGTACACTTCTCTGTGCTGTTACAATACCGCCTGCCGTAGAAAAAATGCGCTCCGAGGAGACCCTAGTCCCTGGAAATTGCAGTAATCTCCGTTAGCTTCTGTGCATGGACTGAGTTAGATGGAAGCTTGGATGTTGCGTTGTCCAAAGTAGTTTGCATGGTGTCCCGTGTTTTTTTTGGGCTACGGAGAAGCTAGCTTGTCTGCATGGTGTCTTTGCAGGTGGGCGTGCAGGTTAGTTGTATTACCGGTGTAGTGTATAGAAGCCTGGCAATGCTTGCAGATTGCATTTGTTTTATTGATCCCTTGGTTTCCTTCCTTTGCTTTAAAACCAAAATGCATCCAAACATCTGCCTTTAGGGACAACAGCGCTTCTAAACTCTTCGACATTTTCCATTAGTTTTTTTCTTCTTCTTCTCTTAGCGTCTTTTGAAACTCGTGGGTGCTGCTGCGCCCCAAAATGGCTTGGAGGAGTAAGGGCTAGAATGTCGATACTGTATCTTTTTTTATTATATCGGTATGTATCTAAGAATCATTATTTTGAGCACATCCCTAGTTTTTATGCCCAAAAACCCAAAAAGCCCTGACTGTGTTTCAAGTTTCATTTGAACCCTTATTCAAATTGAATTAAAAAACCCATATCCTCCTTCTTAAAAACTGTGATTATATTCAATATTGACCAAACCACAATTAAACCACAATTAAACCCAATAATTCAATTATCCAATTATCTCTCAATTATCTGCTAATAGGTTATTAGCAATCAAATCCCCTCTTTTTCATGGAAACATTGATCCCCTGTCTCAGGATTGCTATTAGCCAGTGTGAAAACTTTGCTTAAGTGATCGCTGTTTGAGTAGAGCTGTGGAGATAAAAGTTAATACACAATAAAGGAAATTTCAATGGTTAAATTTGTTTCATCTGCTTCTCCTGTACCTGTGACTCAGGTAAAGGTTGCATCCCGTTTTGAACCGATCCTCGACGCACTAAAACACTAAACGTAGCAATAATAAACCAAATAAAATACTACGATCAGTGGTCTTAAGCAGGGCTCCCCTCTCCCGGCTTGCTGCGAATCCATTACAGAGAGACACAGGAAACTTACCCAGGTCGCGCTGCTAACAACACCTGTGGCTTTTAAAATGTCCCCCTCGGTTCTGCCCCCGGTCCTCAGAAGCGAAAAACGCTTTAAAAAACACTTAGAATAAGGCCCCGTTTACACAAAGGAAAAACGCAGATATTTCCCTGCGGTTTGGCCTCTCATTTACACGAAAACCCAGTTTTTATCACAGAAAACGATTATTTCTAAAAACCAAAGCGGAGATTTGCGTTTGCTTTCTCTTAATTGTTTGCGTGTAGACAGAAATAACCGGAGTTTTCAGCTCCGCAACGTCACTTTCTGGGACAAAAATGCTCCGACATCACTTGTGCTATCTGTTTTTACACTCAGAAACAGCATGTATGCCCTCAGAGATGTGGCATCATCGATTGTCCAAGCGCTTTTTGCTTGCTAGCTTTTACAAGCTCATGTAGAAGTTAGAGGTTAGAACATAGAAAGTTACTCTGAGTGGATAGGATTTGGGGGAGCTACTGCCCCCTACAGGTTGAGCATGTCTAAGAATGTGCTTAACAACACACTTCATGCAGTTAGGTGTGGACTGAGATTTTTTTTTAAACGAGGTGGTGAGGATATTCGTTTAAAAAAAAAACTGGCTACGTGTGCACCTAGCCTAAGCTTTATTGACAAACTAAACCAAAGGTTTCAGCCATTAATATTATAATGTGTTATAAAATGTTTAAAAGATTAAAATGCATCAAGATAATCCTTTAATTTCAATTACTAACAATTAAAAAATATATAATATAATGGTTAATAATAAGACTTTTCTTTGTATTTACTGATGTTACTCAGGTCTCTTTATTTGTTCCTGTGTCTTACAAACTTATTCATGTTTGAAAAATGAATAAATTTAATTCTTAGTTAAAATTAGTTCATTGAAGAATAACAAAATGACCGAGGAGGAACTTAAAATATATTTTTTACATTTGGTGATATTTATAGATAATTATCGATATCGATCAATATGACTATTCCCTTTATCCATCCATCCATCCATTTTCTTCCGCTTATCCGGGGTCGGGTCGCCGGGGCAGCAGCCTAAGCAAAGAGACCCAGACTTCCCTCTCCCCAGCCACTTGTTCCAGCTCCTCGGGAGGAACCCCAAGGCGCTCCCAGGCCAGCCGAGAAACATAGTCCCTCCAGCGTATCCTGGGCCTTCCCCTGGGCCTCCTCCCGGTGAGACGTGCCTGAAACACCTCCCCAGGGAGGCGTCCAGGAGGCATCCTGACCAGATGCCCGAGCCACCTCAACTGACTCCTCTCGATGTGGAGAAGCAGCGGCTCTACTCTGAGCCCCCTCCGGATGACTGAGCTTCTCGCCCTATCTCTAAGGGAGAGCCCAGACACTCTGCGGAGGAAACTCATTTCAGCCGCTTGTATCCGTGATCTCGTTCTTTCGGTCACCACCCAGAGTTCGTGACCATAGATGAGGGTAGGAACGTAGATCGACCAGTAAATCGAGAGCTTCGCCTTTTGGCTCAGCTCTCTCTTCACCACGACAGACCGGTAGAGCGCCCGCATAACTGCAGATGCCCCACCAATCTGTCTGTCGATCTCCCGCTCCATTTTTCCCTCATTCATGAACAAGATCCACAGATACTTAAACTCCTCCACTTGGGGAAGGACCCCATCCCCGACCCGGAGGAGGCTCAAGACCATGGCCTCGGATTTGGAGGTGCTGATTCTCATCCCAACCGCTTCACACTCGGCTGCGAACCGCTCCAGCGAAAGCTGTAGATCACACTCCGATGAAGCCAACAGGACCAAGTCATCTGCAAAAAGCAGAGACCCGATCCTGAGGCCACCAAAACGGATCCCCTCAACGCCTTGGCTGCGCCTAGAGATCCTGTTCATAAAAGTTAGGAACAGGATCGGTGACAAAGGGCAACCTTGGCGGAGTCCAACTCTCACTGGAAACAAGCCCGACTTACTGCCGGCAATGCGAACCCAAACTCTGGCACCGGTCGTACAGGGACCTAACAGCCCGTATCAAGGGCCCCGGTACACCATACTCCCGGAGCACCCCCCACAGGGCCCCCCGAGGGACACGGTCGAACGCCTTCTCCAAGTCCAAAAAACACATGTAGACCGGTTGGGCGAACTCCCACGCACCCTCCAGGACCCTGCTGAGGGTGTAGAGCTGGTCCAGTGTTCCACGGCCAGGACGAAAACCGCATTGTTCCTCCTGGATCCGAGGTTCGACTATCCGTCGGACCCTCCTCTCCAGAACCCCTGAATAGACCTTACCAGGGAGGCTCAGAAGTGTGATCCCCCTGTAGTTGGAACACACCCTGTGGTCCCCCTTTTTAAACAGGGGGACCACCACCCCGGTCTGCCAATCCAAGGGAACTGCCCCCGATGTCCACGCAATATTGCAGAGCCGCGTTAACCAACACAGCCCCACAACATCCAGAGCCTTGAGGAACTCCGGTCGAATCTCATCCACCCCCGGAGCCTTGCCACCGAGGAGCTTTTTAACGACCTCGGTGACCTCAGCACCAGAGATTGGAGAGCCCGACCCTAAGTCCCCAAACCCTGCTTCCAGATTGGAAGGCGTGCTGGTGGGATTGAGGAGGTCTTCGAAGTATTCCATCCACCGACCCAAAACGTCCCGCGTCGAGGTCAGCAGCACACCATCCCCACTGTAAACAGTGTTGGTGGCAGACCGCTTTCCCCCCCTGAGACGCCGGATGGCGGACCAGAATCGCTTCGAAGCCGTACGGAAGTCGTTTTCCATGGCCTCTCCAAACTCCTCCCACGCCCAAGTTTATGCCTCAGCAACCATCCGAGCCGCATCCCGCTTGGCCTGTCGGTACCTATCAGCTGCTTCAGGGGTCCCACAAGCCAAAAAGACCCGGAAGGACTTTCTTCAGCCTGACAGCATCCCTTACCGCCGGTGTCCACCAGCGGGTTCGGGGGTTGCCGCCGCGACAGGCACCGACCACCTTGCGGCCACAGCTTCGGTCAGCCGCCTCGGCAATGGAGGCGCGGAACATGGTCCACTCGGACTCGATGTCCCCCGCCTCCCCCGGGACGTGTTCAAAGTTCTGCCGGAGGTGTGAGTTAAAGCTCCTTCTGACAGGAGACTCTGCCAGACGTTCCCAGCAGACCCTCACAACACGTTTGGGCCTTCCAGGTCTGTCCGGCGTCCTCCCCCACCATCGATGCCGACTCACCACCAGGTAGTGGTCAGTGGACAGCTCAGCCCCTCTCTTCAACCGAGTGTCCAAAACATGCGGCCGCAGATCAGATGAGACGACAACCAAGTCGATCATTGAGCTGCGGCCTAAGGTGTCCTGGTGCCAAGTGCACATATGGACACCTTTATGCTTGAACATGGTGTTTGTTATGGACAATCCATGACGAGCACAGAAGTCCAATAACAAGACACCACTCGGGTTTAGATCGGGGGGGCCATTCCGCCCAACCACACCCCTCCGGGTCTCACTGTCATTGCCCACGTGAGCGTTGAAGTCCCCCAGCAGAACAAGGGAGTCCCCAGGAGGAGCACTCTCCACCACCTCCTCCACAAAGACTCCAAGAAGGGTGGGTAATCTAATCTGCTGTTTGGCGCGTAAGCACAAACAACAGTCAGGACCCATCCCCCCACCCGAAGGCGGAAGGAGGCTACCCTCTCGTTCACCGGGGTAAACCCCAACGTACAGGCGCCGAGATGGGGGGCAACAAGTATGCCCACCCCAGCTCGGCGCCTCTCAGCGGGGGCAACTCCAGAGTGGAAGAGAGTCCAACCCCTCTCGAGGAGACGGGTTCCAGAGCCAGAGCCGTGCGCCGAGGTGAGTCCGACAATGTCCAGTCAGAACCTCTCAACCTCGCACACCAGCTCCGGCTCCTTCCCCACCAGAGAGGGTGGGTATTCCCTTTATCGATATGCTATTTTTCTATATCGCCCAGCCCTAATTCCCATATAAAAACTTTTCCAGTACCTCTTTCTTCAAAAACCAAAAACAATCACCAGTTTATTCAGAATCTGCTTTTCAAACTTGTTTTCGGAACCGGCTTTTGGTTCATGAAACAATTTCGAAGCTCTATCATTATTTTACCTAATTACTTCTAAATTAGTTCAGAGCAATCCTTGAAAACACTCTCAAGGCGTATTTTCTTCATCAGCATAATATATTTGCAAAACCCAATCATTCTCCATTCAGTCAGGTTGTTGCTGAATGGAATCTGTTTTAAAAAACTTAAACAGTTTCCCAAGCTGCGGTCTGCGGGCCAGAAGCGCATGGCTGTTATCTAATTGATGAAATGGGGAACACAGAGTTCACGAGGCCTCTGACCCTTGTAACTAATTAGGAAAGTTTATTATTGATTTTTGTTTTCATTGCAATTTGCCTTTAGTTGTAGTTGTCAATTTAATTTAGTGCCATTAATAAGTTTGTTAAGATCTGCTTTGAAGAAGGGTTAGGCCTAACCCTAACCCTTACCCTTAGGCCTAAAGTACTACAGCTAAAGCCTATCAATAAGGTTCCCCATTTCTCAATGTCATTATTGTTGTTTCAATTAACATTTCAAGAGAATTGTTCTAACTTCCGGTTGAATTAATTTAGATTCATGGTTGGTTCATTTTGTTACCCTTGCATTAAGGTTAACTCTTAAAAAAAATTTCGCCTCTTTACACAGTTAAGATCAGCTTAAAATTTTGAATAACATATAAATAAGTATCTTACATCTGGGTTTAAATTACTTTCAGATTGTCTCAGTCTCTTTTTATTCAAATGTGCACATTCCACCCTTTTTGAAGACTGAAATGAATTTATTGTCTACATTGCATTTAGAATTTTCTCTTGGGTCATGGAGTAATGCTGAAAATAATAGCTATAAAAAGCACAAATATAACTACTGTACCGCTGTGTACTATTTGTTATTAGTTTGCACTAAGTAATCAGAAGAGAAAGACATAGACATGAGATGAAATATCATCAGAAGAAAAAAAGAAAACATTCAAGAGACAACTTGATGCTTAATCTTTTACATATCCACTAGACAAAAAAACAACTAAAAGAAACAAAACACCAGATGTTTACAGTTAACCCAGAGTTGCAAAAGACGAGGGTAACATTTTTTTCTCTCTGACCTCCTCATCCTCCTGGTCAAAACAGATCTGGAGCACAGATTGTTCAGCCCATTCTTAAACCCCATCAACCCTCTTTGAATAGAATAAAAAACGTTATTTGTCTGACAGCGAAAGGTTACAGAAATTCATCTTCAACAGGCTTTGTCTTGACAAACACCCTAAACTGTCCACATGCGCTCCAAGTCAACCCATGTTGCTTCATCAACCATTTGATTTTTTTACACTCAATTATCAGCTGTCCTCCGTTTATGTCTCCTAGTAATATGTTAACTGTGAGAAATTCTAAGCTTTGCCTATCTCTCCCTTCCACTCACTCCAATCACCCCAAAACCGTTCTGCACTTTCATCTCATAGCGGATCCCCTTCCACCGTCACTGATCTCTGTTTATTTAGCTTTCAAATCCTTCCTCCTTCCTGTGCTCCACATCATACACACTTACACAGTCCAAAATGTGCATGCAGTGCTTGTGCGGATATGTACATGCATGAGGACACCCTGTTTGTGTTTCCACATGCTGTCTACACCACAAAATTTGTCTGAATTGCACAGTGCTCTGATTGTCTAATAGAATTGAGTAGCACAAGGCGCAGTACTTGGACCAAGTACTGCGCCTTCCTTTCTTCTCCTCCTCTCCTCTAGTCTGGCCTCATGTTATGCTCGGAGTTGGAGCTGAGAGGGTAATCCCACACAAGCACACCATTTCACGGCAAATCAGCAGGAGAAATGTTCGATTTCACGCGAGTGTATTCAGCCGGCAGGAAAACAGAGAGACACAGAGAAAGCCTGTAATGCGAAACTTTCAGGCACAAAAGAGGCACAGACTCTGAATGATGAGCGTATGTGTGTCTGTGTGAGTGTTCAATTAAGGCTTTTTAAGGACTGAAATCCCGCCGGTAGAAAGGGTCATGTTTCTTGATCATTTCAAATCTCTATCAAGACATCTGTGAGGATATTGAACTCATCTTTCTGATTAGAGCAGAAGAGAGGTGAAGAGGGTTCACACATAACATTTGTTTACAATGTTCTTTGTTTAAATATGTTCTTATTATACTGTCAGTCAATGTCTGCAAGGACTTCAAATTGTTGGACCACCAAGAAGAGCTCTGATGTGTTTAACAAACAAAGTCTTGGAAAGTGTGTTGGCTGCATCTTTTCTATTGCTCTCCTCGCATCGTTCTGTCTGATGTCACTTGATGTGTTTTCTATCTTTATGTTGCATGAAACTGAGTGAAAAAGAATAAATTATTGGTCCAAATTCCTGCTTCTACCATACAGACACATAAGGCACATTTCCACTTTTGGAACTTCAAGGTAATTTTACCGGAACTTCCCAGTAAGTATGTGTTTCTACTTCACCGGGCCAGCCCAACAGGGCCATTTCGAAGTCATTTCAGGAACCAACAAAATACCAGTCTTGGAGTATGTACTTGGAAATGGTCTGGTAGAGTTGCTGGGCAAGAACTTTGGTTAAGTCATGCTGATTGGTTGTAACTCAGAAGGAGATGAGCAGGCATAGCTAAACAACCGAAATAAGAAAATAAGAGTTGCTGGCGAAGCAGTTTATAACAACAGTAAACAGAAAAGTAGCAACAATCTCTGTTTCTTCTATGTCTACCTCTTGTTATTTCTGGTGCTGTGGGCTTTTGGCGCTGATAATTTGTTACTTACTGCCGAAACAGTCGTGATATGCGAACGTCTTAGCAAATTTCTTAAAGGGACAGTTTTGTATGGAGACATGACAGCTAAGTGGACAACAGATTACCCTGTCAGATAAAGATCTGGTAAAATTACTCTGAAGTTCCAATTGTGAAAACATGCCTAAACATGAACAAACTGGAGCTGCTCTGTACATTGGGTCATTGTACCATATGTGATGTAAGGTTGAGTCTACATTCAGAAACCAGCTGGGTATTGCTGAGGAAGAGTGGGTGAATCCCACAGATGCAAAGTCAATGTGATGCCATGACTGTTCTGACTGACCCTGCAACCCTTAAAAAAAATTCCACAGGGTATAACCCCTAAATTGTGGATCTATTACTTTACTTATACCTCCTTTTTCTGAGAGAGATTCATGCTGCCTGAATTAGGCAGCGATGACTATGTCTATCTGCCAGTTTGTCACCCACTCTCACTCCATTCAAAAAATCCATGCAGCCACCATCCCAGACCTGCCAACCTTGTCAAAATATTTTGAGTACCACTTGTGTTGTGCGCCTTTTTTTCAGACTTTTGAAACTCAATTGCTTTGCGCGCGGCAATTTCCCCATTCACTGGCTAGAAATTGGTTATAAGAAAAACAATAAATGTAAACTTATTTCCAGATTCTGGACACTTATTTCAAGGGTGGTCAGTGGGATATTTAAAATGAAAATAAAGAAAGACCCTGGGGTTTTTCTCCTAGGCCTTCCCTCTAGAGACTTGCTTCTCAAGGCGCTACATCATAAACTCCTTGATAAACTCCTTTTAATTGCTCGAAAGTGCATATTTCAAAACTGGATCAAAACCTCCCCACCTAGTATCACCCTTTGGTAGAGGGAGATCTTTAATATCCTCCCTGATGAAAGATTACATGCAGTCGTAAAGGGTAAAGACAAATTATTTTTAAAGGTTTGGTCTCCGTTCTTAGATTATATACCTGCAGATCTGAAAAATCGACTACTGATGGGCAGACAGTTTTCTGAATGGAAAAAGGCATCTTCCTTGAAACCTTCAAATTATGAAATGTAGAAAATGATAGAATGCTCATGACTGGTATACGTGTGTTTTTTTAAATTAATTTTTCTTTTTTTTCTTTTCTCTATTTGTATGAGTGTGTAACTCTGCCATGTGCTGTCTGATGGGGTGGGGGGTCTTATTTCTGTATTCTGTATATCTAAAAACAATAAAGTGTGTTTAAAAAAAAAGAAAAGAAAAACAATAAAACCCAAAAAATTGTATGTATTCAATTCAAATGGTAATTTATTTTTTATATTGAAATAGGTGTTTTTGTTTTCATGAATGTAATAGTTAAATTGGCTTACAGCACATATGCACACATCACTGGGGCTAATTTATACACTACCTGCAGCTCCCTGGTGGGTTATGCCCACATCATAATTGCACACTGTGCACAATGCATGATATGGAGGTGATTTAGAGGGTTGCAAGCATGGCCATAAGCATGGCCACTGTTCTTGATATTTAATCTAAAACTTCTGGGGAACATGGACCCTCTTCTTTTTGTCAAGTCTGCTGCTGCCCTGTCCCTCCCTGTCTTCCTCTCCCTCATCTGCCATGGCACTGGTTGTAAAACGTGCTGCAAAAGATTTGTTGACTACATGTTTAAATTGTATAAATAATCACATTCCACCTTATATACAGGCCTATTATATCTGCAATGGACATATATAAAGGCTAAAATACACACAAACATGCACCGCTGCCTCATCTTTCTCTTGATCGATAGATTTGCTAAGAAAAAACACCGCCCCATTTTTTTTCTTTCTTTTTTTCACTTAGACTTCGGCTCGAATGTTTACACAGTGAAAGTAACGTTACGCCTAACGGTTCACATTTGCCAAAAGCTGGCAGGTCCGCTGACACACACACACAGTTTACCTTTTTAAGCAGGGAGTGGGGAACGGAGTCGGAGAGGCGGGGATGTTACGCTATAGGTTGGGTAGACTCAATTCTCCGCTTTTCTACAATGATTGGCTGAAACTGCTTCACCACACTGCTGCACCGTGTTGTCAGACATGAGTACTGCACATGCACATTCGCCACAGAACTCACATGTCCGCAGCTTTTTGCGTAGTTTAGAGGGCCGGGTTGTACCAGCGTATTTAGATGTCAAATTGCGTACAGGTTGGCAGGTCTGCCATCCAAACCTATCTTTCAGGTATCAGTTTCTTTACCAAGTTAGCAACCGGTTGTCCCTGTCCAACCCTAAATCACAGCCACGTAACTATGTTACTGAAAGGTCTGAGAGAGCAAGAACCATCCGCAGTTATTTCACCTTTACCTCTTACATCTGACCTTCTTAGTCATATCTCCACACTTCGCTCTGGCTATTTATCTTCCTTTATCGACTCCACATTAGAGTCTATGTTTCTGCTCGCATATTTTGGTTTTCTGCGTTGCTCAGAGTTCGCCCCCGACTTCATCTCGATTCGATGCTCCTTTCATCTCTGTCTCTCTGATATCACCATTCATAACCAGGACACCCTTATCTACACCCTCCGCAGAAGCAAAACAGACCAGCTTGGTACATCCTGCTGCATCTACCTTTTCCGCCTCAATTCCGACCTCAGTCCCTATGAACCTATCTCTAACTACGTTCGTCCCCGATTAACCAGTAACCCATCGCCATCCGACCCACTTTTCATCACAGAATCTGGCAGCCTTGCAACAAGGTTCTTGTTTACTGGTCATTTTCATCAAGTTCTCTTTCGTTCAGGTATCTCCCCGGAAGATTATTCAGTCTACTCCTTTCGCCTAAGGTCAGCACCCTAAATGGAGTTAACTTGTTGGCTTAAGTTCAGGAGCAGGACCACGCTTCAACTCTAGTCGTACGCAGTAATCAACACTAACTCAACCCACCTGGCCTCCCAGATCTCTCGCACTTCAATTATCAATCAGCGATCTATATAAGCCAGACTCGCCTCATGTTCCACATCTGTCACGTTCGTTTCAAAGCCCTCCCTACCCGACCCAATCCGTGGTCTAACTTTGACCTACTTTACTGCTCCATACCTTCAAGTTTCGTCCCTTTTAAACCACTTCTTTCATTCCTTCATCCCCCATCCCTTAATCCCTTTGACCCTTCCCTCATCCCTTTGACCCTCATCCCTTCATCCCCTCCTCTCATCCCTTCACCCCCCCCTCATCGCTTCACCCCTCATCCCTTCATCCCCTCCTTCATCCCCTCTCATCTCGTCATCCCCTTCCTCATCTCTTCATCCCCTTCCTCATCCCTTCATCTCCTTCCTCATCCCTTCATCCCCTCCCTCATCCCTTCATCCCTTCGACCCTCATCCCTTCGACCCTTCTCTCATCCCTTCGACCCTTCCCTCATCCCTTTGACTCATCCCTCATCCCTTCGACCCTTCCCTCATCCCTCCATCCTCATCCTCTACCTCTCGTTTTAGCTTACTTACAGTTCTAGCCTCTCCTAACATCTCTTTCTTTCAGGTTTGTCTGGGGGGTCTTGAGCAGGCACAGGAAGACGAACTCCTGAAGACTGCACCCCCACACTGAGTCTACCTCCTGGCCTCCGTCACATCTCCCCAGACTTCTGTTCCCACCGTTCACTCAATAAACCTTTAATCTCTATCTATGATGCGTGGTCGTTGCTAGTGAATTTTGTGACAAGGGTAAAATCTTTTGTCTTTAAAGATCCATATAGTGGCCCAAGTGGCCCATCATTTTAGCTATGGTGCAATGAGAACTTAAGTTTCATTGCTTACTTTTTGAAATAATTTATATTGAGAAGAACAGAAAAGAATTTAACTGAACTAAACTTACACTAAACTGAATGGAATTTATTCAAATAGACCCGAGCTAAATGTATTCAATTTAATTGAATTAAACAGGTGAATAAGGTTCAATTTAGAATTGAACTGAATTATCTTAATTGAGCTGAACTGAGTCACATCCAACTGAATTTAATTAAGCAAATTAAAGTGAATAGTTCCATTCAGTTCAAATCAGAACTGAATTGAATCAAATCGAACTGAAACGAGTCAAACTGATTTGAACTGAGTTGAATTGAATTGAATCAAACTGAATTAGGTAAATGGCATATTGTAGACTTCACTTTAACACAGATATACTTAAAAGCAGATATTTTAAATGAAATGTTCTTGCCATCACATGCTGCACTTTATTTTTATGATCAGCTGTAATGAAAACTAAATCAAATCATCAAGCAAGTATGGACTTGGGAAAAATTAATCATGTTTATGAGCCACCCATGAATGAGTTTGCCTGCATCATCAGAGCAACTAATCAAAGCTGGAGGGAAGAAAGCTGGGGAAAACACACATTGTCTCAAGGGTTTAGGCAATTTTGAGTTTGACAGACAGAAAATAGAAACAGAGGGAAAATATATTTTTATGTGTGTTGAAAAGGGAGGGCAGAGTAAAAGACAAGGAGGCCGACATAAAGACCAGGCAAAACAGACAAACTGAAAATCTCACAGAAGCACCACGAAGGAGGGAGTGAAAAAGGAAGGAGAGCAGAGAAAGGATAAGGGAGATAACTTCTTTATGTTGCCAGTGGTTTTAAAAGTTGAGAGGCAGGTCTGTACAGCATGTGATAAAGGGGATTCAGCGATGCCGGCCCTAGATTAGCTCTCCTTCCTCTAACATGCCTTGATTAAGAGCAGAGCTGGCTATCACTTCAGAGACCGGGCATTTAACTGCCCTCGTAAGACTCTCATTATTTCATAAATCTGCAGTTTAGGCAGTCAGTTCTGTTGACTTGAGTCCCAGCCAGGGCTTAGAGAATGTTTTTACAATCTTTTTAATTTATTTATAGCCTTGAATTATATGTGTACAACTGTGTGTGTAGATGTTAGAGTAATAAATTTTTTTCCAAACCATGTTTCATGACAATCTCTGCTTTAAGTCTTTTCGGGTATGCCCTTATGACCTTTGCATCCAGTAACCGGAATTATTGTTCAATCTTCATTATAAATTAGCTCAAGTTTAGATAGAAAGTTGACTTCCTGTGAACAACAATTTAAGAAACAAAAATTGGATGGCCTGGCTTTTGACTGGGACCATTTGAGCAAATGAAAATGCTTTGATCTATTCCATTCAATTGTAGCTCTGACTGTATGTTTAAAGGTGAACCTCCAGCCCTGTCCCAAGTCTCCTCCAGCCTCTAAAATGATTTATTACAACATTTCTAAGTATTCAATTCTATTTATTATCTAGGTGACCATATTTTGATCTTTAAAAAAAGGACAATTGGCACAGTCCTGAAACACTGTCATAACTGTTACCAGACTTTTGATTTTAACATATTTAAAACAAGCATTCTCCATGTGGTTAAAATGAACAGTTTAATAACAAACTTCAGATAGGCTTTCACAAGTGCAAAAAAGACTTTAAAATCTCTAGAAATTAATTAATAATAGAAATAATTACTCATTAGAAAATGTATCAGAAACATTAATAGTTGGTTTCCTGGACAAAAATTAAACAAAAATCTGAAATAACGTTCTGAGAAAGCAGGTAGGCTATTATTTTCTTTTCAGTGTAATAATAAAATTAAAAAGCAGCAGTCTCAAAAACACAATAATGCCTGCTCCATTTTTTTATTTTATCTTCATCCACCTCAGTCAGTTTATAGATTATTATTTTAAATTTCGTTTTCATGTAGACCTACTAGATCTTTGCCACTTTTGTCACACAAAGAAACACATATGCCAGGTATGCCAGCTCTGTTTGTCTGTAAAGCTACACTTGTGCTTTAATATCTTGTAAACAGTCGCAGCACGGTGAAGGGCAAAGTGGTGCAGCGCATCAAAGCTCGCTCTCATGTCTATGAAACGGTTCAGAACCATCCACGAAAGCATCTAAACGATGTATGAGAGGAAATGTGTTGTATTGCATGCATCGCACCAGTCAATCTAAGTATGCATATTAGTCCCCGTAAAAACGTTGAAAATCCAGACATTTTCGTCAATCTATGAAATCCCCCTGGATGCACGTGAAAAGTGGACATGTCCGGCGAAAACAGGACGGTTGGTCACCCTATATTATCCAATGCACTCTGAACAGCTTTCCTGTTTTGCTGACTAAAAGCATCCCCACTCCATAAGGTTAGCACCACACCATGTGGATCGAGTTATCAAATCCTAGGGAGTAATTTTCAGTTATGTCAAATCCTACAACCATTGTGTTTTTTCATGTAGATTAAGGTGCTTACTCGTATGAGCATCTTCTACACGACTTGAAGCAAACTTTAAATGAGATTTTTTTCTTGCCGTTCAGAGCAACCATTGGTCTACTATACCTGTCTTGAATTGTATTGGCTAACTGTTGTCGTTTGGTAGTTGTCCTATATTCTTTCCATTTTAGGATGATGGACTGAACTGTTCTGTGTGAGATGTTTAAAGCTTGGGATATTGTTTAAATACACAAGTGTATTATTTACTAATTGGGTGAGTACTGAAAGCAGATGTTACACTAGATTGCATTTAAAGGTATCACTTTAAAAGTGACTTAATACATGTGTACAGTCTGGCTGTTTTAGATTTCAGATGGCAGCAAAAGGGAAAGAAGCAGTGTTTCACTTTTACCATATCCCTCATTAAAAAGATTTTAGGATTGTCAAAATTTGGAACTGACTTTCCACCAATAGGTGAAAGTAAAGTGAAGTGCGTCTTTGTGCACCACAAAGAACTGTATAGTGATCCTTCTCACACAGTGCCACCACATCTGGTGTGCACATGAAATTATCCTTTGATGAAAATGTGAGACATATTTTATTTTATTTATCCCAGTCACATTCCTGGCCTCTTCTTTATCCCTGCATTATCTTTGTTATCAGTGCTCTCCCCACAACGGAACACGCTGTCTGCTGACGTACTGTCTACCAAACTCAAATGTCTACATCTCCATGGTCTCACATGTAAACATATACTGAAGTAAAAATACACATATGCTTATATCGTCTCAGCTCTGAACATGTTTCTGTGGAGTGACAGACTTTTTTGTTTCAGTTTTGCAAAGATCGTTATATAAAAAAAACGTTGTTTTGCCTTCACATAAATATCATTCGTCATCCTTTTAACTACCCAGCATCTAAGGAAAAGTGCTTGGTATGAAGAAATACAGTATTATTAAGTCTATAATTGCTGCTTCTAATAGTTTTAGCACCCATACCCTCTAATAGGAAAAATAAAGAGGTTTGAACCGCAGCTCAGCATAAGCTTCTGACAGAGAGGATCAGCCTGTATGAGGGACCTATAATCCAGTGTTTAAGATTGTGTGCGTGGATACAATACGTTTGAGCTGTATATACGTCTGAATAAGCCTGACTAACGTTTCCTCCGATCTCTTCTTGTGTGCATTTAAAACTGTGAGCGCATGTAGCTAAACTTTTGTGGTCAACATGACCAACAGATCACAGGATTGTGACTTTAAGTGGGCTGCAAATCATCAAAGAGGCCACACCGATGGAGAGGAATGCTAAAGCAGATGGGAGGAGAACAAGATAAACAAGATTACAACCTCTGCAGTTTGTCAAAAAGACAAAGAATAAAATTTGTGGAACAAAATAACATTTTCACAGTGGAAGTAGAGCAGATTAAAACAATGGGTGCAGTTTTACTATATCATAGGAGGGTAGCTTTTTTTAAATGTACACTATATGCCATTTGATATATACTAATCTGAGCAAACAGCTTCCTCAGCTTTTTTATTGCTCTCACCATGCCCTTCCTGATTTATTTGGCACATTTCTAAATTAAAATTTACAGAAACAGCTAACAGGTATTGAGTGCTGTACTCTCAATTAAAAGGCAAGCTCTGTATTTCAACCCAAATGGAAAAAGCAGCTGTCATTAATAAATGCCTGCTATATCACCAATATTAAACTGCTGTTCCTTGTTATAGGCAGCTCTCACAGGACCTTCTCAAGTGTTCTGGCAAATTTAAATCACACATTTAACCTTAAACAAAGACTGGAGCTCAATGCTGTACTAATAATGGAGGAATTTTTCTCTAAAGACTTTAGAAGATGAAGATATTGAGGCTTTTGAATAATAGATCTATAAAGTTAGACCTATATTGGTCCAAAGGAGTCCTTTTAGGATTCTTCACTCCCCAGACGTCTAGGTTAACACCAGTCAGTTACTAATAGTTTACGTAGATTTTATCTGTTTTCTTTCTATTACTGATTACAGTCTGCTTGGACTTAGTTCACCATGAAAAATATATGTTTAAACACAGTTTTAAAAGTAGTAATTAATGTAAAAGGAAACCATCCCGTGGCAACTGCAGAAAACAACAGGGGTTGTGCTCAAGTAACATATATTAACATCAAATGTACAAATGCATTATATATTTTCAACTGGCACTGTCACTAATTTTTATGACACCATGCCAAATTTGATCACTGACTGTTGGTCTCTTTTAGTGTTTCTTGAAATTTGCTCAAACTGGTTGTTTTAAGATTTCACGGAGAAAAAGTTGTTTGCAATGTTTCCTCGCATCAAGAAGGTCCTGGATTCAAATCTTAGCTGGAGGCTTTCTATGTGGAGTTTGCATTCACTCAATGTG
Organism: Valencia hispanica; assembly: GCA_963556495.2. Lineage (NCBI taxonomy): Eukaryota > Metazoa > Chordata > Actinopteri > Cyprinodontiformes > Valenciidae > Valencia > Valencia hispanica. Next base: position 23,969,846 of record OY747705.1, on the reverse strand, counting down.
CATGTGTGAATTTTTTTGGGCACTCTGGCTTCCTCACACAGTCTAAAAACATAGATATTAGGATTAATTTGCCACTCTACATTGTGTTTCTGTGTTGGCTGCCCACAATGCACCTAGAGATAGCTACAAACACTCCACGATTCTGCAAGGTTTAAAGGTGCAATATGTACGAATAACATCTTGTGGTCAAATTTGAGTACTGCAGTCCATATAGAAAAACAAGTGTCCGCTCTCAGCCACACACTCCCTTCCCTTTGTGAGTTTCAAGCCCCTTGTCAGTTACGGATCAGTGCCAGAAGATTCAAGATGACGGGCAAAGATGAGTCGTACACAGTAATTTGATAAGTAGATAAATACATTTCACTGCCATATTGAGTTGTTGGTAATTGAAAAAAGTAGCTTGAGATATTTTTAGAGCCAACTATTTTTTTTGAATTTACTGCTGGCTTTGTTAGCAACCTTGAAAACTCACATGTGATTGGCTCTGGAACAGGGAGTATGGAGGCGGGACAGATTGTAAACAATGACTCCCTCTGTGGTCTTCTTAAAATGATAAAAACTTGGAACCACACAGCCGGCTGAGAAGGAAATCTGTTGCAATGTAACCTTCCTTCCAACATGATTGAGAAATTAGACTGTTGTTTGATTATTTCACTGTAAAATTCTTACATATTCCATCTTTAAGTAAGTATAGGAAATGTTTAACCAATTGACATAGAGTATATGCATTGTTATTCATTTAGATTTTTAAGTATAACATTTTTTTGCCTAGTTTGAATCTATTTAATTTTGCTTATTTTTTAGCTAGTTAAGTCTTTTTGAATATTAAGCAGCAGATGTGTGAAATACAACTTTATTGTTAGATTATGAATAAAAATTAAGTTTATTTCCTCCTTCAATGATTGTAAGGATTGTTGTATTAAAGTTTATTTGTTGAACTCACTATGCTATTCGCATTATTATTGGATTCGTATTATTGGATTGTGTGCATGTCTATTGGGAACTGTTCAATATTTGGCCTAATTTTAGAGATGCACAGAGAAACCAGTAGGTGACCATAAATTGCTGATTTTAAGCCTGGCACAAATGCAATATTTGAGAGAGAGAAAAAGATGGTCTAACAACATCAGTCTCTAGTGGGGAAGTTGTTACTGAAGTAACTTGCACAATAGGTGTAAGTAGCCACAACAAGGGTGCAAGACTTCATTTAACAGAAAGGCTGAATGATTTACAGCAAAGTTTCACTTTTCCGTCCTGTTGAGCTTCCACCCTATTATCATTTTAAATTGTGATTAATGAGTTGAATTGGTATTGGTATAAGTTTATTTAAACAGGCACATGCACATAACATATTGACCAAGACAAGGTCAGGACAGATGCTTGGTGCCAAGTTATAGCATGAATGCAAACTTCCACCTGCAGTCCCTTGGCAGGTTAATAATGATTTACAAGGTTTACATAAAACAATTTTAAAAGATTATATACATTTTGATTAGGGGTGTCCCGCACCAATCCCCAACAGCCACACCCCTGTTGTCCCCCGGCGCAAGAACACCCACACATAGTCAGCCCGAACAAATGAGCGACCGTGTAGAGGGCCACAGGCTAACGGATCCACCCAACCCGAGCCAGCACGCCAAAAGCGGAAACACAGAAAATGTCTAGGACAACAGCCCCAAGGACCGACCCCGGACACCGCCACTCCATACACACACACCCACTCAGCACACATATTACACATCTCCATACAAGAGTAACCTCATGCTCATGGTCTCATTCACCCCTCATGTGTACAATATTGTTTCGATAATAGCCATTTCTTCGTCAGGCATGCAAACATAGAAAATCCTGTACAAGCCAGAACCTCTGTTGGCAAAGTATTTAACAATTTTATGACAGTGTATGAAAATACTGTTTGGGTGAGTGCTGTTTTACATTTTGGAATACTGCATTACCCTCCAGAAAAAGAGTCGGTGACACAAGTTGTTTTTTTTCTGAGATCAGTGAAACAAAATTTCTCAAAGGAGCAGCACCATGAAAGATTTGTGTATATAATTAAATTTTCAAGGTTTAAAAATTCATTCTTAACATTAAGACAGTGGTGATACTGTTGAGTTTTTTATCACAGATTTTAACTGCAAGTTTGTACAATGATTGAACAGGTTTCAGAGCTGTTTTGCACGCCTGTGACCAGCTTGTCATGCAGTACAGAAAACGAGACATAATCATTGAATTCAAAAACACAGGCGACGCCTCAGTGGTCAGTGACCCTCATATGTTTAAAAGTAGAAAGGACAATTTTAAACTTTTTAGTATGTTTCATTAATGTTAAGATTGAGTCAAACGTTACCCCTAAATAGATAAAATCATGTTTTATTTTTTTTTCATCAATAAAAATATCAGGGTATTTTGGTAATGTCCGCTTGTTTGTAAAATACATAGCAACAGTCTTGTCCACGTTTAATGTGAAACAAGATCTTTGGAGCCAGGAAGAAACTTTCCCCATCTCAACTGTCAGTCTCGTAGCCACCTCAGCTGCATTTGTTCCATGAGTGAACACAACAGTGTCATCAGCATACATGATGAACTTTACACTACATACAGAGGGAAGGTTATTGATATATATATATATATATATATATATATATATATATATATATATATATATATATATAGATAGATAGATAGATAGATAGATAGATAGATAGATAGATAGAGAGAGAGAGAGAGAGAGAGAGAGAGAGAGAGAGAGAGAGAGAGAGAGAGAGAAATATATATATATATATATACTAAAAAGTATCAGCCCAAGAACTGAACCCTGCGGAACTCCCATTCTGCAATCTTTAAAAGAGGACAAGCTGTTGTTCACTCTCACACATTGTGGTCTGCCACTCAGGTAAGATGCAAACCAAAGTATTGTGTGTCGAGATAGTCCACGATCTTCTAATTATCGAAGAGGAATAGTATGGTTTACAGTGTCAAACACCTTGCGTAAATCAAGGAAGACAGCACCTATTACACCCCCTTGGTCCAAACCTGATTTAATCTCTTCAAGGAAGTAGCAGCAAACTGTTTCAGTGGAAGAATTTCTCCTGAAACCAAACTGCAGGAGATTTAATAGAACATTTTCATCAAGGTGTTGCATGAGCTGCTCAGCTAACACCTTCTCATAGATCTTGGAGATAGCAGGAAGTATACTAATTGGTGAATAATTACTGACCTCTTGCCTATTCCCTGATTTAAACACAGGCGTGACAATGGCAGTTTTCAGCACAGCTGTGAAAACAATTCTGCAATCTACATCTGTTTCTTTTAGTTAAAAGAATGATACCTTCTGGAAACCTTGAGTGTAAAACATCTTCAGGAAGGAGATAATTTTATTGCAGGAATAGTTGTTCATATTCCAAGTCCTTACCTAAGTCTAAAAGAGAAGAATATTTTTTCCTGTTGGCTTGAATATACAGTACATAGCTTGACCACACCTTAAACAAAGTCTGCTTTTAACTGGTGTATCAGCACCTCATGACAACTCCTTCCTCAGAAGCTCCAGCTCCCAGTCAACTGTGCCATGTTAATACTGTTAATTATAGTTTTTAAGGAGGACTATATTTTAACCATCCATCCATCCATCCATCTATCCAGCCATCCATCCATTATCTATACCTTCTATCCTATGCAGGGTTGTGAGGGGGCTAGTGCCTATCTCCATCAATCATCGAGGTGGAGTACACCCTGGATAGGTCACCAGTCCATAGCAGATATGTTAACCAGAATCAAAATGTATAATTTCTATCTTTTTCTCATCCACTTAATCTGAAATCTATTGTTCATGTTTTACTTCAAAATATATATTAATAATAGGATGGAGTGAACCTAGAAGCATTTTCTTTCCAGGCCACAAAGCCTTCCATATCTCTTTCACCTCCTTTCCTGCTTTGCAAAAACCTGTATTAATGAACACTGTGATTTTACTACATCCCTGTTGTTTTAGTACTGACTTTGACAGTAATTAAGTGCTGAAGCCAAAGGTGAGGCAACAGTGTCAACAGAAATAAGAAGGTGTCACACAAACATGATGTTATTGACCTCACTAAAACAATATCTGTCAAAGTCAGTAAGTGGAGCTGAGCCACAAGAAGCAATACCGCAGTATACGAATGAGTGAGTGTCCTCAAGTGTTTATCTATTCTTCTGCATGCGTCAATGCATGCCAGCGACCCGGTCGTTATGGTGTGGTTTCGGGTGAGTAGCCGTGGTTTCGATGGCTCCACACATTCACATACACACAAACAAAGGGACGTGCTGCTGGATGTTTAAAACAGTTACGGGTTACACACTAAGAATAAAAAGGAACAAATGTAAACTCCATGTCCCACAAATAAATACCATGTTGACCACAGTCATTGTTGTGAAACAATTTTTTTTTTAAATACACACAACTAAACATACACACAAACACATGCTGAATGGGATAGCTCTTTGAAGAGGCCTTGCTTACTAATGGAGATATGATCATGGGAAGCTCTGCATCAGTGTTACTGATTGCAATTAGACCAGAGGCATTACAAAAGTGGTTTAGTATTAAACTATAAATATGCAGATGAGTATTTTTGATGGCACACAGTATTAATCATCAAAGATCCATGGCTGCAAAAAGTGCCTTCCCTGTTACAGACTGCTTTTTTTCTTTTTTGTCACACTTACCTTTTCCAGATCATCAAACAAATGTTTATGTCAAACAAAAATAGCCTGACTAAATACAGAATACAGTTTTGAAATGATGATTGCATTCATTAACTAGAAAAAAAAACTACCAAAACCAAGCCAGCCAGTCAGATATATACAATGTTTGCAGGGATTCTGGCCCATTGTTCTTCATAGAATTGTTTCTGTTGATCCACAATTAAAGAAAAACACTTTACTTACTTGCTCTGCACAAACACCATCTTTGAACTAGGTAAGATCTTTGAAATAAACATCAAACAGCAAACCTTAAACAGGCAGGAAAATAAACAATTAATCTATCATCCACTTTACCTCACAATACTGACAACAACGATTGCGATGCAATATTTACTTTCGATACTTTTAAGTGCATAAAACTAAAATTATGAATAAAATATATATTTACTTTAACAACACAGTCTTGTACTAATGATTGGAATTCCGGCTCTTTTTGGAGAGCCAGTCCTTTTGGCTTGGCTCACCAAAAAGAGCCGGCTCTTTCGGCTCCCAAGTGGCTCCTCAGATTTTCTGTTGCTTAAAGTATTTTTATCACCAAAAATATTGCAAAACTATGTGTAAAATGATTTACTAATGTAAAAAAATGCAATATATAAAATATTTATCATTTATATGGCTTTATTTACTGAACACTTTAAGAAATCTGAACTTGAGTGCTACAAAAATAAATTATAAAGAAGGGTATAAAAAAACAGACCCATCCAGGACTCACCAGTGTTAAAAAAAACAACAACAACAATATTTTCACCTTGCACAATAAGTTACACGCTGCCTTTGAGCTGCTTACAACATTGAAATGGGTCCAAATTTTGCTACATTTCTTGCAGCTGTCGCTCATTTTCTCACCGTTTGTTCGTCGCACTCTCTCTCTCTCTCTCTTTCTCACTCGCTCGCTTTTTTCCTCTTCTTTCCCTCTCTTGTCTCCCTCCGTGTGCATGTGCTCACTGCTGTGTCTGACCCTCCCTGTTCCCCGCCCCTACTGCTCTGTGTGTGGACAGTTGCTGTTACACGTGTTTTCACCAAAACAAGCCACAATGACGAGCCGGTTCGTTCGTTCGCGACCGACACATAACTATCTTGTACAACCTGACACACATGCGAACAATATAGAATAATATAAAAAATATTTATGTGGCCATGGCCCTCTTCTGGCTTTTGTCTGCTGTTGAACCTGAAAAATCTCTAATATAAACTACATAGTGATTGAAGTAATGAAATTGCTCAATGCTTCGTGATTATTAAATACTTGAAACTAAATACCAAAGAATAATAAGACATAATGGAAATTAACTTAAACAGGTAGCTTATTTTTTTTTATTGACAAATCTTTGCCATTGAAAAATAGGAAATGAACTCTTATTAGATTTAGATTTACAATTAGAAAACAAAATCTTCTGCAGTCCACTGCCATTTACTAAGCATGAAACTGTTAAATTGCACACATTTTAAAATAAATGACAATAACAATTAAGAACAACCTAATGGACTTTAATTTAATGCACGTGTGAAACAAATGCACAGAAATTAATTATTTTTCTATAATAATTAAATAGATTCAACATCTTTCTTTGACAGAACTGCAGACTGCACAGATGGTATCTTCCCGAAGGAAAGAGTACTATAGCTTACTAGGATATATAGCCTACTGTATTAGACCTAATATTTACTGTATACGATAAAGGATTCATGACCACTATATGCAATTGGTTGTAAGATTCAGATAATTATTTATTAAAAGCTAGACATTTTAAATGAGAATAAGAAAGAAAAGTATATATTTGTGCCCCCCTTTTCCTGTTAATGCCCTACCTGGCCCCAGGCAAGACTTTGCTAGAGCTGCCCCTGCACAGTTACCAGCTGTCAGCTACGTAGAAAAGGATCCTGGTGTTATTTGTCTCTCAGAAACAGTTTATAACTTCCCTTTAACTCATTCACGTCACCTAAAAAGTAAACCTGTTTCTCCATCAGATTTTCAGTAAGAACATCTCCTGGTTTCATCTTCATGTTTCCATCTTACCACATATCCAAACCGATATCATGACCAGCAGCTTTTACGGCTGTAGCTCCAGCAAACATCAGAAAGTAATATTAAATCAATACTAACAACATTTTATCAAGCTTAAACGTGCTGCTGTTGTTTAGCGCGACACCCGCTGGTTTCCTCTATCTGCTCAAAGTCCGCGATAAACAAACAGAAACGGGACTGCAACAGCAAAGCCGATCAGCTGATCATTGATCGGTTTCCTGAATCAAGGAGCAACAGGAGAGGGAGGGAAGAGAATGAGAAGAGACGAGGCAGCTGCGCAGCGTAAAGACACAGAATAAATCCAGCTTTGTGTCTTTTTTCATTTTAGCTGAAATGCCGGACAAATCGCGTTCCTTCTCACCTTAATACGGAACGCATAATATTTTCTCTGAATATGGGACGATTCCGTTTTTTTACGGGATGGTTGGCAACCCTACCGGTCAGTGAAGATTAGCCTGAGCACGGCAGCGGAGAGAGACTGACAGCAGAGATCTGCAGCCAGGTTCCTCTCCTGCTACCCACTGAAAACAGTGAGAAATACATTCTGCTTTCACATTGAACAAGTCACCAAAAGTCTCTAGCAACACATGGAAAAGTCGCTAGATGTGTCACTAGTCACTTTTTGAAAAACACAGTTTTACCAGGGGGGTCGGAAAAGTCGCTAAATATAGTGACAAAGTCACCAAATTGGCAACACTGCTCTGCATACAAGCTTGTTTCCCACCACCATTTTTGATTGGCCAGCAAGCCAGGAATGCGACACTCAACCATTTTGATTGGTGAATAGGTTTGTCACTCAAATGTCAGGGGCGGGAAAAAAACCTCAGCCTCCTGAGGTTAGGTTATCACTGGAGTTAAAACATCAATATCGATGCGATAAAGGTTAATCGTGCAGCCCTATTGACAACAATAAAATTAAATGGACAACAAGCCCAAGGACTCTTGTATTGTTCTTGATATGTGCATAGTAGTAAGCAATGCAATTTGTTCACTAATTAGCATGCAATCACCACCATACTGTATATTTCCTAACTTGTGTATGTGCATCTCTTTCTTCAGTCTGAAGTTCAGCTGTAGACTACATTGGTTGAGATAGGCACCAGCCCCCCCCCCCTTTCTTTTTTAAAGTGGCCTCAGTGATCTCTTTTCATGGCAAGGTATGAGTTCATAGTTTCTTATGAAAGAAGATTTAGGCTCCATGAAGAATGCACCTTGATAATTATGTGTCAGATTACAGGGTTATTGGTCTTTTTTAAACTTTCTTTATTGAAGTGTCAAATGACATGTGACATAGGCGTATTATTTTACAGAGAAAGCTATACCACAACTATTGAAAGACGTAAGGGTACATAATCTAAGTGTACAACTATGTTAAGAACAGATGTCTTATCAGTGCTCTTTGAGCTAATTCATAAGTATAATGTTAGAAATTAGTAACGCTTTGGACCAAATAGTAGAAAAGATTAAATACTTGTGTATCTGGGTTGTTGCTCTGCTGAGAGCATGATGGTTTTTGTCAGTTGACACCCCTGCTAGATATTTCCTCGGGTGTTGCCAAACTGGTGAATGAGTGTATATCTTCATCTGCACCGTGTAAGTCTGGAATTGGTGTCTATAACAACTAGGGTTGCCAACTTTCTCTCAACCAAATAAGGGACTTTGTTTTTGGTATTTTTAAAATGGCCAATACAAAACAACAACGACAACAACAAACTAATCAACAATGCATGAAAAAAGAATCTCAGATTTTTATCTATATGCATCTTGCATGGACACACTGATAGAGTACACTGGTGAGACTGTTTCAAATATTCAAAATCATGTATACATTTCAATACATAACAATACTAGGTAATATATTCTTATGCTCACACATGACTTCACATGTATGAATAGTACTCAAAATAAATGATAACGGTTTTAACATTTATACAGTGTAGCAGTTAACATGCAGATTACAAATGCAAAAAAGGCATTATATATCATGACTCACCATGTTTACTTTTTCCATGGATACTTTTTGCTGCTCCTGACTGACTCGAGCATCATTTTGTCCTTTTGCACAGCCAGAGAAAAGTCCTTGCATGACTTGTCACAGTTCACAGTTATTTAAAGTTCATTTTTGATCAGTTCAGTGTTGCATCTGTTTCTGGAATCTGACCATTTGTTGGTCATTAGAGATAAAATTCTCTCAACGAAAGCATTTGAGCCTGGTACACTGAGGACAAATGAGACAATCTTGAACATGTTGTTCAGGTTGTTTTTGCCCGTGTTTTGGAAAATTGCCATCCACTTCTTGCTGGTGGTTTTTGCTATATCCTGTCTTGCCTTCAGCATTTCCTCATGGCAAGCACAAAACTCGTCATAGAGTTGATCCATGTTGATGGTCTCTGTCATTTTCAGGGCGGTCACCACCTGCTCCAGGTGTGTGTAGGTGAGCTCCTCTTAGAGTCCAATGGGCTTCAGTTTCAGCATCACATTTTCTGGAGAGAAATCAATCCACTTGTCAATATAAGTAATCCCGGTGTCATAGAACTTCAGAAAGTCCTGCTGCTGCCTTAGTTTTTGTGTTGGCATTTGTTTGTCCATCAGCTGCTTGGTCTGATATCCAAAGAAGCTGTCCTGCTTCTGTTGCAACATCTTAGTTCTAAATTTCTGCACTTCTTCATAGACCATCTGTGATGCACGGCTTTGTTTCCTCCAGCTTTTTCACAAGTTGATCAAAAACACACCCCACGTTGTTAAAAAAGCACAGATAAATCTCTGCTGCATCTGTTTTTGCTTCATCCTCAAAAACCTTCTTCAGTGCTATGGGACAGGTTTCCCCGAGTGACCTGTAGTACGAGGTGAGAGCGGGCCAGCTTTGCAGGAGGCGGTCAACATCTGGATGAAGAGAAAGCCATCAGGTGCAAACGTGACGCAGAATTTCACGCCATTCGATGTCGACAAAGTCAAAAAATCTCTGCAGTTCTTCTCTTCGTGAAGCAGACACGGAAAACTGGTTGTAGATCTTCAGGACAACTGTCTCAATGTCCACAGATAGCTGGTCACATGCGTGCTTGCAGGTGTTATGTGCAATGTGAGCTGGGCAGTTATACTAAAGAATACGATCGTTGGCTCTGCTGAACAGTTGGTAAACAGAACGATGTTTACCAAAATTAACATTGGCATTATCTGCTGCATAAGCTGAGATGTGACTGATATTTAGTCCATATTTTTCCAGAGAGTTCATTAGTGCTTGATGTATTCCGTTAGCCGTTTCATCACAGTCTTCATAAAAGTCCAGTAACTTGCCCTGCACTCCTTCAGACACGGAGAAATATCTCACGCACACTGGAAACATTTTTCTATTTCCTTTGTTCGAGGCATCTGTTGCTAAAGAAAAATACACAGGTTCACCTTCTTGTGGAGACAGATTGTCCAAAATATCTCGCACTGTTTTGGGTCCAAGCACGTTCACTGTGATCATTTCTGCTTTCGTTCGTCCCAAGTGAACCTTTTTCACCACATTTGAATCACTGAATAACGCACCATTAAGTTTTACAAGGCAGTCTGTGCTGTTGTAACTTAGTCCGTGTTTTACTGTGTGGTACACATATGCAGCCTCACTTGCAGCGATTCTGTCATTTTCTGCTGTGGATGTTGCAAAGAATGTGCCGATGTTGCTAGCACCTTTAGCTAGCGTAGCTTTCTTGTGCATTTCTGTGGCGGCATGCTGAGTCAGGTCATTCTCCCCTCCGTGGCCGATAGAGAATTCCCGACGGCATAAAGTGCAGAAAGCTTTAGTCGCATCACCGCTGACAGGCTTCACCCACGTTTTTTTTGCCTCCCACAGTTTATTATAGCTGCACAGTCTTTTCTTTTTCACAGGTTTATCCATATTCCCATTTCCAAAACTGTCGCAAAACTAGCTACACACCAATCTCAGTCAAAGTTTTGATTTGACGTCAGTAGCTGATGGAATTGAATTGGCAGTACCAATCAACGTCACCAATCAGTCGCCAGAGGGTTAGGGTCAGGCGCCTGACACATGAATGAAGTGTGATGACCTTTTAGTGGTATCTGTGTAAAAGCAGTGTGACGTTCTTACATGCCAGAGGGCAAACACAACAAGCAACACTCAATATAAGGGACAAAAGACATCCCGTACGGGACAATCCTATTTAGATAAATTAACCGGATGTCCCAGCTAATACGGGACAGTTGGCAACCCTAATAACAACGTAGTGATATGCAGTCTCACACAAACACACACATGCATAAATAAAGTCCCAGGATGGGTGACACAGACACATGTTTATCATTGAGGGAATAGGTTGGATTCCTTTCATTGGAAAATGGATGTCTGGTCACTGGTTCCCATCTTAATCCCTTGGCTGCCTTTATCTCCAACTTGCCTGTTGTAGGTCTCTCTCTGTCTCTAACTTTCACCACGGCACACAGTTATGCACATTTTCATCTCTTCTGTCTTCAGCTATGACCTCTTGGCCTTCAAATGACTCTATGCGTGTTTTATTCCACCTCATGTCTTTCATTCAGACTCCGTTTGACGATCCTAAGCACCCATCTGCTTTCCATCTGAGCCGAGATTGACGAGTGGAGAAAGCTGGTGGTTAGGGCCTTGACGCAGTTAAGTCATGTGGAGGGGCTGGAGGAGGACATATACCTTACATTTCCAATCAAGTAAATATTATTATTGCTGACTGCCTGATGTGTGTGGAGCATGTGTAACTGTGTGTAGTTTAATCAGATGCATGTGTTCACGCTGGCACATTCCTAGCGTACATGCAAGAGAAAACTGTGAGAGTTATTAAGCCTTATCAAGGATGTTTGCATTCTCATAATAAATGAGCAGAGATATTTGGCACATTCCAAAAAAAACTCCCACCCAAACACACGCACGCACACGCACAAACATACACGCAACAGTGTTCAGTGCGATGAGATGTCAATCCCTGTTAGGCTTGGCATTCCTGTTAGCAGGCGGTTTAGATCCTCTTTCACGGAAGGTGAACCTAGGACCTTTTCCTTCAGCACTTTCAGAGAGTGTCAGGAGCTTGTACAGGCAGGAAAGGAGCAAACAGAGAGGAAACAGGACAGACGGGAAGTAAGAGCCCAGAGGCTCTCATGATACCAGAAAGTTTATATTTAATCATTTGTTTAAATAGCTTCAATGCCGTGTGAATTCTTACATTTCACAAGGCGCAGTCCTAAAATGTTGAAGCCCTCCTCTGTGCATCTCCAATAACTGGGTCGTTATGTAAACCACAAGATCACCCTTGTGTGTATCAAAAGCCAGCTGTGGTAGAAAAAGAAATCAAGCTTAGGAAAGGAAATTAACCTTATGAATAATGTTACCTTAGATTCGATTACATTCTTTCCAAATGAGGCCCTGGACAATCCACGACTGATTAAAAATAATTTATTTGTGTTTCTATGGGAGATGAAGAGAAATTTAGATTTTTTTTAACAAGATCCAGATCAGCAGGGCCGCCTGGGTGGGCAGTGGTACCCAACCTAAGCCAGATATGTTTCGAAATGATTTCATCCCCAGTCCCTGATGTGCTAATGACTGCTGCAGATCCAAGATAAGAATTAGATGTGAGAGAAAATTGCATCAGTGGAGAGGAACATCTACTATTCCAAAAACATACTTTTTAGACACTGAAGTCCTCCCATCCAACATGCTATCATATCAAAACACTGGGAAGAACGGATTAAAAGTCCTTGATCAGCTGAGGTGTAACAATAAAATGTGCTCATGAGAACGAGTTGGGACAAGATTGCAAAAGGAAAAACGCTGTTTATTTTCACAAATACAATTAAGGTTTCACACAGGGCCAGATTTAAGAAGACATTGGCCATTTGGGTAGTGCCAGTTTTGGAGCCTAACCCACACAAGTTTCCCCATACAAATTACAATAGATTTATAGGCCTTTTCTATATAAAAATTGGGTATTTGCGAAAAGATATTTGTTTCAGTCTTTTCCAGAGGGTTCCTTATCAACATGGCATTGAGCAAATGCTTTATACATACAAAATAAATGACATAAAAGATTTGGGTAACTATGCTAGGCCTTTATGTGGCGATGCTACACAGTCACTTAAACAAGAAGGAGAGGAGGAGTGGAGAGTGCACTTAAAGCTTGCTTCTATATCATATGTGCTAACAGCTAAGAGTATGGCCAGAGGTGGGGCTTTGACGTCATAATTTTCAAATAGTTGCATATTTTTAAAAAAACTGCAGTATATGGCTCAGGCAAGGAATCACACCAGAAATGGTGATGTTTAGTTGGACCCAGATGGAGACACAGTTTGAGGCAGATATATAATAAAGAGTCTTTTAATAAAAATAAATACAAAACTTACAGATTGCTATGGAAGGAACAGGACAAAGCATAGACAGGGTTGCACAAATAGTGAAGCAGGAAATAAACTGGAGTCTCCAGAGACGAGGGAAAGAGAATGCGGAGTTTATATTCTGGGGAGCTTGATTACTTGATGAGTGACAGGTGACTGAGTGGAAGCAGGGTGCAGCTGAGACAGAAGAACAGGAAGCAGGCTGAGGGAAGGAGATTAATGAACAAGAGAGGAGCTGAGGAGGAAATAAACAATAACCAAGGCAACACTGATCAAAGGAAGAGCAAAACTAATCAAGCTGAATACAAAGAAAAAACTAATGAAGGGAGATCTAGGCTGAACATAACGTATACAAAGAAACAGTCAGAATACAAACACAAAAGAAACCCAGACAACAAAAAATCATGACAACCCTATTAAGCCAAGGCCTCTCCATATAGGTTATCTTAAACATTAAACAAATTTAAAAACCTCACTAGATATGAGCTGACATGTTTTTCTTGGATCCTTTGCTGAATAATTCAAATCAAATCTTATTTATAAAGCGCTTTTCATACTTTGCTGGATAATTCAAATCAAATCAAACTTTATTTATAAAGCGCTTTTCATACAAAACGGCATCCCAAAGTGCTTTACAGATTAAAATGACCCCACATAAGGAAACACCATCAGGAGAGCCATCTGCATCGGCAGCAGCAGATCAACAGCAACAGCGAGGCACCAGGGTGCCCAGTGGAGGGAAGGCTCCCGCTTCCTGGTCTTTGTCAGGACATGTGCTGCTAAATTTTGTAGAAGCCGTAAACCTGATATACTCTTTTTGGGATTTTTGGGATAACTGTTTGCAAGACATCCATTTAAAAAGAAAATCAAAAACATATTGGGGATCTAGACCCTGTAAACCATTTCAAAAGTCTGGCTCCTGTTACACTAGAAACGATGATGCATTCCAGAATTAGTAGACCATTTTTTTGATGATAGGAAGTTTTGAAGGAGATGACAACTTTGGCATTGTCAGAAGCAAGAAGTTAGCTAAGAGATATCCAAAGCACAGGCCAGGAGCCATTAGGGACAAGATTTTGTGTAACTGGTAACCAAAATTTACAAACAATACAGCACAAAGTTTTCAAAAATATACAGCATTGCTAAAAAGATGCAGGCAAATACAAATACAAATGTAAATATTTTTAAAATGTAAAATGTCAGATTCAGCATTTCATTAGGGCTACTGTCTTTATTTATGCATCTACAATGATCTACTTATCTCCCCCTCTTTTTTTATACAAAAATTGGGCTACTTTGTTGGTTTAAATGAATTTGATGGGTTTTCTAATTTATTTTTTTTAATCCATGAGTACTTTCAACTAGAGCATTTTGGCCAAAGTGGCAAAAAGTTTGGATCCTGCTGGATTAGCACGTTGCAGTTTTCTCCCAGGGCTTACAAACTGTTTGTACCTTCACTGTGAATGTTTTTTTTCTACCACCAAGTACCAAAATTCCTGCCACACAAACAATTTAAAAGTGTTGGAGACTTCTTAAATACAAATGTAACCAAGGGTTGTCAGCCAATAAACCTGCAATGCGTATTAGTTGACTTTATCATGCAGCTGTCATTAAACAACTCAAGAATTATCTTCTTAACTATTCCTAAATCTAACCTAAGTCTCAAACATAGATTTTGAATGTAATTATGGCGATTGCCATAATTATCAGATCTAGAACTAAAACAGTACCTGTATGGCGCTTTGCAACATAGACTTTTCCTGCTGAGGTTTAAAAAAGAAGAATCCGATGTAGAACATTTGTTTCCAAAAGGTTTTGGGGGGAATTTAAGTTAAAATCTCTTGTGATGTTTTGGGTAACAAGCAAGCAACAGGATAGATGTCATTATAAAAGTTATAAAAGTTATGATCAATTCCCTGGAGTGGTGTAGTCTAACCAAAAGTTGATGATATGTAAGAAACCATTTTCTTGCCAGGCACTGAGAATGGCTCATATCAATTTACAAAGTGACAGCTTTAGTAAATTCCAAATAGCTCTACCTACTGTGTGCAATTCATGGAGAAAGTAAAAGGTTCAGGAATGTTTGTGTAAAAGGTCTTGAAACATAAACACGAGTGACAATAAATAAATAAATAAAATAAAAATACTCATTCATATCTACATAACAAGCCCTTGTTTTATTGTATTATGATTTGTCAGATTTTCTATCTGCTTTTTCAACACTTCCTGGTTTCTCTGTTCATTTTCGCACCTTCTCTCCTCTGGGTTTCCAAGTAATCTTTACAACTTTTAGTTACTTCAGGAGCAGTCTTGTGAAAACAGCACAGCTAATGAATTTAATGTGGTTTGTCTACCTTGATAGGTTTATTATATGAGCAGTCTTCTCTATTTAACATAGATCTCTTTTTTTTTATTTACTAATTCGCAATATTAAACACTGTTTGATTATAAATGTATTAGAAATATATTTGCTAAAAATAACTTTTACATGCTTTTCTTTTTTGGCAAATAGACTGAAACCTGGTTTATTCCCTGGCAGTCCAAAAAGCAAGCTGGTTGTATGCAGCAGAGGCTGCTCTTTGAAGGGCTAGCACGCCATCTTTCATCACAAAACCACAGAAAGGCTAAGCATTGTTTAAAGACATTGACTCAAATAAATCTCTAAAGTGTATGGTGTTAATTCTTCAAAAACTGGTCAAATTCATGGTGACCTTTATCCAAAGTAGTTGAGAACCAACAAGATAGAACAGTGGCACACTTTGCCTTGCAGCAAGAAGGTCCTGGGTTCAAATCCCAGCCTGGGTCTTTTTGCATGGAGTTTGCATGTTCTCCCGGGTTCTGTCTGGGTACTCCGGCTTCCTCCCACAGTCCAAAAACATGACTGTTAGGTGAATTGGTCTCTCTAAATTTCCCTTAGGTGTGTGTGTGCAAGGTTGTTTGTCCAATGTGTCTCTGTATTTCCTTGCGATGGACTGGCGACCTGTCCAGGGTGTAGCCCGCCTCTCGCCCGTGAATGCTGGAGATAGGTACTACCTATACAGTACAGATATAGGTACAGACCAGATATGCATAAAGTTGCCGTAGAGTCCTGCATCAGGATTGGGATTCAGCAAAACCCAATGCAAATCTCACGGAAGCTGGTGGTTTCCTGATTAGTGGGGAAGGCTTAAAACAGAAACCAGTTCCCTAAGTTGTTCCCTAAGGATGGCGAGTACAACTGTGGTTTGCAATAAAAAGACGACTGGAGACTGGAAAAAAGAATAGATTGCATAGTCAAATATTACAATTATTAAACCGAAGAACTATTCAAATCAACAAATAATGATTGAAATCATTTAAAAATTAAAGTACATTAAAATAAAAATGTTTTTTTAAACTCTGACCAATTTGCAGAGTGAGACGAAGATTCCTTCAATTCAGGCCTAATTAAATTCAATTCAATTCAGTTTATTTATATAGCGCCAATTCACAAAAGATGTCATCTCAAGGCACTTAACAAGAAGTCATTTCAATACATTTATACAAACATCCCAATCAGTTAAAAAGTTTCCTATTTAAGTCATTGGCGTGAGGTTGGGCCCCGTTGATGCAGATTTTCCAACCACAGCAATCCTTCAGCAATCCCTCATACTGAGCAAGCATGTAGCGACGGTGGAGAGGAAAAACTCCCCTTTAACAGGAAGAAACCTCCAACAGAACCAGGCTCAGTAGGAGCGGCCATCTGCCACGACCGTCTTGGGGTTTGAGAAGACAGAGCAGAGACACAGAAGGAACAGAAGATCTGATATAAGAGAACTTTCTATGTTACAGAAAGTAAAAAGTTGATAACAGGACACAGTGGATGTTCAGTTACTGGGAGGATCATCCCAGTCGATGCCACCCATCCAACAGGGCATTGCAGCCAAGCAGGATACCAGACCAGGTATATCTTCTACGGAGAGAAAAACACTGAGAGAAAACAAAGTTAACAGTCGAAATAACAGAATGTACTGTAATACAACTGGAGAGTCATAGGAGAAAAGGAAGTAGCAGAGTGAAGAAAATTGGTAAGTCTGTCCTCCAGCAGTCTAAGCCTATAGCACCATAACTACAGAGATAGCTCAGGATGACCTAAGCCACTCTAACTATAAGCTTTATCAAAAAGGAAAGTTTTAAGCCTGGCCTTAAAAGTAAACAGTGTCTGCCTCACGGACTAAAGCTGGGAGCTGGTTCCACAGGAGAGGAGCCTGATAACTAAAAGATCTGCCTCCCATTCTACTTTTAGAAATCCTAGGAACTACAAGTAAACCTGCAGTCTGAGAGCGAAGTGCTCTGTTAGGAACATAAGGAACAATTAGATCTCTGATGTATGATGGAGCTTGATTATTAAGGGCTTTGTATGTAAAAAGAAGGATCTTAAATTCTATTCTGGATTTAACAGGGAGCCAATGAAGGGAAGCTAAAACAGGAGAAATGTGAGCTCTCTTTTTAATATTTATCAGAACTCTTGCTGCCGAATTTTGGATCAACTGAAGGCTTTTAATGGCATTTTGTGGACGACCTGATAGTAAAGACTTACAGTAGTCCAGCCTTGAGGTAACAAATGCATGGACTAGTTTCTCAGCATCACTCCTGGACAGGATGTTTCTAATTTTAGCAATATTCCGGAGGTGAAAGAAAGAAATCCTAGAAACCTGTTTAATGTGGGATTTAAATGTCAAGTCTCGGTCAAAAATAACGCAGAGGTTCTTTACGTTATTACTGGGGGCCAATTTAATGCCATCCAGATGAAGTGATTGACTAATCAGTTTCTGTTTAAGAACTTCTGGTCCAAAGACAGCAACTTTTGTTTTGTCAGAATTTAAAAGCAAAAAGTTTAGGGTCATCCATGTTTTTATGTCTTCCAGACATGCCTGTAATCTACCTAACTGACTGGGTTCATCAGGATTTATGGATAAATATAGTTGTGTATCATCTGCATAGCTGTGGAAATGTATCCCATGCTGTCTAATGATTCTACCAATTGGGAGCATATATATGGTGAAAAGAATTGGTCCAAGCACAGAACCCTGTGGAACTCCACAAGTAACCCTTCAGAGTGAAGAAGATTTATCATTTAGATGAACAAACTGGAATCTATCAGACAAATATGATTTAAACCAGCCTAGTGCTGTTCCTTTGATCCCTGCAACATGTTCAAGCCTTTCTAGGAGAATATTATGATCGACTGTGTCAAAAGCAGCACTGAGATCTAACAAAACCAGAACAGACACAAGTCCATTATCTGAGGCCATGAGAATATCATTAGTAACCTTCACCAGTGCTGTTTCAGTGCTATGATGAGCTCTAAAACCTGACTGAAACTCTTCAAACAGCTCGTTACTGTTTAGATGCTCACAGACTTGATTAGCAACAATTTTCTCAAGGACTTTGGATAAGAAAGGAAGGTTAGATATAGGTCTGTAATTCACTAAGTCATCTTTATCAAGGGAAGGTTTCTTGAGTAAAGGTTTAATTACAGCTATTTTAAATTCCTGTGGTACGTATCCGTTTACTAAGGATAGATTCATCATATCCAAAATAGGGCCAGGAACCAAATGGAACACTTCATTAAATAATTTGGTTGGGATTGGGTCCAACATACAAGTCGAAGGTTTAGATGAGGCTAATATTTTTGATAATTCCGAAAGCTCGACTGAATCAAAACAGCCTAAGCACAACTGAGGTTCTACAGTTCTTTCCGATACTGCCTCTTTTACTGAGGAAGAAGTAATCATGTTTGGGAGGATGCCAATGATTTTATTTTTAATAGAATTAATTTTATTTATGAAGAATCCCGTAAAATCATCACTGCTAAGAGCTGGGGGAATAGTTGGCTCAACAGAGCTATGACTCTGTGTAAGTTTGGCAACTGTACTAAATAGAAACCTAGGATTGTTTTTATTCGCCTCTATTAATTATGAAAAATATGCTGTTCTAGCTTGTCGAAGGGTCTTTTCATACAGCAGTAGACTGTTATTCCAGGTTAAATAGGAATCCTCTAGGTGTGTAGAGCGCCATTTTCTCTCCAACTTCCTAGTATTCTGCTTTAAAGTACGCAACTCTGCGTTAAACCAAGGAGTCAGCCTCCTATGGCTAGCCACTTTCTTTTTTAAGGGGGCTACACTATCTAATGCCAAACGCAATGAGGACGTAACACTGTGAACCAGATCATCAATTTCTGAAGGGTTAGAGATATAATTGCTGGCATCCACTGTGTTACCCTGATACACTAAGGAAAGTAAGAATGGAACACATTCTTTAAAAATGGTTACAGCATTGTCTGATAAAGCTCTACTATAATGAAATTTTCTTTCAGATTTAAGATGGTCAGTTAAAGTAAATTCAAAAGTAATTAAGAAGTGGTCAGACAGGACCGAGTTATGTGGGTGGACTGTTATTTCCTCACACTCAATACCGTATGTCAGTACAAGGTCCAAAGTGTGTTTACACGAGTGGGTTGATCCCTGTACTTTTTGAGTAAAGCCAATTGAGTCTAAAATAGCATTAAAGGCTGCATTTAGGCTATCACTTTCAGTATCCACATGAATATTGAAGTCACCCACTATAATAACCCTATCAGTATTTAATACTAAATCAGATAAAAAATGTGAGATCTGATCCAAGAATTGAGAGTAAGGGCCTGGTGGACGATACAAAACTACAAACAAAAATGGTCTTAATGTTTTGCAACTTGGATGAGGAAAATTAAGGGTTAGATGTTCAAAAGAACTGTAGCTATCAATTGGTCTGGGACTAATGAGTAAATCAGAACGGAAAATGGTTGCAACTCCTCCCCCTCGCCCAGTATTTCTAGGAATGTGAAAATTTAAATGACTGGAAGGAGTTGACTCATTTATACTGACATAATCCTCCTGCTGCAACCAGGTTTCTGTGAGACAAAGGGAATCAATGTGATTATCACAAATCAAGTCATTTACTAACAAAGTCTTTGAGGAGAGTGATCTTATGTTTAATAAACCACATTTAATAGATTTTTTTTTCTGTTCAGTCAAAGTTGTATTTATTTTTATGAGATTTCCATCATTTGCTTTTGTTGGCTTAACTTTTAATCCATTTAATTTTGGCCGTGGGCAAGACACTGTTTCTATAGGGTAATGGGTGGGTAACAGTACAGAAGCAGCAGAGATGTGGGTTAAACTACGACTCTGCTTCCTGGTCTGGACCCTGGGTTGTCAGTGTTTTGGAGGACTAATAAATTTGGCCATATTCCTAGAAAGAAGAGCTGCTCCATCCAAAGTGGGATGGATGCCGTCTCTCCGGATCAGACCAGGTTTTCCAATGTAGCCCACATCGTTTGCAGGACACCACCCAGACAACCATTGATGGAATGACAGAATGCGGCTAAACATGTCGTCACTGGTCCGATCGGGCAGGGGACCAGAAAAGATTACAGAGTCGGACATTGTTTTGGCAAACTTACACACCGAAGCAACACTAATTTTAGTGACCTCCAATTGGCGTAACCGGGTGTCATTACCGCCAGCGTGAATAACAATCTTACTGTATTTACGCTTATCTTTAGCCAGCAGTTTCAGGTAGGATTTGATGTCGCCCGTTCTGGCCCCTGGTAAACATTTGACTATGGTCAATGGTGTCTCTAATGCCACGTTTCTGACTATGGAGCTGCCAATTACCAGGGTCGGCTTCTCAGCGGGTGTGTCGCTGAGCGGGGAAAATCTGTTAGAAACGCAGACCGGTTGGCGGTGGCCCAGGGGCTGGGTCCTAGAACTATGCTTCCATGTACAGTCACCCAGCCGGCCTAAGGTCCCGGCTGCGCGGGCTCTACCGGAGGACAGCTAGGGGGTTCTATCCTAATCTTGGTTGATGAAGAATTAACAGAATACCTTTGCACCCGACTGTGAGGAAATTTCACAAAGGACTTCTTCCTTTGCTGTAAAAGCTTGTAAGGGTAATTTTAAGTGTGAGTTCAGTGCTCCATCAGAGAGATTGTTTAGCGTCTGTGCGCAAATTTTAAAAGAAAATCACATTTTCTTGACACCAGAGTCTGTCAGCAATATGCTTATATGCTTTCTTCACCATAAAGTCAAGTAAGGCAGCTATCCCAGTTTTATCTACCCTACCTGTTTTTATGTTCTGAGCCATTGTTTTTTTTTATTAATGATCACCATTTCTGAATCAAGTCATTTTCTTCATGCCTTTCTTTGGGGGTATCATTGTATTTGTGATATTTCCATATTTATTTTTTACTGCACAGGTGTTATTTTCGTTCTTTGGCCTCAGCTAATATGATAATTTGTCATTCAAAGTGGGGAGGTTTTTGTTGAATATATTATATTTGTTCTGCTCTTTTTAAGCTGCACTAAAACATTCAGTGGATAAACATTTATTGAATCCAACAGTGCATCAATCAAATATGTGGGTGCTGGCATGATTGGTCTGGTTTCCTACAGTTTGAAGGGGTTGTGAATTTCGTAAATTGGCATCTTTTGCTGTTTATAATTTGATCAATACATATCTGCTCAGAATCTAACCTTGACTTTTTATTTGGTAAATGAAGAAAATTACGTTTGAAAACTGTAGAAACATTTTCTCTTTTTGCTTTGATTTGTTGAAGGAAAAAGTGTAAACATGGCCAAGAACTGATCGGTTATGTTCATGTCAAGATAAAATCAGCAAATGTGCCTCTTCTAACCACTGCCATAATACTGTTCAAATTTGTTAGAACTGCTATTGAAACTGAATCTTGCGTTTTACTTTTGTTGGATAAAGTTTCTTACCAGCAAATTATTGCAAATTAAAAGAGTGTATAATCAGTAGCCAGCTGGACGGTCACAGATTGCACAGATTGAAAAACAATAAAGGCAATTGCCCCTGTGATTTCCATGAAACAGATAACATTTTTGTCAGTCTCAGTCAAAATAACAAGTCTTAACCAAAACACAGAGATACAAAGAAAGACCATAATGTTAAATATGCAATCACTGATAGCAATAAACCTAAACAGTACTTAAGTCATGCAGCCATATAGCTCCAGTAGGACCCGCAGGAGTGTGGTCAGCTGAAACCTCTTGACCAAGCATAGTTGCCACTCTCACCCACAACCCATCTTTTCAGTTCCTCACCATATCACTTCATCCAGCCAACCATCCCACTAACTGCCACGGTTGTTAGCAGGCATTAAAAAGCAATTCACACTATGAATGGAGTGTTTCGATTAGCTCAACAGCACAACACTATAAAGAGGTTTTTAGGGGTCGTAAGTTCCTCTCTCTCTCTTCCGTCTTCTCTTTACATTTCAGCAGATCTATGTAATCCTTTCTGCATATCTTTTTATTACATTCTAGTGTTATGCTGCTATAAAGTATACACAATCACCAGTTTAATGCTTTAAGATATAGATTTCCTAATATTTAGTTTAATAACCACTGTTTCTGAAAACTACTTATATGTCGTGCACTTATGGCACGTTCACACTGGTCAGCGCGTCCAGGCAGCAGGCCAGCTAGATTACATGCAAGTCTATGGTACCTACGCATCTAGTGGGCGCCAAGCTGCCCCGCAGCAAGTCGCGCGCATCGGCCCAGATGGCATCAGCGCAGCTGGCATCAGCGCACCCACGCGGCTGCTGCCCGGATGCGCTGACGGACCGTCGGCGCAACTGCTGCGTGAAGTTGGGAATACTGAACTGTCGGGCAGCAAACGCGGGGCGTCAACCAATCAGAGCTACTCTTTGTACTGACGTAGTTACTACTTCCATGGGTGGATCGGCAAGTTTTTCATTCAAGATGGAGGATCAACTAACCGTCGCTGTGTGTAATGTTCGTGAATTGTATGACCCGCCTTCGTCTTTTTACGAAAACAGGAAGAAATCGGATCTAATTTGGAGGAAGATGTCGGAGGATATTTGAGTGCCAGGTAAGCAGTTAAATATTTTTCTTTTAACTTTCTTATGTGTTAGACGACGTTGTCTGGCTTGTGTGGCTTCATTAATTAAATAAACCCAAGCCACTCGACATGATCCGCCATGTTGTAAACAACTAGCAACAGACAAATCCACCCCTGCACGCTGACGTAATGACGTGATGCGCTGACGCCCCGACACGCCGACGCAGACTACAAAGTCTGCAAGCAGCTGGGTTTTAATTTTAAAGTGTCGACTTTCGTCCGTTTGAGCAATTTGACACCTGGACGCGTCGACCAACTACAGTTATAGCAGCTCAATGTGATAAAACTGTTTAAGCTGACAAAACCAGCTTTTTAAAGCCACAAAATGTTGAAATTGATGCCACATTGAAAAGGATTGTCTTTAGTATTTTTTGGTGTTGGCCCCAATACGTAAGGCACACTGTACACAGTGAGACGATTAGTGGAAAACACAAAATGAGGTGTGTCTATCACCCCAATCCAATTTCCTCCCTATCCCAAAAAGTGAAACAAACACCTTATATATGACATCCACTGAGTCTCTCACAATATCCCTAACTTATTGTGAGTAGTATATCAAATGAGTATCAAATCAAATCAAACTTAATTTATAAAGCACTTTTCATACAAGAATTGCAACTCAAAGTGCTTTAGAGATTAAAATGAGCCCACATAAAACTACATTCCCATCCCTCCCCCACAGATTTAAAAGCATGGTCACAGTTATACCCCCTTCTCCCCAACCGAACTCCCATGCACACACACAGTTAAAAGCAACAGTAAAAAAGGACATTGGGCTGAGTGCAGATGAACCATGCAAGGAAACACCATCAGAGGAGCCATCTGCACCAGCAGCAGTACATCAACAGCAGCAACCGAGGTACCGACACAGGGCGCCCAGTGGAGGCAAGGCCAAGACCTCCACATCCACCTCCACCCAAGCTCCACCTGGAGAGCACCCAGGCAGCTACAGGCGACCACCGCTCCCGGGGCAGAGGGCTCCCACAGAGGAAACACTGGAATGGGGATTAAGATAACAAATTAAAATCTAAAAATAAGGTCTACATAAATGTGATAAGATTAAATAGTAAAACACTGATAAAATATAATCATGTAAAACATGCAGAGCAATTAAACAGACAATAATAAATAATAATCAGTTAAAAGCTAGGCTAAAAAGGTGAGTCTTGAGCCTGCTCTTAAAAACATGAACGTTCTCTGTGGCCCTCAGGTCCTCCGGCAGCCTGTTCCAAAGGTGAGTGCGGTTGTACTGGAAAGACGCCTCACCGTGAGTGTGTTCTAACTTTTGGGGTGACAAGGAAACAGCTGCTAGAGGAGAGCAGAGACCGCAAAGGTTCATATGGTAAAAGCATTTCAGAGAGATAAGAAGGCTCATTAAGACACTTAAAAACCATTAAAAGAACCTTAAAATCAATCCTAAAACGTGCAGGGAGCCAATGCAATGAATTTAAGACAGGTGTAATGTGTTTTCATTACAAGTGCTGCTGAATTTTGTAGAAGTTGTGTATGTGTGTGTGTGTGTGTGTAGGTGTGTACATGTATAGCTATACTTGTGTGGACCAACCTTTGGTTAGGTTTAGGGAAAGTGTCTGGGTTAGGCATAGTAAAATCAATGGAAGTCAATACAATGTCAACACAAGGATAGCAAGACGTGCGTGTGTGTGTGTGTCTGTGTGTGTGTGTGTGTGTGTGTGTGTATATATATATATATATATATATATATATATATATATATATATGTCCTATGTTCAGATTTTAAAGAGACATTTTGAAGACTGAGAAGAGTGGAAAGCATATTTGTTAAATTGGTGATGAGAGTGTGGTAAATCCACAGTCTCAATGAAACTTAAAACATCAGCAGTGAATGCCTTTCAGATGGTACCAAAGATACACACATGTAAAACCAGTGGAACCAAGCTCTCAACAGAAAAGGTTTATTTAACTGGAAACTGGAACCCATTTAAAAGGAAGAAATTTTTAAAAGACAGACATTTAATATACTTCACAAATTCCTGACAATCTAAAAACAGAGACTAATTTTGTGGATGTAAGACTAGAGCAATATTTAAAGCATTGATGGATGCTGCTAATCATTAAGTGAAAAGTAATATTACCGGCCAACAAATGGACCAACATACAGTGCTGATTAGGACACAGTGGGACTATGAATATCTGGAATGCAGTACTCATGTGCTTCATTGAGACATGGCTCTAGGGACATATTCAAGAATCTTATCCCTCTACATTGCAGGCAGACATAGAACTCCAAGCCGTCAGTTATATTTTCTACAAAGCGAGTTCCCATTTGTTATTTTGGTCATTTTGTGTGTATCATCTTGTTAAGGTGCTAATGCTCCAGGAGATATCATCAGCTCAGTTGTACTTCAACAATAAGCAGAATACTTTGGGGATATAGATAAAATGTTATTGAGTCTACTCAGAACTGGTGTGGCCTCAACTATCAATTAGAACAATTTAGACAAAACTGGAATAATGGCCTTACACCTTACATTTTATTTTGTAAATTCTTACTCAGTATCTCCTAATGGTCGATGGAAATTGATTATATATATATATATATATATATATATATATATATATATATATATATATATATATATATATATATATAGATCCATCCATTTTCTATACCCGTCCATCCTAATGCAGGGTTGCGGGGGGTGCTGGTGCCTATCCCCAGCGGTCAAGGAGCGAGAGGCAGGGTACACCCTGGACAGGTTGCCAGTCCATCGCAATATATATATATATATATATATATATAATCAGATGAGGTTGTTGCCAGCAGAGAGCAGGGGGTTTAGCCCAGGGCTGACAGAAGCATCAGAATAACTGAATTTGCACACCTACTTTCCTCAGCCAAGTTAAACTCAGACATACGAATGGGCCAGTAGTATGTGCCCATGACATTTCTTTATAGGTGTTATTTTCCTCAACAGTCTCTAATTGTCTGTCTTCAGAGTCAAATTCCAGGAATGCTTACTTTGTGAAGGTTCCTCTTACTCCCAGAACTTACTCTAGCTGAGAATATTTCTGAATTTTAGCTAGAAAAAAATACCTTCGATAGCCACTATTTTGCAATGTAGCTGGTGGACCCCATTTTTGTCAAAGTATAATTATTATGCGGGATCCCAAATATAAACAAAATTTTCAGGAAAATGTTCATTCTTGGAAAGGAACTTGTCATGTTTTGACATTTAAGAGGATGATCCAAATGCAGCAGGACAGATCCATATGTATAATTAAGTTACATTCAATAGTGAAATAAAAAACTTATAACACTTGGGAAGCCACAGATCAACCTGGGCAACAGGAGCAGAACAGTGCATAATATGACTGAGGATCTTACTAAGAACAATGAGAACTGATGAACTTATGAGGCAGAGGTAGAAATGACAAAACAACAAGGTGAGCTAATCGGAGGCAAATGAGGAACAGCTAAAGCAGAGTGCAGGCAGGGGAGTCAAGGGAAGGAAACTAATTAACACAGGGGAGCTGAACCAAGATTCAAAGGAAACAACAAAACAAGAGGAACAGAATATGATTCTAAGAGAACAAAAGCCAAATCCACATAGAACAAACAACAGAACATAAGAATAAATACAGAAACTGAACAGTAAGGAATAAACATATATGGCAAGACTTTGTGATAAAGAATATAAGGAACTGAATAGAATATGGCAAAACCAAAAGGAATATTAATAAACTAGAAAAGCACTCAGAGAGGGCAGACCTCCGCCAAGGCAGCTCAATCCCTCCCTCCCCCCCAGTTTGATAGAGCATTGCAATTAGGTGAAAAATCAGTACTATTGTTTTCTAACATTAGGACTGGCTAAAGCCAAGTTCATACATCTCCATCAGCAGAGGTGCGGAGACACAAAGCGGCATCATCTGTCGATGCAAGGGCTCTGCAGGCGGCCAGCAAAGGGTGACGGAGACATGCCTCATTTTTTTAAATGTCCATAGAAAGCTACGGAGAGCGCAAGCCTGGGATTGGTGGGCAAGGTACTTCCTTTAAATTCATCAACAGCACTGCAATTTGCAAAAAAAACTCTTTTGAGTATTGAGAGAGGCAGAAGTTGTTCCATTGAAGAGTTTTAGTTTAAACGAAAAAAAGTAAATACACTGTCGATGATCTAAGACATGATGGCAGGACCTCCTCAGAAAAGCACTACTCCCCCTGTTGTCCTGGCGGTAAATTGCTTTGCAAGACTCCTCAGGCAACAAAGAAATATAAAAGGAAAACATCTCTGTCGATACGTGTGTGTGCAAACTTGCTGACGGAGAAGTATAAACTAGGCTTAACACCACGTTGGCTAACATCACGTTGCATCCTTCTGCATAGTACGATTTTCAAAGATTATCTGCCTCCAGACAATATGAATTTACCAATTTACCATGCTGATACCAGTCTTAGAGACATTTCATACCCACTTTGACAAAAGTCATGTCAAATAATTATGGGTTATCATTTGTAATATTTTATGGGAGTAAACAGGCCAAACAGGGATCAGAACAACAATCAATAAAAATGGAGAATAATAAAACATAGTTTTTGTTAAATATTTAACAAATATTTAAAATTATAAACGGGATTTGGGCATTTTTATGATTATCCATTGCAATAAATCATCACAGTATTAAACAATCAGCAGGGAAGTAGGTTGGGACAAAATTGCTGAGCATGGATATAAATCAGAGGCAGAAACTGGTGGAGAAACATCTTGACCTAGAACTATTTTGGCCCTTGTTACATTTACATCTCTTCACATTTGTTCAGAGTGATGTTTTTGTTGCCCTAACTTAACTGCACATGCAATAAGCAAACTAGTAAAGAGTGGTGCAAGTGCATTCATGAGTGTTTGCACTTGACATACAGTGCAGATGTAATGGTGTATAAACAGACCTCTACCGCTCTTCCACATTTCTCAAGGGTGCAGGACAACAAATTTGTCAATGACAAAGACAACTGTCCCACCTGTTCATCATTAATACAGGCCTTACTCCATCAAACGATTTCCCACACTATCCCACATCTGTGAATCGCACAACGCACACATTGACCTCAACATTAACCTTAACCCTCAGGCTGACATGTTTCCTTGCTAATCTGTTTGCCCAACTCTGGTGTGACCACAGGCCAATTACACATGGTCACATGTAGCACACCCACAAGACAGAATGAAAAAGAAAAATGAGAGAGCCACCCACTGAGAGCCCCCTCTTTCCCAATTTCTTTCCCTTCTAACCCTGGTTTTTCTTTTCCTGAACCTTTTCCCCCCCTCCCATGATCCCTCTGCTCTTGGCTCCTTCACTTATCCCACTCAGTTTGTGGGTGTAATTACATCTGCTCATCTTTTAGACTGTTCCTTATCAACAGCACCCCTCTGACCTCCTGGGGACCTCAGAGCTGCTACAACTCACTAAGTAAATTTCATTTTTTTATGCTCTGTAAACTCTACCATGTGGTTAATATTATATTTAAATAGTTCCAGTGGATGCCAAGAGTATGCCTTGGGAAAAGTAGAGGAACTGTGCTGGAAAAATTGTTCTGATGAATGGCAGGTGAAATTGAGCATGATTAGAGGGGGGGTCCAAACCAGAAGGAGAAGAGAAAACCTTCACAGCAGCATCTTATATTTTTTTGTTGTCATTTTTTATTTCAGCACAAAGAAAACTATTGAGAAGAGACTCCCTTTATCATTGTTTATTTTGCCAGCGTCACAAAGTGAAATTATATTGTTTCTTTCTGGTTGCACTTTTTTTGCTTCTTAGTCTTGTTTTCAACATTTCTTTACTTTCTAAGCAATGGCAGTATGTGGAAATTGAAGCACACAGAGGGAGCTACAGGCAGAAGGAAATATTTTACTTTCAACATTGTTCTGATGCTGTATACCAACTTTAAAAAATACTTGGCTATAATCCTCTGCTGATGTGTTCACTAAGTCTCTTATCTTGTTAAAGTCAAATAGACAATGACTAATTGACTTAGATCTGTTTTATTATAAAGGACTAAGATGTCATGTTCAACTGCAGCGCTGGGAGGGGTTGAACACACTTTGCATCTGCCAAAAGACTGGGGTCACCCAGAGGGCAAGTCCGAGACCAACAGTCTCCCTCTACAGGGAGACCAAGTTCTTCAAAATCTAGTCTGAAAGGTGAAACAGAGGCCTCTAATCCATAAAAGGGAAACACCAGTTTAAATTAAGTATATGGATCAGGGGTTAAGGGATTATAGGGAAAGTCAGACAACATGAGGTGTATTAGTTACACAGGTGCTAAAATGCTGACTGGGAATTCATTTATTTTTATTTTGAGTTATTTTAGATTTCTCAATGTTTGCTAAAACCATCCATAACTTCCTCATTATGTTGTGTGTTAAAGTTCTCACTGCTACACTTTATGTTTGAAACTACGAACACGTCTGCAAGGGAGGAAGAATGTCTGGGTGAAGGCTGGCATGTTTCATATTAAGCTCACTTTGACTTGTGAAGTTCTGTGTTTGGACTTTCTCCTATCTCTAAAGTAATTTATCCATGCAAAAATGTTGTTTGTACTGATACTAGAAGATCTGATGTTTTGTTAACAGTACTGGAGCCTTCCTCCAGCTTCGCTGCCTGCCTTTTCCCCTGTCGACCTACCTGTGCCTTGGCTGCCTGCCTGTCTGATTGTGGGCCTCTCCTTTCTTTAATCTACTGCCCCACTGACCCTCAACACTCAACCTTCAGTTAAAAAGTTTTCTTTGAAGGAAAGGTGTGCAAAGGGAGTCCCTGAACCTTCTTATAATGGTGGAGATAACGCAAGAAGATTTATAAGCTCTACAGTAAAGTTTATGAGGGCAGCCTTGTTTCAAGACCTCCAACAAGCAGTTTTCACATCTTTAGGGGAAACAGACAGAAATTTCCACCTTTTTAAGTTCAAAAGTGTTGGTGAATTATAGCACAAACTTTCCCCCCTCAATTACAACCACCCTTGCCTTTGCAATTACAATCGCAAGACATTTCGGGACTTCATCTACTGATGTAGCACATCTAGAGACTTACGTTTCTGTCAATTTATCTTTGCAATTTAGCTTAAAGTTAGTCAAACTGGATGCAACTCCTTTTAATCACTGCCACAAATTTTGATGAGAGTCATGTCTGCACTTTGAATGTGTTATTATAGCATAAATATACTTGTACTCTAAACCATTCCATTGCTTATGCGGGTGTCCTTTTAGGAGTGGTGTCCTGTTGGAAGTTGAACCTTTTCTCAAGGTCGACGTATTTTGCAGTGTCTAATAGGATATCTGCCAGGATTACCTCATATTTAACTCCTTCCATTTTCCTATTAACACAGACCAGCTTCTTTGTCACTGCTCAAGAAAAGCTTTTCCATAGCATGACACCACCACTTCCATGTTTCACCTTAAGGATGGTGAAACCTCAGGTGGATGTGTATGGAGTTAAATCAGGGCCATAATGTTTGTGTATTTGAAAGAAATGTTTGAAACTGAAAATATGTAAGTGAAAACTAAAGTCAAGTTTTTCTTTTGAACTTTGAAAAACAAAAAATGGATTCAAGATAAAATTACATGTATTGAATGTTTATATTAATTGAAATTTCAATGGTATTTTTATTTTGTATTTTTCTGAATAAACTTTAATTAAAAATGCTCTTTCTAATTAAGGTCAAGGTATTCTCTACCAATCATGGTATAATACAGTGCAGGAGGAGTTTGATAGATTATGTTCATTCCCACATTTCCTGAAGGCAACATGATTGAGGAAACATCTTCAGCCTCCTGCTTCTGCAGCCACTCATGATTCCCCTCCCCTCTCGTGTAGCCCCGCCCACCACGCCACATCAAGGCCAAAAGTTTGGAACTGAAAAACAGGAATCTAAAAGTGTAGAAAAAGGATCTGAAGCTGAAAGAAAAATCTGAAACTGTAAAGAACTTTTTTGACCTTAATTAGAAAGATCTGAAACTGAAGGAAAATCAATTCTTAAACTTGAAAAAAATATATAATGCTGAACATTTTGAATTAAAGTTTATTCAAAAAATTACAAAATAAAAATACCTTGAAATACCCAATTTTTTGTTTTTCAAAGTTTACAATAAAAACTTGACTTGCGTTTTCAGCTTACATATTTTCAGTTTCAAATATTTCTTTCAAATACACAAACATTATGGCCCTGATTTAACTCCATTGATGTGCAGTGCTAGGTATTCACCACACCAAGCATGTAGACAAAAGCTTCAGTTATGGTCTCATTGGACTTGTTATTTGTAAAAGTAAAATAATAAAATACTAAAACATGTATTCTTTTCTTAATCATTAACAAATGTGCCCAATTTTATATTGATCTACCACATAAAATGCTAATAAAGTACATTGAGTTCGTGGTTGTAATGTGACAAAATGTAAAAAGCAATACTTGCAAGGTATTTGTAAGGACAGACACAAGTTTGATCTTACAGTTTAATTTTGGTGGAGGGTGTAGACAGGGAAAAGGTATGGGAGAAGAGTGTGAGGAAAGACAAAGTGCTCCACTGGGTTATACATAATGACAAATGAACAGAAGGGGCCTGAGGAGACGCGCAGGTCACATTAAAAGGAGGTTCAGCTAGAGGGTTTAGCTAATGCTATTTAATCCTAAAAAATCCTGAGCTCAAAACGTAAAACATGCATGCGGTTCTCTATTTTTGATTGGTGGACTGTTTGTGTGGCTGATGTCAAGGACAGACCAGGAAACTAAGATAATCACGGACCAAGCATCCAACATGGAAAGTTGCATACCATGGCGTGCTGACAATCCCCTTTCTGTGCTCACTTACTCTTACTGATAATGATACACCACACCTTCTGGTTAGCTACATGTCAAGTGGTGCTCTATTGTTCACACTAATTCAGAGTATTTCACCCTTCAAAACAAACATAAAAACATTGAAAAACTGATGGTTACCTGATAAAGAGACACTGTGTTTTAAAGTTACCCATCAGTTTAACTTGGATGTGAATTATTTTTTTGCAACCAAGAGCAGAGGAAGTACTAAAAATGGCAATTATACTGACTTACACAGTCAACAAAAAGGGAGTTCAGGATAGGTTCATGGGTCAACCAAACACAGGACTTTAACATTTACAAACACTTGCTTCCTGTTTCAATGAACATCGTGTAACTCTAACAAAACACAAAGTAATTATGATAATTGCAAGATCTTAAGCCTAAGTCTAATGCAACTTTAAGCTGTGCCTTAAGCATTTGTGTTATTTTACAGAGTTGGGTAGAGTACTAAAAATTGTACACAAGAGTAGCACTACAACATATTTTTACTCAAGTAAAAGTAATAAGCAGCCATCCAAGAATTTACTCAAGTAAGAGTAAAAAAATATTTGGTAAAAAGGCTAATTAAGTACTGAATAACTGATCTTAACATCTGATATAATATTTAAAAAGACAGACAAAATAAAAAAAAGTAATGTACAAATTCTGGTATTTCATGAGCTAAAATAAAATAAATACAAATAATAACATGATTAAAAAATCAATTCAAGCAGAAGAAACACTCTTCCAAATATTAGTTTTCAACCTAAATTTTATGAAACCAGTACTTACAGTTGGCATATATCTTAGAACAGGGTAAAGAACTTTCAGTAACAATATATATACCTTGCTGTATATTCACATGACTTCCAAATAGCCCAGCAGGGTGAGGAGATAATAAAAGATAAAATAAAATTGAAATAATGTAGCTTGTGTACAAACAAAAGGGTTCAATTCAAATGCCGTCAAGATGATCTGTGTAAGTTTGCTGTTCCTAACCTAAAAACAGCAGTGTATTTGTAACATAACCTTTCCAGCCAATTGCTCATGTGAATAGGTCACATATTAGAACAGTAATGTGCATCATGTCCTCAGAGCTATTTTTAAATTATTGTTTATACAGAAGGAGATTTTGTGAAAAAGGTTGTGCAGTAATGTCTCTGAACTATGTGTGATGTTTTTGATTTTCTTCCGTTAAAAAGTTTATGTATACTAGAGCTGAATGAGATTAAACTCAGTGTCCTGCTGTGTTGTGACTGGGTAAATAACTTTTCAGTGATGTCACCATCGTGTTTTTGTTTCCATAAGAAGGCTCAGCTTGATTGTTTTTTTGTTTTTTGAATCAGTGAAGTCACAAAATGTAAGTACTAACAATAACACTTCTCAGTGTGAAGGTTACCACAGAAAGAAGACTCAGGGTTGGCCAATTTCTGAATCACTGAGGTTTTTAAAAATTAAATCATAGGAACATATCTAGCATATAACAGGAAGTCTGAATGTATTGAAGCATATCTTCTTGGTTTTTATCATAGAGGTTTAAACCTCTAGTGTGGGGCAAAAAAAGTATTTAGCAGCCACCGATTGTGTAAGTTGTCCCACTTGAAAACATGAGAGAGGTCTGTAATTTTCATCATAGGTACACTTCAACTGTGAGAGACAGAATGTAAAAAACAGGAAATCCCATTGTGTGATTTTTAAAGAATTTATTTGTATAATGGTGCAGAAAATAAGTATTTAGCACCGACAAACAAGCGAGAATTCTGTCACTCACAGACCTGTTACTTCTTCTTTAAGAAGCTCTTCTATCCTCCACTTGTATTAATATTCCTGTATTAATGGGACTTCTTTGGAATCATTATCTGTATAAAAGACTCCTGTAAACACCTTTAAACAATCAGACTCCAACCTCCACCGTGGCCAAGACCAGAGAGCTGTCCAAGGACACCGGGGACAATATTGTACACCTGCATAAGACTGGGATGTGCCAATCTACAATAGGGAAGCAGCTTGGTGAGAAGAGATCAACCGTTGGAGCAATCATTAGAAAATGGAATAAATACAAGATCAAAGACGATCTCCCTCGACCTGGGGCTCCATGCAAGATCTCACCTCCTGGGGTACACATGATCTTGACAATGATGAAACAGCCCAGAACTAGACAGGGAGAACTGGTGAATGACCCTACAAAGACATCAATTACATCTTTCTCTAACATTATATAAAGAAAAAGAAACACCCTGGTCTTCCTGCAATGTGCATAAGAGTATGGCTCATGGGAGGATGGGGTGAGAAAGGATTGTGCCAAAATCTGTGAATTTTCTTGAGATTGGTGCTGGCCTCCTTAGAAGCACTCCTTAGCTTAGCCAATAAAGGCGAATAAACGTTACATTAATAAAAGAGGCCATTTATGTATTTTGTAGACCAGGCTACTAAAACAACACTGTGCATTGTGTTTGATGCATTTTCCCCTAAACTTTATCGGATGGAAGACATATAGGATATTTAATTCTCTAAACTCCTCTCCTGGCCTCAAACAAAAGGTTATCCCTGGTTAAACAAAGGTTATAAAACAACAATGTCCCAAAAGACAACATTCCAGAGGGGCCATGTGAGTCTCTGAGGAAATCAGTCAGTCACATTCTTGTCTGTGATCAATCAGCCTCTGGCCCCAGCCAAACCCAGGTCAACCCAACCCATCTTTAAAATTACCTGCCCTTGGCACAGAAAAAAAAACATCCAGATCTTTATAATGCTTAAGTGTCTCCCTAGTATTTTTTTAAACAAATACTGTATCTGAAAAAAATGAACACTAACAGGACCACCTGCCAACAAGAAACATTTCCAACCACCCTTTACTGCAATTTCCTCCTTTCTTTTAGGTTGACACAATAATTACATAGAATCTGACTACTGTGTAGGTGTGAATGGCAGCTTTGTTTCTCATTTTAAGGGAAGAAGTGTATATAAAGATGTTGAGAGAGACGTGAGGTTGTTACAACTTAAGCTTGAAGGAACATTTGTTTTCTCTGTGGGTGAAAAAAAGAGGCATAAAAGAGCACTTTAGCCTGCCATGCTTAACTCCTAGTCTGAGCAGCAGTCCGCTTACACTAGAAAAAAGAAATGTCAGAACATGACCGATAAAATTAGTCCAAGTCCATTTTATATCTATATTTATTCTATATTTAAACCAAAGTGGTGAACAGTGATAAAAATATGTAACAGACATAAAACAAACACAATAATAAAAATAGGCATAAAGCATGTTAGAGAGTAAAAAAGGCACAAACATTAGCAGGAATAAATCAATTCACACTGTGCTGAACACTGGAAATACAAGTTGTTTAAAGAGACTTGAAAACAGAAAAGTAAAAGTGTTTGTCTAATATTTGAACTCATGCAAAAGTTTAGGAGCCACGACTGAAAAAGGCCCATCTTCTCTGACCCCCTGCCTAGTTTATGGCGCAACCAAAACCTGCTGGTAAACTGATATAAGGACCTACAAAGAACACAGTGCTGAAGCAGATCCAACAGAAAAACCTTTTAGGTATTTACCTTTTAAAATCATTCTTTGGTGTACAGAGAGCGTGGATGGGCTTAAAGAGATGTGTTTATCTCTGACTGTTCCAGTTACATAACAGGTAGCAGCAATTATAACAAGCTTAAGGCTCAAAAAAGAGGAATTACTGACACTAGCACAAAATGCATTGCAGTAGCTGTGACAAGTCCTGATAAAACCATGTATTATATCTCTAGGTCTCACCTCAACAGAACTGGCATAAGTTTTGCTATCCGTAATAAATTAAAGAGGTTTTTGTGTAAAATATGGCTTTTTTGTTTTTATTAAATTTAAAATCTGAGTCCACAATTACCCCAAATTAGTAATATAGTGTTTGAGATGTGGCACCAGACAACCGAGGTAGGCAAGAGGGGTGTGATAGGCTGAATTGTGAAGCATGAATTAAATAAAACTAGTGGAAAATTGTGAGTCATCCATGTTCAATTCAATTCAATTCAATTCAATCCAATTCAATTCAGTTTATTTATATAGCGCCAATTCACAACAGATGTCATCTCAAGGCACTTAACAAGAAGTCATTTCAATACATTTATACAAACATTCCAATCAGTTAAAAAGTTTCCTATTTAAGGAATCCCAGCAGATTGCGTCAGTCATTGGCGTGAGGTTGGGCCCCGTTGATGCAGACTTTCCAACCACAGCAATCCTTCAGCAATCCCTCATACTGAGCAAGCATGTAGCGACGGTGGAGAGGAAAAACTCCCCTTTAACAGGAAGAAACCTCCAACAGAACCAGGCTCAGTAGGAGCGGCCATCTGCCACGACCGTCTGGGGGTTTGAGAAGACAGAGCAGAAACACAGAAGGAACAGAAGATCTGATATAAGAGAACTTTCTATGTTACAGAAAGTAAAAAGTTAATAACAGGACACAGTGGATGTTCAGCCACTGGGAGGATCATCCCAGTCGATGCCCCCCGTCCAACAGGGCATTGCAGCCAAGCAGGATACCAGACCAGGTATATCTTCTATGGAGAGAAAAACACTGAGAG
Source organism: Valencia hispanica (assembly GCA_963556495.2). NCBI lineage: Eukaryota > Metazoa > Chordata > Actinopteri > Cyprinodontiformes > Valenciidae > Valencia > Valencia hispanica. The sequence goes on along the minus strand of OY747705.1, from coordinate 23,933,377 downwards.
AAAACAAAGTTAACAGTCGAAATAACAGAATGTACTGTAATACAACTGGAGAGTTGTAGGAGAAAAGGAAGTAGCAGAGTGAAGAAAATTGGTATCTTACAAACCCCATGTCTTGGGGTTTGTAAGATACGTTCGAAGGGGGGCATTTTTTGGTATTAGAGTTGGGTAAGTCTAGCAGTCATCTGCATAGCAGTGAAAGGAGGAGCTATGTTTTCTCAGAATAGACCCACAGGGAGAAAGTAGTGTACAGAAAAAAATAGATCAGTGAATGGCACTTTGAGGAATCCTATAGACAAGAAGAAACCTCTGTGTAGGAATGAAACCAATCCAATGTACTTTTAATCTAATGCAAATGCTGCAGATGATGGTTAAGAATAATGTGGTTAGTATCAAATGTTGAAATTAGATCTAAACGTGTAACAATTTGCAATCACTGTTTTCGAGATAGACTTTAAGCCATTTTTATAAAATCTTTACCTAAACTTAGCAGATAAAACACACAGGCATTATATAATGTTTTTTTATTACGTGTGGTCGAAGAACCCAAATCCTTAAATCTGCAAACGCACGTTCAAGAACTACAAGTTGCTATAAACCTAGGCAAAACATTTATTAAGTTCCAAAAAAACAGAGCAGATCCAGACTACGAAGACAGAAAGAACACAATGGCAAGGATTTGACATTGAACAACGAAATCTTGAAAAACTAACTGTGTACACTGAGAGAGCAAATTAAATATGACCGACAAATAAAGGAAACAAAGATTGAGGCCAGGTTAAGACTTGGCAGTTTGCAACTGATGGACCAAAGTACAGAAAAAACAGTCTGGAAATACAGAACAGACAGAAATACTGAACAGGAGCTAAACCTAAACCCTGTTCAGCCAAAACAAAGACAGTTTATAATCAAAACTAAAACCTACAGGTTTTGACATTTCAAAAGTGCTTATGTGGAGCAGTGAGCAGCGTAGAGAAGGGTGCTCTTTTTGCAGAGACTAAAAGTACTCGACACAGCTGTCCACAGTTTGACTCAGGACCTTTAGCTGCATGCCTTAGCCCCTTCTTTCTCTATCAATATCCTGTCCAAACACTGCAAATAAAGGTATAAAATTCAAGAAAGGGGGCTTTTATGATTTCAATCTTTCCTTGTCATGATGTATATTTTAGCTGTGTAGTGGACATGACTCCCTCAAATCTGATCCTTTTTTTAAAGTTTACTTACTTTAATTAAGAGCTGAATGGATGGTTACAGCCACTATACAGTAATTGTTCTTAGCAATTTCTAAACTTCCATACAAACATTTTTGTATTCTAACAAAGATTACAAATCAGTCTAAATCAGAACTACCAACTACACTTAGTTCAGTAAAGTGGATAAAACTGGAACCACAGACCTCTGATCATTTGAGACACTGCAGTATAACCACTGCTTTGTGTCAGTAGCCCAGTTCATAAAACACTTTAAAACTGGGCAAGAGACTCATGTTTCTTTTTTAATCAGATTTATAAGGCATTAGTGGCATGGTGGTGGCATGATTTACCCAGTCACTGTTATGCCCTCAGAAACACAGAGGGATATTGTGGTGCAAACAATGCTCCATTGCATCCAACTGTGAAGCTGTCACCTGCTAATTCTGCGAAGGCAGCTAGGTTTGTTATGTCACTGGATGTGTTCAGCTCGGGTAGTTGATAAATGTCGCAAATATGATTGTGAACCTGTTATGCTAAATGGTTATTTTTTAATAAAAACATCCATCCATTTTCTATACCCTTCCATCCTAATGCAGGGTTGCGGGGGGGCTGGTGCCTATCTCCAGCGGTCAAGGGGCGGGGTACACCATGATGGACAGTTTGCCAGTCCATCGCAGGGCAACACAGAGATATACAGGACAAACAACCATACATGCAGACACTCATACCTAAGGGCAATTTAGAGAAACCAATTCACCTAACTGTCATGTTTTTGGACTGTGGGAGGAAGCTGGAGTACCTGGAGAGAATCCACGCATGCACAGGGAGAACATGCAAACTCCATCCAGAAAGACACCAGGCTGGTATTTGAACCCAGGACCTTCTTGCTGCAAAGCAACAGTGCTACCAACTGCGCCACTGTGCAGCCCCTTAAGAAAACACTTTTTTTTATTATTACAAGTTGTTGTCAATGGTGGTTAACCAGTATTAAATATTTAACTTCTCAATTTGACAGAATTAGGTAAATTAAATACCATCCAAAACATATGTTTTGCAGTTTAGTCACAATATGGTGGAGTCATTACTATAGATTTGATGAGTGAAAGGGAGACATGGCCTCAGTTGGAGTCAGGGAATGGAGACAGAAAGTTTATTGAGACGCACATGTTTTACAGGCGTCTTGGTTTGACTGAAAATGATTTATAAAAACAGTTCGATGCAATTTCTTTAAAGGAAAAAAAAAACACCTGCATGCAATTAACCTTTAGCATTAGCACTTTCCAGTCGTTTATTCTATGTTTGTTAAACTGGAGGAGAGTGAAGTTTTGTTTTGGTTTTTTTCCAGTCAGGAAAAAAACATTTGCTGGTTACTTTGCTGGTTACTTTCTGGTTGCTGGTTACTTTCTGGTTGCTGGTTACTTTCTACTGGTTACTTTCTACTGAGGCCTTTATGTAGTCATGTTGTAATTTTCAATTTCACTCCTGCCTGCTGCCTTTTGTTGACATGTGTTCAAGAAATGTACAAATTTGTTCTCAAACTATGAATCAAGCAGGAGATTCATTGACACTTGTTTTGTCTACAGTATACAATGCCAATGTAACTTGCTCTATCTCTCCTACAGAGTTCTGTCCAGGGTATAATTCTCTAAGTGCTTATGGATGGCAGTGAGCTATTTGGTCATTAGGAAGTCTATTAAGTCATTAGAGTAACAGTGGGACTGCCGTCTGCCTGCTGAAGGGACCAAATGATCAGACTGACAGGTTTTACCCAGAAGTTTTCCACATATTTCTGCAAGTAATTATAGGTTAGTTGTGAAAAGCCCTCAGATGTTACTCTTAAAGAGGTAGTAGATGTCACCAGCCCACTATAAAGTTAATTCCCCCCCTTCTCATTCTCTGTTTCACTTTTTGTCACTTGGGGTGAGTGTGTTGATATTGTGTGTTCAGATGAGCAATAAGTCAGCAATGAGACAACCAGACCCTCGGGTCAGAGAGATAGGAGACAGCAATAAGAAGGAATCAAAAGGAAGGGACAAGGTCAGAGCAAACAAGAGCAGAGTTCAGACACAGAATTGTCTTTTCCATCAGTCAGACCATGGTCAGCACATCCCTTTAAACCTAGACATGCACACCCTATCATTTAATATAAATATTTGGAATTGGTCATGGTTGGATGGTATTGAAGATCCTTCCTTAAATATGTATTGTTTAGAAATATACTGTAGCCTACTATCCAGGGAAAATATTTAGCATGATTTGATATGATATGTGAGAATCCTTGACTGTTATAGAAGCAGTACTTGCCTAGCCAATGAGACATTTACTGCCCTGAGCTATAAGTATTATACTAGCTGCTCACCATAAACGCTTGTTAAATAACTGTTCTTGAACAGCCAGAAGCATCTGGATATACACAGTGGACACTCCCCCTGGATAGTCTACGTTATAGTTGCTTTACTTTTTTTTCATCTATTTCAAATTCTTTTTTTTAAGGATATACTTTTTAGTAGGCTTCTTTTGAACTCAAAAGCCAAACACAAATCAAATATAACTGCATATAAAATTATAGTCGCTTATGGAAAACACAGATTGTGCTGCTATAAACAGTTAAGAAAACCATTTTTTGGTCCAGACAGGAAAAAAAATGTCTTTATGACCAGTAGGTGTAAACCCACCGAGTGCCATTGCTTTTTTTCTTTATATATCTCCATAAAAATAATAAACTCTAAATGTTAACATATTGCACATAATACTACCCTGATAACATACATAGTTTTAAAATTGTGGCAACATCTTGAGATCTAAAGGACCTGGAGAACACTATGATCAAGCATATGGGACATTGAAGTTGCTGCAATAAACCGCCTGTGAAGTCTGGGGATTCCATCAAGTCAACCAATCCATAGGTTGATTGTTTATACCTTTAAAGGGTGTTTGTTTTTTCACCTGACTTTTTAAAATATGAAAATAAGCTATTTGTACTGACTTGCTTGAGTTTGTATCTGTGAGGGCAACGTTTTTTAATTGTTTAGTAATTTTCTCTTATCTAAGTTTTCTGTGAGAAATAGTGTCTACCAGCAGGGGTCTTGATCTGTCATTTTCATAGAACTCAACTAACTCAAAGGTGGATCAGAACCAAAATAAGGATCAGAACCAAAATAAACTGTAATGTGGTGTAAAATACAGAATTGAGGAAAAAATAGATAATTAAATGCAAAGAAATTAAAGCACCTTCTTGACAATCTCTCTAATTCTTGAAAGTACTTAATTACAAAGGACAATAAACTGATACAAAATATTTAAAGAGCATAGGTAATAACTGGATGTTTGCAGGTAGGAAGGAGAAAGGGCCAAAAGTACTAAACATCTAAGAAATTAAAAAGTTTCCACATTGTTGTCCTTGGCAATGAACATCGCCCCCAAAAGCGAACCCACACTTATTTACTCAGGTGAACCACAGCTTTCTGCTCAGCAACCAATATTTTTCACTAAAACCTCAGTGGGGGCAATAATTCTCGTTCTGAGAATTTAAAATAAAAAATATTTGTATTTCTCAGAAGGAAGTCAATAAAGTTTAAGTGTCCCCATTGTTCCTGAGAGAAAAATCATCCAAATTAGAAAAAACCCTTAATCTCCCAATTTTGCATTAAAAACAAACATTATTGTTGTATTTACTTTTCCTGCTTGTTATCTAAATTGTGGGCTTTTCTGACTGCTGTGTGTTTGGCGCCGGCCTTTGACTTGTAGTGTCAGGACCTCATCTAGACCAACAACCTCCACCTGTGCACACTAACTCACCTCCACCTCATTGGCTCTCACCACAGTTAAAAGACAGCTTCACTCACCACAACACTGTTCTGTCATCTGGTCTCCAGCCTCGGAACTCCTGAGCTAGCCACTTCAGCTTGCTTATCGTTAAACACCCTGTATCTTCTCAAGATCCTCCAGACCCCTCTACCAGCCTGATCCGCAGCCTCCTCTCAAGCTGTCTGTCTCTGCGTGTGAGTTGTTCTCCTTAATAAAGACTGTTACAAACGATCCAGGCAGTCTCCTTGACAGGATGACAGAACCTCATCCTGACAACTCAGCAGAGGTTGAGGCTCTGCGGACAGAGGTGCGCGCTCTCCGGGAGAAGGTGGAATCCCTAACCGAGGCACACATCAGACTTGCTGGTCTCGTCCACACTTTGCCCAGCCGGGCAGGTCCAGAACCCCGGGTCTGCCTACCCGAAAAATGGAACGGGGTGGATGGGAAGCCTGATGGGCTCCTCGCCACGCTGGACATGACTTTCGAGGTTCAGCCAATTACCTACTCCTCCTCAGCTTCGCGGGTGGCGCTCTTGATGTCCCTCCTCTCTGGACAGCCACAGGAATGGGCTCAATACAACCAGAGGTATCCGATCTGCAACGACTATGCTCAGTTTGTTGCAGAACTACGCAACACCTTCGTGCCGCCAGCCTGCGAGGTGGACATTGAGGTGCAGCTGTTAAGGCTCTGCCAGTGTCAGCAGCCTGTTCACCGGTTCGCCGCCGACTTCCGCACCCTGGCTGCTCAGCTTCGCTGGGACGATTCCATGCTGCGCACTCTGTTTATTGAGGGCTTGAGCAGCTATATTCGGGATGAGATGGTGGGGTGCAGTCAACCTGGCCCTCGAGATAGACCGGCGGATGCTGAATCGGCCCCTCCCATCCCGCACGCTGCCTCGCTACTCTCCCCCCAGCCCTCGTCATCTTCCTCGCCCTGCAGAGGAGGGCGCCACTGCCCCCTATCGAGAACTCCCGGCTTTGGAGGAACCCATGCAGGTGGGACACCTATCTCTAGAAGAGAGGCAGCGCCGTCATGACAAAGGACTCTGCGCTTACTGTGCTGCAAAAGACCACAGCCCGCTTCGTCCAGGAAACGGCCAGACCAGGTGATTCTCGGGGGAGTCTCACTTGGTTCCATTAGACAAACGCTGTTCCTTCTAGATGTCCGACTCCACTACCAACTGCATCCCGAGCATCCTTGCAAGGCCCATCTACTGGCGCTATCGATAATTTCATGTCTGCTCGTTTGGCATCCAAGCTGAAGGTTCCACTGGAAGAACTTGACCACCCCATGTCAGTCACATCGGTGGACGGACGCCCGCTCCACCCCTGTCCCATCCATCAACGCACTGCTGGAATCCAGATGGCGGTTGGGGACCACTGAGAGACCGTCCACTTCCTAATAATGTCATCTGATGCTGCCCCGCTCATCCTCGGCTACCCTTGGTTTCAACATCACGATCCACACATTTCCTGGTCTACCAAACAAATCCTGCAGTGGGGGCCCGACTGCCCATCTAGCTTTTTGCTCCAACGACCGGACCCCATACTCAGAGCCCCTCCAGCCACGCCTCTCATCACCAGTGACCTGCCACCCCCTTATTGGGACCTGGCCGAGGCCTTCAGTAAACAGCGAGCCTCCTCCTTACCGCCACACAGGAATTACGACATGGCGATCAACCTCCTGCCGGGGGCGACGCTTTCCCACAGTCGCCAATATACCCTGTCCCCCGACGAGGGGAAATCATTGGAGGCCTACATAGTGGAAGCCCTGGAAACCGGCTTCATTCGCCCATCCTCTTCTCCTGCCTCATCGGGATTCTTCTTTGTCAAAAAGAAGGACAGCACCCTACGGCCGTGTATTGACTATCGGGGCCTCAACTCAATCACTGTTAAGGACCGTCACCCCCTTCCGCTCATCAGATCCATCATGCACTCACTGTCTCAGGCCACCATCTTCACCCGTCTGGTTCTGCGGAACGCCTACAACCTTATCCGCGTAAGAGAGGGCGATGAGTGGAAGACGGCATTCAGCACCCCAAATGGCCACTGGGAGTACCTGGTCATGCCGTTTGGCCTTTGCAACAGTCCGGCGGTCTTCCAGCGCTTCTTCAATGACGTGCTCCGTGAAATGTTCGGGCACTGGGCCTTCGTCTACCTGGATGACATCCTCATCTACTCCAGGTGAATGATCGACCATGTCCGCCATGTCCGGGCCGTCCTCCAGCGCCTGCTCCAACATGGACTGTACTGTAAACTAGAGAAATTTTCCTTCCACCAGTCCTCCACCACCTTTCTGGGCTACGTCGTCTCATCCCATGGCATCTCTATGGACCCACAGAAGGTCGCATCTGTGGCGGAATGGCCGAAGCCCACTACGCTGCGCCAGCTCCAGTCCTTCCTGGGGTTTGCAAACTTTTATCGCCGCTTTATAAGGGACTTTAGCAAGCTGGCGGCCCCCCTCACCTCCCTCACCAAGCCGACTAACCAGCCACGCCCTTTCAGTCTACCCCCGGAGGCTGATAGGGCATTTCACGTATTACGTCGGAGGTTTTCATCAGCACCGATCCTCGGACATCCCGACCCAGCCACGCCCTTTGTCGTGGAGGTGGAAGCTTCCGAGGTGGGAGCTGGTGCCGTCCTGTCCCAGTCCGGACCGGATCAGAAGCTCCACCCTTGTTGCTTCTTCTCCAGAAAGTTCTCCCCCACTGAACACCGTAATGGAGTTGGAGACCGGGAACTTCTGGCCATTAAGTGGGCGTTGGAGGAGTGGCGGCACCTCCTGATCGGGGCCACAGAGCCCTTTCTGGTGTGGACCGACCACCAGAACCTCATCCACGTCAGAAGGGCTAAACAGCGCATCCCCCGCCAGGCTCGCTGGGCCCTGTTCTTTGAACAGTTCAACTTCCATCTCTCCTACCGACCTGGAATCAAGAACGGGAAAGCGGACGCCCTTTCTCGTCAGCTGTCTGCCACCACCTCTCCTCAGCAGCCTGACCCCATCATCGCTTTGCACCAGGTCGTGGGCACTCTGCGCTTGCCTCTGGAGGACTCCATACAAGCCACGCCTCCTTCCGATTCCAGCACCCCCGGAGACCCCGGCAAACCGGCTCTATGTGCCGCTTAGTTGCCGTCAGGAGGCCCACTCCTCTGCTATCGGTGGCCATGCAGGCCCGGCCAAGGGTCTCTCTTTCCTGCGCCGAGCCTTGTGGTGGCCTCGGGATGTGAAGGAGTTCGCCAAGGCCTGCCCAACTTGCGCTCGATCAAAATCTTCCTCTCAGAAACAAGCAGGTCTCCTTCAACCTCTGCCTGTCTCATCTCGCCCATGGTCCCACATTGGGTTGGACTTCATCACGGGACTTCCGGCCGCCGGGGGCATGTCTGCCATCGCCACGTTCGTGGACCGCTTTTTCAAGGCAGTCCACCTGGTCACTCTGCCGGGGCTGCTCACCGCCAAGAGGACGGCAGAACTCCTTCTCGAACATGTAGTCCGGCTTCACTGATTTCCGTGTGACGTGGCAACCAACCGGGGACCACAATTCCCTGCTGGGTTTTGGAAGGCTTTCTGTCAACTCGTTGGGGCGACCAGCAGCCTCTCATCCGGTTTTCATCCAGAGACAAACGGACAGACAGAACGGGCCAACCAACAGATCGGGAAGTATCTCCGGTGCTTTGCCGCCTCTTCCCCCTCCTCCTGGCCACGGACGCTGCTCTGGGCAGAGCTCGGCATCAACCTGCAGGTCTCATCAGCCACCAGTCTCTCCCCCTTTGAGACGTGTTTCGGGTACCAACCCCCCATCTTCGCCCACCAAGAGGTCGAAGTTGACCTCCCCCAGGCTCAGCTGTTTTCACGTCGCAAGAAGGCGGGTTGGATCCGGGCCAAAGCCTCCATTACCAGAACAAACTCGGATTACCAGAGGCAACAAGCCCGACGACGGCGCCCCAGTCCTACGTACCAGCCAGGGGACCTGGTCTGGTTGTCCACCTGACACCTTAAGCTCAACACGGAGGCCCAGAAACTCACTCCCCGCTTCATAGGACCCTTCCCAGTCATTCGTCGCATCAACCCCGTTAACTACCGTCTTCGCCTGCCAGCCAGCCTGAAGGTACACCCAGTCTTCCACTGCTCTCTGCTTAAACCTAAGATCACTTCACCATTGTCTCCCCCCGAACCCCGACCCCCCCCCCCCACCCAGACTCGTGGATGGGGGCCTGGTGTACACAGTTCGCCGGATCCTGGACTCCATACCCCGGGGCCGCGAGTTTCAGTACCTGATTGACTGGAAGGGCTATGGACCAGAGGAACGCTCCTGGGTTCCATCCCGACGCATCATCAGCCCAAGCCTGGTTGCCGACTTCCATCGGCGTCACCCAGATCGCCCTGGCCCTTCAGGAGCCGGGCCTAGAAGGGGGGGTTCTGTCAGGACCTCATCTAGACCAACGACCTCCACCTGTGCACACTAACTCACCTCCACCTCATTGGCTCTCACCACAGTTAAAAGACAGCTTCACTCACCACAACACTGTTCTGTCATCTGGTCTCCGGCCTCTGAACTCCTGAGCTAGCCACTTCAGCTTGCTTATCGTTAAACACCCCGTATCTTCTCAAGATCCTCCAGAACCCTCTACCAGCCTGATCCGCAGCCTCCTCTCAAGCTGTCTGTCTCTGCGTGTGAGTTGTCCTCCTTAATAAAGACTGTTACAAACGATCCAGGCAGTCTCCTTGACATGTAGATATATTGTTGCTGTTAGCTCACACAGTCACCACTGATACAGAAATCTGTATGGCTGAGAGTCTCGGTGGACCCTAGAGGGTAAGAACAGATGTCAATATTTCCATTGAAGAGGCTTGGAGGTGGAGCAAAAGAGCAAAACAAAGGATTATGAATTTGTCCTTACAGGAGGTTTGATGCACTATCTAAGACAGTATGTAGTGTTCACAAACACAACAGCTCTGACATTTCACACACATTCAACTGCTAAAACTAAGGTCCTTAAAAAAGTCATTGCTGGACTGGTATATTATCTACAACATCTCCTTATCCGACACAGATGTCATCCTGAATCTTCAATCAATGAATGAGTATTATGACCATGAAATGTTATTTCCCAAATTGGAATGATTACAAGCTGTAGCTGTTCTTAATATGGGCGACCTGGACGGTTTCCCAGGGGGGCACCACGAGGTGGGAAATAAAATGTTTTTTTGTTTTTTTCATTCACTTTCTTTTTCTGGGAGCGCAACGCCCCAAAATCATGCCAGTGCATGCCTCTTTTGGAAAACATAGTTGCAGATCAGTTTTCTATCTCCCATTTTCAGGTCAGGGAGCAGCAAGGTGCATTTGCTCTGCTGCTGCCTGGTGCTGCAAAGCAAGGGGGGCAAGCCTGAAGTGACTGAAGCGGCTGGAAGTGAAAATAAAACAAAAAACAACACACACAAAATCACCATGACAATATAAGATACACCTATAATTTGCACTGATGGATTTTCTAAATTATAACATCTATTTATAACAGCTATTTGCACCCTTGATGCTGAGACTCAAAAAGCGAGAGATATTGTATCAGAGACCCATAATGAAGCCCAACCAATTTAGAGCCAAGGCTTGATCACTCTCTTGAGATTCAGTTGAGATAATGGTTTTTGATTGTACCGTATGCATTCTTACTCTTTTCTTATTTTTGTCTGAAGTTTCTGCAAAGTCTTATATTGTTTTTCCTCCACACTTCCAACTAGAGAGTTAGTTTTTTTCTCCTCGTCCAGGTCTGTTTCAGGAGTGATAACGATCAAAACATCCACCAGCTTGGGTCAGACAAACTGTTTCGTTCGAACTCCTGTTGTACCAAGGTTTTTCTACGTTATCCAATGCCTTGTCCACATTTAGCCGGGCATCTCACAAGATGAACATATTTTCTATGATTTGTCCTTTCGTCCACATGAAAACGCAGATTTATGGCACCAAAAACAATTCTTTCAAAAACTCCACCCAAAAGGAAGATATCCATTTTCTCCGTTTTTAGCGTTTGCTTGTGGACGAAACTAACCAGAGTTTGTGGTTTTGCAACTTCACTCTCCATGACAAAAATGCTCAAACATCACTTGCAACCTGTGTTTACACTCACAAACGGCATTCATGCCCTCAGAGCTGTGCTGACATTATCGATTGTCCAAGCGCTTTTTGCTTGCTTGTTTTTACAAGCTCAATTACTGCTGAATGTAGAAGTTAGAACATAGAAAGTTACTCTGAAGGGATAGGATTTGGGGGAACTAATGCCCCCTAAAGGTTTGGCATGTCTTTGAATGTGCTTAACAATGCACTTATGCGGTTAGGTGTGGATAGAGGTTTATTAACGAGGTAGTGAGAATATTTGTTTTAAAAAATGGCTAAATGTGTACATGGCCCAAAATGTGAAACGGGAATGTAAGAATCATAGGTCCGGAAACAAACAGAATTCCTTACCTTATGTCTGTGGCAAATTTGTTAATTGGGTAAATAATTAATCTTTCAAACAGACCTTTGATGGATTCTGTGATACATTATGAAAGTGTTTGAAAGTAGGGGTGGTTGATCATTCAAAAACAATATATAACGATTGATAGACGTGTGGTGCGATTGAAAAAAAGAAGGGTCGATAAAAAGTTCAATAATGAAAAAAATCCCTTCCTTTTCATCATAGCCTATAAGGTAGCTTAATACTACAGCCATTACTTACAGTAATTTTGAACCGACACAGGATGCACATCAACACTGAATGTAATGATAAGGAAAAAATAAAACCCTGGAAATACTAAGATCAGCAACGTTGTCATGGCAGGATCCATGACCCACGGCAAACCGGCTCTGCTGTCACATTTGTGCAGGGACAGACACAACACACTGTGCTGCTAACAACACCCGCGGCTTTAAAAATGTTTAAATGTTTAAAAATATCCACCTGGTAGTTCACCGTGTCCTCAGAAGTGAAGACGCTTTAAAAAATACAAACAGTGGAGGGAAGACCTGCTGGGATCAGCACTCAATCCCTGGACTCGGCTCCAGCGTTTTGGGGGCCATCTACACTCAGCCATCAGTGAGTAGCTTGTTAGCTTTAGCTTCAGTACTGAATCCGAATCAGCTTTATTGGCCGGTTTTTGCAAACAAACTAAACCGAATGTCTGAGCCATTAATATAATAAAGTGTTATAAAACTTTTAAAATATATAAAAAGCATCTAGATAAGCCTACTATTTAAGTTAATAACATTATTAAAATATTTTTAAACCAATAAGATGATGGTCAATAACAGTCTTTGTCAGTTTTTACTGATGTCACTCAGGTTTCTTACAAACTTTCAGTTATTGTAAAAAAGGTGTTTGAATGAAGGGTTCAATTACATTTAGTTTGTGTGTTCTTTATTAAAATTAGTTTAAAAAAATTTTGATAGTTATTGATAATCATCTATCGATCAATATGACTTTTTTATAGTCGACATTCTCTTTTTTTTATATCGTCCAGCCCTACTTGAAAGTGACCGTTTTTTTAATATAGTTTAACATAGCTTCTTACAACCACTAGAAATAACACTTATATGCGCAATTCCACTTCACAGCAGACTAGATCTCAAGTGTTTCCTTTGACAAAGAGTCCTCTCAAGGGGAAAAAATAGATACACTATTACACACACACACCACTTTCAACTTTAAAGCTTTAAACACATGCAACAAGTGTTTTATTCACAAGGACAATTCTTCGGTCAGTTATGTTTTCTTTTGTCACTAACAGGTGTTTCACTGTCATTTAAAATCCATTTTTAAAACTTCATATAAAGTTGTTCTGATGACCACTCGAGGTAGCCTACTCCTGAAACTATTCTTGTAACTATAGATTGTAAATTCCTGCAAGGACAAATGACCTATAGGGTTGTATTTGGTTGGTAGAGAATCCCACTAAGAGGAAACCATCAAAACCTTTAACCCTATTTGATCTTCAGTCATGACGTAACACGTGATATCTTTCTTTGTGATTGCGAAGGGCCCCATAGAAAAGCAGCTGATGGAAACTCAGCTTGGTCAGAGACCAAGGTGGGCAGTGGTGTTGCGGGCCAGCTCAGCAGTGCCCAGACATGGCCCCAGCAGACTACCAGTCTCCTTACTGCTTCGCTGCTCGTGACTCCACCACCACCTCCTACCATGACCTGTGACCCCTACCCAGGAGAAAGGCGCCACCAATAAGATGTAATTTCTGCTCGACATGGGCCGCTGGCCTCAGCTGAAATGTGACCCTGGGAAAATAAATATGTGTTTGCTGTGTAACAGAAAGGGACTCACAACCCAGATCTGTACTGATGTTTCCCAAAATTAGAGAAAGTTCTTACATACATGTTCAGAAAGCGAAGTGACATAAAAAATCAATTTCAGTTTGGAAATGTGTATCACAGTTACATAACACTATTGTTATTTAGAGACAGCTGAGATTTTTAAACAGGACTGTTTTCAAGATATTGGAGATTTGATCAAAGAGAAACGTTTTGTCTTTGAAGCAATTATTAGATCTTTGATGGATACATTTACTTGATAAATAGTGATGGCACGTTAATGACCCACCCTTGTGGGAAAAGGGAAACCTTTAAAGGGAAACTGATGTGCAGCATGCATCCTTTGAACTGACTAAACTTTCTCCAGCCTTTTCCAATCTGCGCTCAAAGCATTTGCTCCTCATTGTCCTGCCCACCTGTCAAGCTGCATCAGGCCTCAAAGACATGGAGAAGAACCATGCGCCATGACTTGCCTTTATTTCCACAGCCTTTAAACTGCTTCTCACAGTCATATTCACACCTCTCTGTGATCATAGAGAGGTCTCAGACAGGCAAAGCTCATGTTAGACCGCTACAGTTTATAGTCAAAAGAATGCTCTGGTGCATCTAACGTTTCTCTATATTTCCTTGGATATAGATGATTATCCATCCATCAGTCCGTCCGTCTGTCCGTCCTTTCATCCATTCGTCTACCTGCCATAAATTCAGTGTAAACTTTTGCATCTATACTTTAAGAATAAACTGAAATATAGTGGGTTTAGAAACTTTACAAAATGGAGTCTAAAAAAGTGTGGAATTTGGGCATTAAAAAATGTGTTGAAACAGTGGGGACCACCAGGACGGGGTGCTGTCAAGGAACCCATTGTGTGGCAAGACAATTTACCTTCCTGAGAAAGTTCCTCCATTAAAGCTACAAAATATAGCTATTTGAAGGAAAACTAAAAATGTGAATCCTGTAAGGTTTGGAATCTTTATTAATTCAGATTAATTCCAATCTGCCTTTTCTTAGTGATTCAGATTACTGTAGGAAGTGAAATGACATACCCCAGTCTCCCATTCTCAATCTTACCACTGTTTTAAATGGTGTGTGTCTTTACATCTCTCTGTTGCTTCCCTTTCCTTCAGTTCACACCCACACAATTTCCCTTTTGACTTGATTCTTCTGACCTCATCATTGTTACAGTCAAGCGTAAAAAGATCCAATCAACCATGATCTTCGGATTAAACCACACATTATTGTAATTGAGAATAATGGTTTCCATATCAGTTTCAATACACCTCGGAATTGTTTTTGTACATTTGTGGAAAGGAGGGGACCGGTGGCTCAGAGGTTCAGAGCTGCATGAGCATGGGTTGGGTTGATTTCAGGTTGGTCATCTTTTTAATTACTAGTAAAGTCTTAATTTGAACACCTGCCCTGTAGAACACATGAGTTATATAAAAATGTGTTGTGCTAAGACTGAAGGCAACTCATATTTTCTACACTTACAGTGTAGAAAGCTATTTATACTGCTTAAACTTTTTTTTACATTTTGTCATTTTACAACAACAAACTTTAGTGACTTTTATTGGGATTTTATATGATAGACCAACATAAAGTAGTGCATAGTTGTGAAATAGAAAAAAAATCCTACAGGGTATTTATATAGCAAATAACATTCAGGCAAGTATGGTATGCATACCTTCTCAGTCCGTCTTAGTCAACACTTTGTAAAACCATCGTTCTCTATGTTCCCAATTACAGCTGCAAGTCCTTTTGATTATGTTTCTATCAGATTTACCTTGGTCTTTGTGCTTGTTTTCTAAAGTTCTCTAGCAAAGCTCTGAATCCTTCACTGAACAGCTGTAAAGATACTGAGAATAAATTATACACAGGTGGACTCTTTTTACTAACTAGGTGACTTCTGAGGGCATATGGTTTAGCTTGATTTTATTTAGGGGTATCAGAGTAAAGGAAGTGAATAAGAATGCATGACACAAATTTCAGTTTTGTATTTTTTAAATGTTTTGGAAACCACGTCCTATCACTCCCACTTTATGATTATGCAGTACTTTGTGCTTGCCTATCAAATAAAACCCAATTACAATTTAGTTTGAGGTTGTGAAGCAACTAAATGTCAAAAGGTTCCGGTGGTAATAATTCTTGTGAAATGCGCTGTATATGTTCAGCTATGCGGGATGTGTCATTATAAAACAAAGTTTTATAATGACACTGTCTGCCACAAGAAAGGCACCTCCACTTTAAATGCAAATTTCAACTACACACATAAGACGGGAATACTTACACATATTAGGCAAATGGCATGTCTGCAGCATAAAACAGATCACTGCTAAGCCCACCCAAAGCTGGTAGCCTTTGCACTCGTCATTACTAAAAAACAGTGCTCTTTGCAGCTGCTTATTTCTAGGGGCAGCAAAGCTCTCAGGCATGTGAAGTGCATGCAGTGCCGATTTGACAGCGTAGTTAGAAAGTACTGATGAAAGAGGAGAGGCCCAAAACGCACTGCCGCTCAAATTAGCTGTGAACCAATCTGTGCCGTCACATGGATTTTAAGCCCCCCGCAGATTCTGTTGCAGCGCACCATAAATGTGCCTACGTGGAGCCTCTGCATGACTACAGCAAGCCTCTATGCAGTGCATGTAGAGGAGAGCATCTTTTTCTGGTTTCTGCGGCTCATTGCTGGGCTTTCCATTACCTCAAATAGATCTCATCATTTTTTGTCAGCACAAACTAATTCTTTAAGTTTATACATTCCTACTTCCTTTATCATTATACAAAAAGTAAACACCTAGTTCTCATGTTTTACTCATCAACTAATTAGTGTCTCACTCATATTTTAGTCTCCAGTTACAGTCTACGTCAAACAATCTGGCAGAGACAGAGTCAGTCCACACTGATGGAAGAGAGAGCTCCATGCTCTCCTCACCTTCACTAATCTGCTCTCATGTAGACCACTGACACTGATAGCCTTTCTACAGATTGAGCTGTTGAGCATGTTTGTCTAGTGAGGTGGAGAAACAGTCAGACATAAAGCTGTCTCCCTACACACACACACACACACACACACACACACACATACACACACACACATTTTTAGCACTCTTTCTCCTCGTATTGTCCTCTCCCCTTTCTCCCTTGCTCTTTCAAAATCTGTGCATATACACTAAACTTTTATGGTAGACTATAAACCCCAACCTCCTTCTCCTTCAGAGGTGCTTTACTGCAGCCAGAGTTATGACGGACACAGAAAGTGAGATTCTGCTCAAGTTCTCCAGATGTTTCAACTGCCCAGACTCAAAAACAAAACAATAAAACTAAGAAGAAAGATCTTCTTTTTCTCCTCCTTACCTGAGAGAAGTTTAGCCCATTAAGGGGGTGACACTGCTCCTCAACCTGCTCCACCGCCCCTGTCTTCTTCCTCATTCGTTCTGCCTCTTGAGCCAAGAACAAGTCCAACACCGGAGTCCCTCTTGACCGGACGTCCCACTCTGTCAGTGAGTTTACCATCAGCATCACCCACACAGGCCTCTTCCTCTCCCAGTTCCCTACAATAGCATTGAACAGATAGTCGGCGTACAGGCCCCGGCCTCTCTGGTCCGCAGTCATCCAGTGGGGCAACATGTGTTTGACGTAGTCCAGATGGCGTTTGAGGCGACGGTATAGGTCTCGAGGCAAAAGGGTCTGCAGGTTCTCTCCATGGGGGAGCAGCTGGCAGCTGGTGAGCTTGGAGATGGTCAGAGGATCTGTGAGATCCAGCTCAAAGAACACATTACTGCTGCCTCGGAAGGCTTGCTTGGAGCTGTTGGGGATGAAGTCCCAGACTCGGGTGTAGGGAACGTGGATGGTACCAAACAAGTAAGAGGGTGGCTGAGAAGGTGTGCGGTTTACTCGCCACAGAAAAGAGTTCAGCTCGCTTTGCTGTGGAAGAGGGAGAGGAAAATCAAACGTGTCATTTTAGAGCAGTTAAGCTTACATTAAAACTAGAACTGAAGCAGTTTTTCTCTGGGCTCAAAAAGGTAAAAATGAAAAATAAAAGGTTTTTGGTTCAGTAAAGAAGAAATCTAAGGCAGAGTCATGCGGGGTTGAAGGAGTTTATAGTGAGGCTTTCTGGGCTGTAAACAGACCCTTGTGTATTGTTGAGGTACAGAACTTAGTTGCCAAAGCCTCTTTTCATCCTGTGTAGCATTTTCAAGGCAACAATGCAAATATAGTGCCGCGTTGAAGCTCATAAAAACAAAAAGCTGATTCAAACCTCCTCTCCATGCTGACCTCACTGTGATACTTTTGTTTGTGATGTGTTTGTGCTTGCCACAAGACAGGAGATGGGATGCTGACAGTCCTAAACACAGCATTGTATTTTTCTGCGGTTTCCATAACCGGAAGCATTTCTCTGTTATGCTTATAATCATGAAAAACAATGTCACGATGGAAATTAAATAATCATAGTCATCTTAAATGAACATCAGGCTGTGTTGCATTTTAAATGTGTTTCTTGTTAAGAACCCAGTCAATGTGCTGTGCATGTGCTATGACTTTGATGTTGGCATTATTCGAATATGAAAAAAGAATTTGCTTCTCTAAACAATATCAAGCTTCTGGCCACCGACACACAGTGTAATCAGGCGACTGAGGGGATGAAACCCATTACTGTAAAATAAAGTTATTCTTAGAAAATGTTTACTTCTACAATTAAATCAAGAAGATTTCCCTCATCTGCGCTCCAGCCATACTGCGCACTGCCAAGTTTCAAATAGCAGCCAAAATGAGCAAAGTCTTCTTGTGGGATGTTCTCTTTAATTAATTGCAAAGAGCATCCAGTATTTTTCCTGGCACTCTCCTTCAAGGACAAACTAAATAGAACTGCTCTGGTCTGGACGATTTCATTACAGTAGTTTGAAGTTTTTGCAGATAAACTGAGATATTTAAGCAGAGTAGATTTTTAGTTTTATTTCTTCTTTTAGTATTTTCCCGACACTGGGTTGGATTTGTACATTCTCCCTCCATCATATTTTTCCAAGAAATGGGGATGCACTATTTTACTTCTGAGCGCCAGTGTCAGCCCAAGTTGTTTGAGTAACTAAGCAGAATTCAATTTGCGGCTAAGCTCTAGCCCATCATCCGCCACAGCACTACTGACCTCACTTTGATATTGTCAATGTTTGATGACTTCTGAAAGCAATTGCTTTCACTGGATTTTATTTTAGGTATCAGGGTAAAGCATACTGAATATACATTTTCAGATATTTATTTGTGAAAAAAATAAAAGCTATGTATCCTTTCCATTCCACTTCACAAATGTGCGCTACTTGGTAGTACATTAGTAACATAAAAATGACGTGTAAAGAAATAATGCATTAAATGACATCTATTTCAGTTCCCTGATTTCTTCCACAGTGGTAACACTAATGCACACAATCCACCTCGGTAGGTGGCAGTAATGCTTTTAAAGCATGTTTTCCAACCTCATGGATTATGCATTGAGCACTTTAAGACTACAGTTTTACTTTAATACAAAAGATACCAGTGCTAACTTTAGTTATAATAGCCAACAACAAATTACATTATGGGGCTTAGAGCCAAAATAAGTAAATCTACATCTGTAATGGCTGTTCGTGTACTTGTTTAGTCATCGATTCAGTTGTCATTCAAATGATATTAGAATTTTTTTTCAACCTTTGCTGATATTGTCAAATACGGCTATTCGATAAATGACCGTTCCTTCTTAAGACTTTTCACAAACAGTTAACATGTGCATACAATCTTTTCTTAGCTCAGACACATGGAGCATAAATTATTAAACAATCTATACATTTTGACTCGGTTAACACAAATTTGATTCTTTCTCAACATATCAAATTATGTATTACTTTTTTTCACGGCCCCCAAACAAATAAGAGTGGCAAGGCTCGACTTTATCTCAGGCCAGCCTGGCTGAGCACATGCATTGTACATTGGAAAACACCAAAGATTGAAAAATAAAAATGTCTCCAAATGTAAGGAGGGATAGCTTCGATAGTTTAGTTAATTTGTGAAGTAAAGATGTTGCTGAATTCATTTAAAAGATTGTGAAAGTGCCAACAAGTGTGTGATCAAAAATGTAATTGCCTATAGTTTCTAACTGTGGTAAAAGTGATAAATACTGTTAAGGAAATATGAGGAAAAGGCTAATATTTTAGATGAAATACAAAAAAGAAGGGAAATCAGGAAAGTCTTTTTCTGTTAAAACCGTCCAAACAACAGTTCAGTTTTTAAAAATGATCATTTCCTGACTGCTATTACTTATGTGGGCTTTAAAGGGTTAAGATGACTTTTAGACACGGAAAGTGTGGTCGTGCTTGACTTATAACCGACGAGAGGCGAGATCCCCTCTGCTGAGGCAGCGCTGACTTTTTCTGGAGAGCCTTGACACGCGGTGCTCCTTTTTTTATGAGGGTAATTACTCCTAATGCAAAACAGAGACCACTGTACTGAGACATACAAATCACACGAAGGTAAGGGGCACGAAGTCTTTATATTGAACTCTAAAACAAAACCATTTTTGAGACATAATGATATATGACATAATGACAATCATGGTACTACAAATACTTGGAGAGCAATTTTTAAGTGTCATACACCTGTTTCTGAGGTGATGCACTTTTTTTCTTCCTGTCAATAGAAAGAAAAAGCGTGTGGGACGTATGATTAGCACTCCACTGCGCATGAAGAAAAATCTTTGATTTCCCCTATAATAACCTTTATTTGTGTAATAAGTCGCACGCTGTGCTGAAACATGACCACTTCTGAAAGGTCAATGAAACTTTTCCAAATGAAGTCAAGTCAATCGTGGGTGTTCTCCACTTTGTCAAATAAACAGCCATAAAGTTGGCGAGCGCTTAGAGTTTTTTTGTTTTGTTTGTTTGTTTTGGCAAACCAGCTCATTAAAAAGGCTGAGATGTAGCCTATACATTTTAAAATGAACCTCTTTATATTTGTACATGTGTATAATAATAATAATAATAATTATTATTATTATTATTATTAGATATTAATAATAATATAAAATATTATTGATATTACTGTTATTGCTGTAGATGATGTTATTAAGAAGAAGAATACAATGAGTAATAAAATGACTTAATTTATCAAATTAAAATAATTCTACTTTAAAATATACTATATAGGCCTACTCCCAATAGCTGCCAATATAGTCAAATATTAAGCCACCAATATATTAGTTTTTAAATAACTTTATTTTCTTTGTGCCGTTCAGCTGTTCTCCACCTGTTATCCAAAGTTAACTTCAGTTTTCTACATTCTCCAAACTGTAATAGTCAAAATTTATTTTTTTTTATGAAAAAAAGGTCTATGCTAAAGTCTTGACATGTGCCACAGACTTGCATTCTCAGAAGCAAATTATGTAAGGAGTTCAATAAAAGGACGCTTCTGTGCAATAAAGCGTCCCAATAAAACTCACCGACTTTGGTGGGTCGCACTGCCTTGGTCTGCCCGTACGCCCTGCGCCCCAGGGGGCCACAGTTTGCAGCAGACCGCCCAGGAGGACCCAGCTGAACACCGGCGAAAAGAACATCTCCCCGAGGTGAAAGGACACTTGTAGCACTGAACTTTTTCGACTCTCTCTGTCTAACTGCGTCCTCTCCTCTTACTCTCTGTCCTTTAAATTAAGAATAAAAATAAGAGCTACCGGTGGCCTCTGGGCTCACATGTGCCACTCGGCTGGAGCACCATCCCGCCTCTTCACGCACTCCGCCTCTGAGTTTGTTTTGATTCTGTCTGCCTGCAGCTTTTCCTCGTGTCTTCGCACGGTGCGCTCCTGAGGCACGAGCTGAAAAAGTATTCAGGAAAAGTTTGCGCTGCGCGAGTTTGGACGGGGGCGATAGAGAGGGAGAGAGAGAGAGAGAGAGAGAGAGAGAGAGAGAGGTGGAACGACATGAGTACACCCCTCACCCCTCGAAAACATTACACATAAAGTATGCACACACCGCCACAGCCTCTTTAGAAAGGAGTGAGCTGCAGGTCCAGAGTGGAGAAGGACTGGTTTGACTTTAGGAACAGCCCCTAAAGATAGACGCAGCCAGAATCCTACTAGGTTTAAATCGTGTTATATTGTTGAATGTACCTCAATATTATGTCTATCAGCTGGATATTTCCTGTGTATTAATTAGTATTAACAAATCCCTCCAAACAATCATTTAAAATACAGAAACCTTAAGGAGTTGGTGATCATGTTCTTTTTTTCTCGTCGCAGGTAGGGCCAGTTAGGGTAAAAGCGAACTTTGCAGCTGCTTGCCTAGGGGCTCAGGAGAACTTTACATGAACGCAGGACCTGCTGACAAGCACACCAGTTGTACACACACATAAAAAAAAAACTTTATAATTTGAAAGTTATGGTAAGAGTGCCATTACCTGAAGCTAATTTAGTGGTGTATTCAGCCTGTGTCTACTTGGAAAATACATGTAAACTGGTACTAGTCTTTTTTTGGGGAGTTGCTTGTTAGAACAACATCAACTAAATTGATGTGAATAACATTTACCCCTATTCCAATACCCATAGAAAAAGTGTCAATCAGTCATTTGTCTTCAGAAGTCACCTAAAATATATCAAGAAATTATGATATAACAGGAAACTGGTGATGCTATGGTGGAGGTTGGCCCCAAAATGAATTCTCCCTAGGGCTTTACATGACCTTGGGCCAACTCAGGCTGCAACTGTTTTGTGACTATTAATTTTTTGTTTTTCAACGCCCCCAAGCTGATGCAATTTGTTCTCCATCAGTAACAGGGCACGGGCTGGTTAGCAATATCAAGGTATACGAAGGTTTAAAATTGTAACTCAAAATCTCACTACCACCTGTTGCTGCGCACTGCTTTATCAGCTTGCTAAAAATAAGGCTAGAACTGTCCTTGTTTACGAGAAAGACCAATTAGTTTTTTTGAAAACATTTTGAGTACAGAAGAGCATGGAGAGTCATGATGTGGAAAAGAAAGGGGCACCATCCATCGGTATGTTGTATGTGCAGCATGACTGTAAAGCACTGGGCTGCAGACTGGCTTCCTGAGGAGATAGCCTGACAATTTAACCAGCTAATATCACTGTTTTATACTGTTTAAGTTTATCAAAATCAAAATTACAATAAGTTGACACCATAGACACCACAATTATAACTAAATCAATCATATTAATTAAGCATCAATAGGAAAAAAAAGTTGCTTGTTTGTTTTAAGTAAAAGCATTAGATTATTTGGCACATTTTGGTGTTAAATTTAGATATTTTTACATAAGGGTATAATAATCCTGCAAACTTGCAGAGATTTCCAAACTCACTATAATTCAGTCTACTCTTAAGGTAAAGATACAAAGGATGAATGGATATGGATGGATGGATGGATGGATATAATGCCGTGAGAATGGGCCAAGGGCTACTATTTACCTTGTGAAAGTTAATTTCCTTCTTATAAAAACTGAGACACTGCAGAGCAGTTGAGAGGTTTCCTTTGCATTATTTTCAACACTTTCATTTCAAAGATGTAAATACACAATATTTCAAATGCGACCACATGTGTCTTCCTTGAACTCTTGCTTGACAAACCTTCGTACAGGGATTATGTTGAGGCAAATAGCATTGACCCCTACAGGCATGATTAATGAACACAAATAAATAAGTACGATTAAAGACAACTGTGAGATTTGTTTAATTTATGTTACATGCAGTTCTCTTCTAAAGATGCATTAGTCATGATGTGGGGGCAGGCGGAACTGAAATAGCAGCCAGTGTTGAGAGAAAGTGACCCCCCTTTCCACTCAGGCCGCAATGTCAACGCTCCACTACTCAGCTGTGACCTCAGTTATTGTTCAAGTGGCAGACTGTGTGACAGAGTCAAGTAGTGGAAATTTATCGTGGGGACCCCCTCAAACAAGTGGCACCAGGCCCCTTCCCAGACTTACCGGTGGTAGAAAGACCCCAGACAAGCATTTCTTTGTCCTCGGCCGTGTTCTCCCCGTCCTCTCTACTCCTCTTCTCAGCACTCAGCATTTACTTCTGCTGTGGGGCTGCTCTGCTTGCAGCTGACTGTCTCTCTACACTCTTATTGTGTTTTCCATTCAAATAAGTGCTGAGTAACTTTGATCCAGTTGTATTTTAAACAAGTTTCACATTGTAAAATTTAGACTCTTTATGATTTTGTGATTTAGTGATCGCTATTCATCAGTCTCTAAGAATCAGAGTAGAAAAGTCTACTTTTTCTGTTTACCGTAATGTTTCGTCAAATGCTTTCACATGCTACAGATAAAAAGACAATAAAAGTATGATGATGTAATCTAATTACTATAAACCTGCTATGCTGTTTTTCCCATTTTGTGGCTTTTGCTCCAACAGGTGTGGGGTTTCATTTAGCTGCTTCAACTGCTCTCACCCAGCCACCTGTGGACTCCAGTGCCTTACTTTAACCACACCTTGCAGAGGGTTTTCTCTTTGAAGGAGCTTTTCGCATTCTTGGCCTGTTAGAAGAGGGCTTATGAGTGGCCCGGCTGCGGGAGATTCCTGGACTGGGGCCAGTGCTTACAGCATGGTGTGCATATATAGCTGGGGACGAAAGAAGACTTAAGAGTAAATGTCCAGCAAGCAGATTGCAGAAATGCCCATATCTAAAGAGGGCAAGTTTGGGAAAGGCATTGAAGAAAAGAAAAGCTTCCCCCTGCTTCTCATAAAGAATTGTTTTTAAATTCTGAACAATTGAGTGTCTGTAGTTGAACCCTGTTAATATGCTTTCCAGGACTTTCTCTGGCGATTACATTCTGCATGAGCAGGTAAAGAGGAAAGTGTGGGAGGAGAATAATACTTTGTTGATGTCTGCTTGTCCTTGAGTCCGTCTGTCTGATGTTGTGCAGAAATCCCTTGAGAAATCTCTAGCATTGATCTGCATTCTTTCTTGTCATTAGGTGACCAGTACCAAGTGTAGTCCTCATATTACTACTAGTAGCAGCACCACATAAAAACACATGTATGTGTATGTTGAAGAATCCAGTGAAATTTGATTGACAATGGGGATGTAAGCAAATTGCTTTGTTTATTATGTGCACAGAGACCCCTAGTGGTGTGAAGAAGAGTCAAAATTGTGTTCATTGTGAATGGAGGCAGCTTTGACAGAGGTGGATGACTGAATACAAGGCAAGACTAAATAATTTGTCATATTAATGAACATAAAGGAACATTCTTTCTCTAACCTTTTCAGCTGCAGAAGTATTCAGACTCTTCAGCTTTGAAATTGAGGCACTGTTCAATACATTATCCAAAAATGGAAGGAGCGGAAACTCTGGAGGAGCAGCAGAGATCCAAAGCTCAAGTGTGGGAGAATCTCTGATCAAGACAGCAATTAGTTGTGAAGTCTACGAGTCTGGCCTTTAATGGCAGAGTGTTTGGAGAAAAAACAAACTTGTACTTGAATGAACACCATAAGAAGTAATTTTTACAGTTTGCCACAAACCATGTAAAGTACACAGCAGACATGCAGAGGAAGTTACCTTTACCCATATACAAAAGGCTGTGTGTGGTTTCCAAGTTAATATTCACACTTCGCACCTCATCCACACTGTGAAACATGGTGGTGGCAGCATGATGCTGTGGGGGTGCTTTTCTTCAGCACAGATAAGGAATTTGGTGGGAGATGATGGACATTTGGATGGAGCTAAATACAGGGCGATAAAAAAAAGAAAAAAACTGTTATAGTTTGCAAAGGAGTTGGGGGGGGAATGGAATGGTGTAGATCGAAGCAGATTCCTGTGTGAAAACGGCCCAGTCAAAGTCCCGACCCAAATCTTACTGAGAATCTTTGGCATGATCCTAAAATTATTGTTCACAGATGTTTTACATCCAACCTGACTGAGCTTGAGCTGTTTTGCAAGTGAAAATAGGTAATATTTCCTGTGCACAGACATGCAAAGCTGTTATAGACATATCATAAAAGACAAACTGCTGTAGTTGCAGCAAAAGGCAATTAAACCAAGTATTTTCCTTGGAGGACTAAAGACAAATACATGCTAAACTTTATCTGTAAAATAATTTCCTCTAGCTCCCACTTCACGATTATGCACTACTTTGTTTTAGTCTATCACATAAATTGCAATAAAGTACTTCGAAGTTTATGGGTGTTATGTGACAAAATAGTAAAAAGCTCAAGGATTGTGAATACCTTTGTTAGATGCTGTACACAGACAGACACAAAGACACACACACACACACGCATGCACACACACACACACACACACACACCCCCACACACACACACACACATATACACTTTGTCCTACCTCCACCCGTCCCTTGCTCAGGCTCCAATAACCTCTGTCCTGCTTTGAAGATGTCAAGGAAAAATATTGACTGAGTCTCTAGTGAAATGTTATTTTGGTTTCCCTTTTCTCGATGTCTTGAGAAAAGAGGAGGCCATAAGAAAGGAGAGGAGGTGGAGGACAATGATGTTGTTTCAAAATATGACTGAACTCCTAAATGGTTAAAAGTTGGGACTATGCAAATATGATGAGGAAGTGGAAATGAGGTTAAGTCAAAGTCTGTATTTCACTTTGTTTGTTTTGTTGTCACTTAGAAACTTTGCAGAGGCACTGTTTCGCTGTTTCCCGCAAGTAATCAGACAGACATCTGCCGTGGCATGTCAACACATGCAAATGATGGCTATCTGTCTATCTTCATCTTCCTGAATGAGCAAAAGCAGGAGGAGAAGATGAGAGAAGGAGATAAAATGGCAGGGGTCACAACCAGGGTTGTTTTTCCAAAAGTCTCTGATCCAGTTAAAAGAAGAAAAAAAACATATTTCATTGTTTCAAGTAAATAGGAAAAGAGGGCTGTGGCTCTGAGGTAAGGGAATGACAGTGATTAAAGTTAATTGTATGTTTTTTTTTGGTTATTAGTTTGTTTTTATAGAGGAGGCAGCTTTTGTCAAAAGGGAATGATACAGACTCGAAATTGTCATTAGAAACAAGCCAAACAGAAGATTTCATTCAAAAAAGCACGGGCTTTGTTATCACTGAGCCCCTTTGTAACTAATTTAAGCTTTTTTAATGTATCATTTGGTTTATTATCTATTCATAAAAGAGTAATTTGTGCACAAACTTTAATTTCCTGGCTGATGTCTTTAGAAGTTTCAGTATTTCCACGTGATGTTCTTTCCTCATGAGGCCCTCTGTTTTGTTCACCAGTCTCTGCCACCCCAACATGATGTTGCCATTTTTATACTTCACTGTTGGAATGGTCTTATTGTGCATAAGTACACTTCTATACAGCAATCTGGATTTTTATGTTGCAATTGGATTATTGGCCTCTTCTTCTCTGTGTGGCATTTTTAACTCATGTCAGTACAGGGCCTATTACACTGTGAATCATGACTTATTTATTAGTTTCAGCCAGCACTTGCACAAGGTCTTGCCTTTTATTTTGGGGTTGATGCCTACATTTTGTACCAAAATATGTTCATCCCTGGGACCCAGAACTTGTCCTCTTACTCAACAGGATGATGGTTAAACGTTTTCATGCTGTTTATGGTTACATAAAGTATACTGTAATTGTTTGATCAATTGCATCTTGCAACCTCAGGTTTACATTTGTCTTCCAGCTATCTTGGCTGATTTTAGATTTTTCCCATGATGATAGTTTTCATATAGTGTAAGTAACTATATATATTTCAAAGTGTATTGTATTTTCTAGTTAAAAAAATCAAGTTACTTTTACATACTAGTCTTTAATAACAGGCATCTTGTGGTTTATTGTCTTTCCCAAAAGTTGTTCAACATGTAGCAAACTAGCAGATGACTCCTCCCACCAAACGCTCTTCAGACAAAAAAGCAATAATTAAAGAATGCCTAAACTGTTGAACACAAGACGGAATCTGTTTTATTTATACTGAAGCCTCTGATGACTCAATGTCTTACTGACACAATTCCTCTTTAAGTTTCTTCTGATAAGCCTGCAAAAGAAATCGTGCATTGAAGAACTTCTATCCCAAGATAACTGAAGCCTGCTTGGCAATTGGGATCACTCCTGTCTTTGTTGAATTCTATTTTGTTCAAAATTTTTGGTAAAGCTACTCTTCGGATTATAATATTTCTAATCCTGCTTTTTTCATACATAGATACCAACTTCCTTCAGAAGGGCCATACCCCATGTTTGTTTTGTAGAGCCGATGATGCTCTCACATCAAAGGCTTAGCTGCCAAAGTCACCCTGCGATGTATTATACCCTTTCCAACTGATCACCACCATTGTAAGTAATTTCATTATCCAAATCTGCTGGCCCCCTGCTATCTTCTTTCTTCTCTCAACCCCATTTACCTTGTGAAAGCCAAAGCAGGAGAGGTGGAGGAGGCACATCGACCTTTTAGCCATTTGAATGGAAAAAGAATAGGATGCAGAGAAATAATGTTTCCCCTCTCCTGTCATTTCAGCTGCCATTATTGTGTTTCTGTAAATACCAGGGCTGGATAATAGTTTGCACTGATATAATAATATTATGGAAGCAGAATATCCCTAATGTTTGTCTCTGTGATACTGTTGTTTGTCATTTTCAATGTCCTGTTTGTAGTTCATTCAGTTAGAGGCTGCCGGAGCCAAACAAGGCCTTTTTGCATTTGCTGGAGAGTATTAACAGCATGTGTTATGATATCATGAAATCAAAGCCTCAGGTCTTTAGTGATGTTCAGGAACCAGACATGAATTCCAGCCTCAGGGATCAGATGAGCTCTTCTGTAAGATGAAGAAAAAAAGAAAAGGGATTTGGACTCAACCTCCTTTTGAAGATGGTTGTATGCTCTAATGAGGTCCTTTGAAGATTAGCTTTTTGTTCCAGGTGCTTTAATGTCATATGTATAGTAAATTCATAGCATCAAAGTTTGTCTTGGTTAAAAGATACCTTCCTTAAAGTGCGTCAGAGAATGTGAAGTGGATGTTTTAGCCACTGTTGGTCTGTGGTTGCTCTTTCTAGCTTCTGGGAGTTTACACAGACTAAAGAAAGCTAAGCCCATCCTTAGAGAGTTCGGCTTCTGGCTCAGCGCTCAGACTGATGGGATTTTAACTGTTTACTCTGCATTCATGTTGAGTTTGCTTAGTGCCCTGTGGTACTCTGTCTCTGGTCATACAGCATTCCCTGTGGTGTCGTTAGACAAAAAATCATTTCAGAAAGGAGTCTTAGACATAGTGTGTCTTCTCGAGCCAGGTGTTTAACTACCGAACCATGTGAAGTTGTTTGCTTGGTCAGACATGTGTATTCAATATGCTGACAGACCTGTACCAAAGATAAGTTTTATTTTAGCAAAAATAAATGCTATGCACACCACAAAGCTAGGAAAAAGGCAGCTGGCATGGACTCATCTGAGATTCTTACAATCTGATAACCTTGAGTAAAAATAAAATTCTTTAACCTGTTTCTACCAAAAATAAACACATTAAAATCTATAACTTGACAGAGATGCCTTTATTTAAAACAGAAAAGTAACAATTATTGCCATCACTACACAAAGTTAAATAGCATATTGACAATTACACTTTTATCTGTAATTGTAACTGTATAACATTTGTTTACTACTATTTGGAACAGTGAGTTAAACAAAAACAAAAAAAACTCTAAAAAATTGAGTACTTTTCATGTGTGTTTTGTGAAGAAGAAAATCTCATTTTGCTGTTAGAAGGTTAGGACCACAGCCTAGCTTCAGCAAGGCCTTACCAGGACTGGAGCTCATCTCCCAAAGTATTGTGAGCCTCAAAATTGTCTGTACTATTCATATTTTTTCAACACATGGATGCAATAGAAACAGTGCTGTAAGATTTGTTTGGAGAAAAAACCAAAAACAATGCATGAGCTGCTGTCTTGACTTATTCAGTATGTTTTATTGCGTCACAATTCTCACCGCACCAGTATGACAGCGCGGTACAACCCTGCTCTCCCAGTGACAGTCCAGCTGGCACTGGAACTGCTATCCTGAATATGCCGGACCAAGCCGCACCGTTTCACTTAGTAGAAATGAGGCTATTGAGCGCTGTGCAAGTGTGTAACTTTAGTTAGTGCCAGTGGTGTCTCTGGCATGATAAGTTAGGTGAGGCACAGCAACTCAATTCAATTCAATTCAGTTTATTTATATAGCGCCAATTCACAAGAGATGTCATCTCAAGGCATTTAACAAGAAGTCATTTCAATACATTTATACAAACATTCCAATCAGTTAAAAAGTTTCCTATTTAAGGAATCCCAGCAGATTGCGTCAGTCATTGGCGTGAGGTTGGGCCCCGTTGATGCAGACTTTCCAAACACAGCAATCCTTCAGCAATCCCTCATACTGAGCAAGCATGTAGCGACGGTGGAGAGGAAAAACTCCCCTTTAACAGGAAGAAACCTCCAACAGAACCAGGCTCAGTAGGAGCGGCCATCTGCCACGACCGTCTGGGGGTTTGAGAAGACAGAGCAGAGACACAGAAGGAACAGAAGATCTGATATAAGAGAACTTTCTATGTTACAGAAAGTAAAAAGTTGATAACATGACACGGTGGATGTTCAGCCACTGGGAGGATCATCCCAGTCGATGCCCCCCGTCCAACAGGGCATGCTGAGGAAGTGCAGGATGTTTATTTAAAGGTGGAGGTGATGATGATGGTAAATTTCCAGGTGACTGCGCCCCAAATGGCGCATTGCTGCCGTTTTCTATCAAAGAAGGCAGCGGAATCTCAGCTTGAGGCCGTGTGCTCCTCTGCTCTCTACTGAGCGCATGTTGCGCATGCGCACTGTGATTTCAGATCTTCATCATTTAAACAAACGTTAATCGCTGCTTCCAGAGGATTTACCCCTACTGAGCTTGTCAGTATTCTGGCAAAGACTTAGATAGTTATACACAAATATTTATAACATAATCTTATTGGTAACAGAATCGGTCTTTATATAATAATACTCTGGAAAAAACGACCCTGTTCTACTGATTAATTTAAGCATCCGCATAAACTGTGGCTGGTGGGGATGCCACAGGTCATTGCAACATAAGACCTAGGGTACTTGATGCAGCCATGTTTCAGCTTCTTTCTCACAGTCTCTCTCGTTCTAGTCAAGTCTGAACCTGGGAGAGGTTGTTCTGATGCGGGAAAAATGTAGCTACCAGTTAGACTTTTGTAAATATCCAAACGCGTGTCTTGTAAACTTAACAATTAAATCTATACAACTGGCATTTTCTGTCGGAATTAACTGATTTAAAATCTAAGCAAACTTCAGTTTCTTTTCTAAAAGTTTTTTTTCCTTCAAAATTTGACTTTACAATGTCAGAAGACATAAATTTAAATATAAAAAATGTATGCTTTTAATCATGGAAATTCTGTTATCTCATGCCAGTTTGTCAGCTGCAGTAAGCCTTTTTTTATTCCCTTCACAATCAACATAAGGCTGCCAGTACTTTTCTCTGCTTGGCTCTAGCCATGCAACAAAACATGGCAGATTTTAGAAGGAACAAAAATATTTTACGAAAAAATCGAAACGTTTAATTATGTAAACGAATCCATTGTAATTTATGTGTAAAAGAAACTCATGTAGGTAGGGAAACAAAATGCCATTAACCCATGAGACCACATCCTCCTAACAAGCTCCTTTTTGCTGGGTTATTTGTTAGACCCTCTTCTATGGCAGCCTGCAGTCTGCTATCTGACAAACATACTGATTGCAGTATACAGTAACAGTTATCCTTATAAGTGTGGTGGATGGTGTTCTCTTACTTTCCACAACATTGCTGTCTGTTTCTTGTGAGTGGAAATATTTACAACTAAATAGTCAATTGTTTCCCCTTCTCTTAAGCCAAGAAAAAGGGTAGCAGCCTTCACTCTTATAAGAGATGTGTTCAAAATAATGCAAACAATGTGTTATTACACTTAATGCACATTCTGTGTTAATTTTAACATACAATGTGTTAAAATTGCGGCTAAACTAAACACTGTATGTGTTGTCCCTACGCTGATTTGGGACATGTTAAAATTAAACACGTGTTTTGACACATCTGTTTTAAGTGTTGTTTCAATCAGCTGATGTGCAGTACACAGCAATAAGTGGTGCAGTGCAGTTCCTTATTAGGCTATGCTCCATACAGCTGGAAGAAATTCTATCAACAATTTTTCTGGCATCTAAATAAAGGACGTAAAACTGTAACAACTTTAAGATGGTAAAGTTTTATTAGTTTTAAATTGTCAGAAATTTTTAACCTTGATATGGTTCGACACTTATAACCAAACCATGCGTTTTCTCCAGCTGTAATGATTAAGCATATAGAGTGGGGCAAAAAAGTATTTGGCAGCCACAGATTGTGCAAGCTGTCCCACTTACAGTGGCTTGCAAAAGTATTCGGCCCCCTTGAACTTTTCCACATTTTGTCACATTACAGCCACAAAAATGAATAAATTTTATTGGAATTCCACGTGAAAGACCAATACAAAGTGGTGTACACGTGAGAAGTGGAACGAAAATCATACATGATTCCAACCATTTTTTACAAATAAATAACTGAAAAGTGGGGTGTGCGTAATTATTCAGCCCCTTTGGTCTGAGTGCAGTCAGCTGCCCATAGACATTGCCTGATGAGTGCTAATGACTAAATAGAGCGCACCTGTGTGTAATCTAATGTCAGTACAAATACAGCTGCCCTGTGACGGCCTCAGAGGTTGTCTAAGAGAATGTTGGGAGCAACAACACGATGATGTCCAAAGATCACACCAGACAGGTCAGGGATAAAGTTATTGAGAAATTTAAAGCAGACTTAGGCTACAAAAAGATTTCCCAAGCCTTGAACATCCCACAGAGCACTGTTCAAGCGATCATTCAGAAATGGAAGGAGTATGGCACAACTGTAAACCTACCAAGACAAGACCGTCCACCTAAACTCACAGGCCGAACAAGGAGAGCGCTGATCAGAAATGCAGCCAAGAGGCCCATGGTGACTCTGGACGAGCTGCAGAGATCTACAGCTCAGGTGGGGGAATCTGTCCATAGGACAACTATTAGTGGTGCACTGCACAAAGTTGGCCTTTATGGAAGAGTGGCAAGAAGAAAGCCATTGTTAAAAGAAAACCATAAGAAGTCCCGTTTGAAGTTTCCCACAAGCCATGTGGGGGACACAGCAAACATGTGGAAGAAGGTGCCATGGTCAGATGAGACCAAAATGGAACTTTTTGGCCAAAATGCAAAACGCTATGTGTGGCGGAAAACTAACACTGCACATCACTCTGAACACACCATCCCCACTGTCAAATATGGTGGTGGCAGCATCATGCTCTGGGGGTGCTTCTCTTCAGCAGGGACAGGGAAGCTGGTCAGAGTTGATGGGAAGATGGATGGAGCCAAATACAGGGCAATCTTGGAAGAAAACCTCTTGGAGTCTGCAAAAGAATTGAGACTGGGGCGGAGGTTCACCTTCCAGCAGGACAACGACCCTAAACATAAAACCAGGGCAACAATGGAATGGTTTAAAACAAAACATATCCATGTGTTAGAATGGCCCAGTCAAAGTCCAGATCTAAATCCAATCGAGAATCTGTGGCAAGATCTGAAAGCTGCTGTTCACAAACGCTGTCCATCTAATCTGACTGAGCTGGAGCTGTTTTGCAAAGAAGAATGGGCAAGAATTCCATGTGCAAAGCTGGTAGAGACATACCCTAAAAGACTGGCAGCTGTAATTGCAGCAAAAGGTGGTTCTGCAAAGTATTGACTCAGGGGGCTGAATAATTACGCACACCCCACTTTTCAGTTATTTATTAGCAAAAAATGTTTGAAATAATGTATGATTTTCGTTCCACTTCTCACGTGTACACCACTTTGTATTGGTCTTTCACGTGGAATTCCAATAAAATTGATCCATGTTTTTGGCTGTAATGTGACAAAATGTGGAAAAGTTCAAGGGGGCCAAATACTTTTGCAAGCCACTGTAAGATCAGAGAGGGCTGTAATTTTTATCATAGGTTCACTTTAACTTTGGGAGACCGAATAAAAAAAAACTCCAGGAAATTACATTGTATTATTTTTAAAGAATTTATTTGTATAATGGTGCAGAAAATAAGTATTTAGCACCTAACTGCAAGAATCCTCTCTCACAGACCTGTTACTACATTTTTAAAGAAATTCTTCTATCCTTCACTCATTGCCTGTATATATGGCACCTGTTTTAACGTATGTATACTCTGTATAAAATATACCTGTCTCCCTCTTTCAAACAGTCAGACGCCAACCTCCATTATGGCCAAGACCAGAGAGCTGTCAAAGGACACCAGGGACAACATTGTACACCTACACAACACTAGGATGAGCCGAAGGAACATTGACCTGGGAGGCCTGCAACAAAGAAGCAGGGACCTAAGAAGGCCTGGAATGAAGGAGCAGGGACCTGGAAAGAGGGGAGGCCAGCGCCGAGGTACCTTGAGACAGGGAAGGCCGGTGACGAGGGACCTTGAGACGGGGTGGCCCGCGACGAGGTACCTTGAGACGGGGAGGTCGGTGACAAGGGAGCTTGAGACGGAAAGGCCAGCGATGATGGACCTTGTGACTGGGAGGTCACTAGGTCCCTCGTGACTCAGGGAGCACAGTGACAAGGACAGGAACACGACGACGATCTGACAAAGGACAGGGAACACACAGGGGTTTAAATACACAAGGAAGTATTCAGAAAGACAATTAGGGAAACTTAGGACAGCTGGGAACTATCAAAGACACAGGAACAGACAAAGACAGGGAAAAAGTCACACCGTGACAAACAAAGGTTACCATTAGTAACACACTACATCATCATGGATTAAAATCCTGCAATGCTTGAAAAGTCCCATGCTTAAACCAGCACATGTCCAGGCCTGTTTTAAAGTTTGCTAGAGATCATCTGGATGATCAAGAGGAGAATTGGGAGAATGTCACGTTGTCAGATAAGACCAGAGTAGAACTCTTTGGTATAAACACCACTCGCCGTGTTTGGAGGGGGAAGAAGGCTGAGATTGATCTGGATTATGGAAAGGATAATTATGCCATGTAAAGGGAGATTTTGGGCAAAAAACCTTCTTCCATCAGTGAGAGTATTGAAGATGAAACAAGTCTGGATCTTCCAGCTTGACAATGATCCCAAACACACCGCCCTGTCAGGTTGGCAACAAAGGAGTGGCTACATTAAAAGCATTTCAAGGTTCTGGAGTGGCCTAGCTAGTCTCCAAACCTCGGTCCAACAGAGAATCTGTGGAGGGTGTTGAAAACTCTAGAGAAGATCTGCATGGAAGAATGGGCCAAAATACCAGCTACAGTGTGTGCAGACCTGGTAAACACCTACAGGAAACATTTCGCCTCTGTTATTGCCAACCAAGGTACATTATAAAATATTGAGGTGAGCTTTTGTTGTTGACCAAATACTTATTTTCTGCACCATTATACAAATAATTTTTTAAAGGTTTTTCTTTTTACATCGTCTCTAACAGTTGAAGTATACTTATGATTAAAATTGGGTGCCAAATACTTTTTTGCCCAATTGTAACTCCGGAGTAACATCACTACTATTAAAGTGCAAGAAATGGGGGCTAAAGAGTATGAATGTAATGTTTAATATGACAATTCATGCTTTCCCTCTGTCTCTTTCCTCCCCATATTTTAAGGGATCAGTTCTGTTTATTTTTAAGACCAAGGCAGGGTTCTCTGACACTTGGTTGCTTTGCTCACTCAAACGTGTGTGTGTGTGTGTGTGTGTGTGTGTGCGTGTGTGTGTGTGTGTGTGTGTGTGTGTGTGTGTGTAATTCATGGTTTGTGGAGAAAGAGGAAAACCTGTGTCCATTACTGTAACTTGGCTGACAACTAACATAAACATACAGACACTCATAAACATGTACATAGACCTACACACACAAACCAGACTCCTTTCCTATTCTCTGGGTATCGTTCCTTCAGCAGCCTCTCACCAACACTTGAAGCTGTTCTGGTGGTTGACAGGTAGCAGTTGGACTGTTGACAAGCCCACAGTCTGCAGAGAAGCAGACTGCACCATCATGCTAAACACACACACTGATGTAAACAGAGATCCATACAGACGACACAGTTGAAACATGTTAAGATGGCTCCTCTGACAAAATACACCCAAACACACACAAGATATGTCAGGTGAACACATTAAACAGCAGCGTTTGTATAACTGAGCTGCTAGACACACAAACATCTTCCACAAAGAGCTGAAACACATGAAAACAGTATGACTCTTGTGACTGAACAGTGAAACACAGATGGATTTATAAACCGCCCTCTGGGGAAAGGTCCACAAAAGGGATTTTTTTCTACTTAAATTGATCCTGAACATGTCACGGTTTACACTCTAAACTACAGTAAAAAATCAAACAAAGAAAATACATAACCTTCAACCGTTCTTTCACTTCCAGATTTGTTTATAGTCTTTCCTGGAGTTCTGTTTGGAACTTTTTTGCTGGGCTCCAATGTGTGTCTCTAAACCCACTTTACGTTTTCAATGAGTGAGATGGATGACGAATAAATATGATCCAAAATTAATTCTTAAAATAACCATCTTATTTATTGCATTACTACTACGTCAAGCAAAGATTAGTCTGGCTCTTTTAGCAATGCAGTCTAGGACTATAGATTAAGTGCTATACATCAATAACACAGCGATGACAGCTCCCAGTCTCCAACCAGCCTCATGTAAGATAAATTACAGCCTGAATCTGACTAAGCTTTGACACTCAACCCAGCAGCAGACCCAATAAAACACTTGGAGCACTGTAATCTGTTTCTGTGAGACTCACACAAGCAATGTTACAAGCAAATGTTTATGTTATAGTACCAAATATATTTTCACAGAATACTGTTTATTGTGCATGTTGAGAAGCTGAAAATAAGGCAGTGACTCTGTTTGAATGTTAAAACTTTAAAACTCTCATTTAGAATTAACTGGCAAGTTGGCAACATAATTACTTTGAAGAGTTGAACTACTCATCCTAGAAAACAATTTTCTTTGACAGTATAGCGTAAAGATTGACTCTTGTTCAAATATTGGTTACATTTTTGAGTAATGGTGAACAACCTTCTAATAGAGTTTGTCAAACATAGAATCACTCTAAAACAATTTGGTCCCACAGTGGACATTTCCTTAAAATATAATCAAAATATGTCTAACTTTTTGAGTTATGTTGCCGACAGACTAACAACCAAACCCTGACTAAAAATATAACCTTGGTGGAGCTAATAATGCTTTTGGATTGACTTTTCCTACCCATGTAATACTGTAGCATACAAAAGGGAATCTTCAGCTAAAGCTAGCTCCCACAGATTTCTTTTTTTTTGGACAGGTCAAAACTATTTTGTAGCATTAGTAATGCAATTTTGAAACAACATATATAACCATATATAGGTGCCATATCATGTCTATCCATCTATTGTCCATACCCACTTTTCCTTGCAAGACTGCATCTCCAGCAGTCATTGAGCGAGCGGCAGAATACACCTTGGACAGCTGTCAGTCTATCACAGGGCTACACAGGTCTAACAACCATGCATACACATGCTCATACCTAAGGACAATTAAGAGAAACAAATTAATTTCACAGAAGAAGCTATAATACCCAGAGAGAACCCAAGTATACATAGGGAGAACATTCAAACTCCATGCAAAAAGATCCTAGAGTGGGATTCAACCCCAGCACCTTCTTGCTGCAAGTCAGCTGTGAGCGAAGCACTTTTTTTTTGAATTTTTTTAAGTATTGCAGTAATGACCTAATTTAAAAAATTTTTAAATCTCATGCTAAACCATTCAGACACACTGTCTGTGCATATGAATATTCACTCAGCATGGTGAATGCAGGAAGTGGCTATGGTGCTGAGGGGTGGTCAGGCGATAAGACAAGGACATTATAGCAAAAATAACAGTACTTAGTTTGTACCCAAGTGTACCATGTAAATGTTAACCCAAATACACACATGGTATTTAAAACGGTGTTATATTATAAGTGACACACATACTTCATACATATTACAGGATTTGAAGATCCTTAATCCTTAATGAAGATGCTTAACTGCTTAACTATACTATGTTTGGTAAGATAGAAAAGCTTTCATTCAGCAGACATTGTTACTATATGATGATTATCGTTTTGATCAAAACTTGATCATTTTTGATCTTGTGTTTGAAGGCTAAAAAAAATGTTGTTGGTAAAACAAAATGCTGAGGGGCAAGTATTTACACAGTTACTAAAATTACAAGAAAAATCAATAAACAGACATTTAAAAAAGAATATATATTATGTTTAAAAATAAATACAAATAAAAACTGTGATTGAAAGAGCACAGCATGAGGAAAGAACCACCTTAGTAAAACTATTTTGTATCATCTACAATTACAATTTCCCTATTTAAACTAGAAACAGTTCTTCGGACAAATGTAAAAAACAAAGTAAACAGCTATGACTCTGTGTTGGCAAATCACAGCGATGACTTGGCTGACCAGAGGCCTGCCTGTATAGCACACAGAGGGTTAACCCTTACAGTGCATCACTCTATGGGGAATTCTGAATGCTGCAGCCAAACTGAGACAGTTGGTTGATTTATGAGCCAGAGCTGGGCTAAGCACAGTCTTGTGGGCTGAGGCACGCACCATGATTGAAAGTCACATCTAAGCCAATGTGCTGGCCTCTCACTCTGCACGCTGTGCACACACCCAGAGATGACTGAGCTTTGTTTTGACATCGAAGCCTCACAAATGAAGTTGACAGGTTAACTTTTAAGAAGAAATTTGAGCACAGAAAAATACAGAAGTCTACTGTTTTAGTGAAGTGGCATTTGGAATTTGTTGCCTGTAATTCTCTCCCATGTTCTTTCCACTTATTGCTCCTTTGATCATATTTATGTCCATTCACATGCAGAAAATCTGTGATTCAAAAGTTTAAAGCGTTTCTCAGTGTAACTATGCAGAGAGACTGGGATATTCTAGCTACCCATAACCTTTTTGCATGACCTTCTTGATAACTCCTGTCAAATCATACATTTGTAGTACTTGTTCTGTGAAATTTTTGAAGCCAAAAAGTATTATGTTTAAGGGTACTTAACTAATGTACTTTGCCTTGCTGAAGGATTTTAAGAATGTGTCTCAAGCTTTTTCACCTTTTGCCACTGTCACGCTGCCCTATTCCTGCCTGATTGTTTTCACCTGTCTGTCTCATCATCCACACCTAATCCTACTCACCTCCTGCCTTTAAGACCCCTCACTTCCTTTCACTCCCGGCCGGATCATCCTTCCTCCTTCCTCCTAGTAGTCCTCCTTCAGTAGCAATTGTCAATCCCCATGGTGTGTCGTCTTCCTGCTGTCTTCCTTCCCTGCCCGATGTCCAGTGTCTCAGTTCCTACCATCATCACCAGGACTTCACAATAATAAACATCCTGCACCTTCCTTCAGCGAGTGCGTTTGGGTCCATTCTCCACACACCCACGTGACAGAATGATCCGGCCCTAAACATGGACCCAGCACTCGCCCGGGAGATCGCCGCCCTGCGCCAGGACATCTGGGCTAACCTGGCCAGACTCGCTGCCTCTCCTCACCTCCCTGTGCGGGTCTCCGGAGCCAGGGAGATCCTCGGAGTGCTCCCTCACTTCCAGAGTGTCTTCTCGGCCCGGGAGCTCGCCGATCTGCGGCGCGAGGCGGAGAGGATTCGCCAGGAGGCGTTGGACCAGACGATCGGTCCGCCCTCTCCGCCTCCACCATCTGGCCGTAGGCGACGGACCCGCCGAACCGGCGTTTCAGCGAGCGAGGAGCAGGGCGGCGCGGCCACACGGACCACCAACGTCGGCTCCATCTCCGCGTGGCACCCACCGCCGGTTCTCTCCCCCGCCGTCTTTGTCCCTCCTCCAGCTGGCTCTTCGGGGGCTCCTCACATCAGGGAGGAGGACCTCTTCGAGTTTTTCTATGGGGACAAGACGGCCTACCTCTGCTCCAGGGGAGCGCCTCGCCGCAGACAGCGACGCCGCCGAGGTGGGGCCGCTCCCGGGGAAGTTCCGGCTCCGGTCCGTGAGCCCGTTCCAGATCCCGTTCCAGCTCCAGTCCATGAGCCCGTTCCAGTCCATGAGCCCGTTCCAGTCCATGAGCCCGTTCCAGTCCATGAGCCCGTTCCAGTCCATGAGCCCGCTCCAGTCCATGAGCCCGCTCCAGTCCATGAGCCCGCTCCAGTTCCAGTCCATGAGCCTGTTCCAGTTCCAGTCCATGAGCCCGTTCCAGTCCATGAGCCCGTTCCAGTTCCAGTCCATGAGCCCGTTCCAGTTCCAGTCCATGAGCCCGTTCCAGTTCCAGTCCATGAGCCCGTTCCAGTTCCAGTCCATGAGCCCGTTCCAGCTCCAGTCCATGAGCCCGTTCCAGCTCCAGTCCATGAGCCCGTTCCAGCTCCAGTCCATGAGCCCGTTCCAGCTCCAGAGCCAGTCTCAGCTTCCAACATTCCTGCAGTCTTCCTGGCCATCACTTTGGCTGCACTCCAGCGATGGACATTTCCCCATGCGTCGCTGGAGCTCCCGGGGAGGGTCAGGGAGGACCCGTCCCCGTCGCTGAAGCTCCCAGGGAGGGTCAGGGAGGACCCGTCCCCGTCACTGGAGCCTCCAGAACCTTCGTCTGAGGAGGCGTCCGAGCCTCCAGAACCTTCGTCTGAGGAGGCGTCCGAGCCTCCAGACTCTCCGTCTCAGGAGGCGTCCGAGCCTCCAGACTCTCTTTGTCTCGGCCGACCTTTACCGGCCAGGCATCTTTGGCACTACCTGACCCTCAGAAGAGGACCTAAGGGCCGTCCGCCCGACCTCCGTCCAGCCAGAGGACGCCGCCGGGGCCGTCCGCCCGACCTCCGTCCAGCCAGAGGACGCCGCCGAGGCCGTCCGCCCGACCTCCAGGTCCTCAGGGGCCGCCGCCGAGGCCGTCCGCCCGACCTCCAGGTCCTCAGGGGCCGCCGCCGGGGCCGTCCCCCAGACTTCCAGGGGCGTACCCAAAGAGACTCGGGGCCCTCCTCCCGTGGGCCCCCTCCACCCACCCTGGCAAGGGTGCTTGTTTTTTTTTTCTCTTCCCTTTCTTTTTCACTCTTTCCACGGTGTCTGGAATCCACCTTTAAAGGGGGGGGTCCTGTCACGCTGCCCTATTCCTGCCTGATTGTCTTCACCTGTCTGTCTCATCATCCACACCTGATCCTACTCACCTCCTGCCTTTAAGACCCCTCACTTCCTTTCACTCCCGGCCGGATCATCCTTCCTCCTTCCTCCTAGTAGTCCTCCTTCAGTAGCAATTGTCAATCCCCATGGTGTGTCGTCTTCCTTCCCTGCCCGATGTCCAGTGTCTCAGTTCCTACCATCATCACCAGGACTTCACAATAATAAACATCCTGCACCTTCCTTCAGCGAGTGCGTTTGGGTCCATTCTCCACACACCCACGTGACAGCCACATTACAACAAACCATATTGTATTTTATTGTAGTTGTTTTTTTGTGATCAATACAAAATAGTGGATTAATGTTGAAATGTAAGAAAAAGGACCTATGGTTTTCGACATGTTTTCAAATTAAAATGAGAAAAGTATGGGCTGCATATGTCTTCAGGTCCCATGAGTATAAGGGAGTATTCAGACCTGCACTGTTTGGTCCACTGTAAACGGACCAGGGTTCGTTTCGAATGCTGGTTCATAGGGATGGGTATCGTTAAGGATTTATCGATACTACTACTCTTAATGATACTCCTTATCGATCCGGTACTTTATCGGTATCCTTATCGGTACTTTTTTTTTGAAAGACTAAAACAAAAGGGGAAAAACACAAATAATGAACTGTAGTTTAAAAAAAAAGTTACTTAGATAAGAAGGAAGCTGTTGTTCAAAATATCCCGCATTTATTAATTCTAAGAATGAAAGGACAAATTTACATCTATGCTTCACGTGTTTGCTTTGCATACAAACATACATACCTGTTGTATCTGATTCGGGGGTTGTTTTTGCTGCAGCACTCAGGCGGTCAAACACCGTAAATCTTTTGGTTTGTAGTTGGTGTATTTTGGCAAGGTGTTTGGTCAAATTACTTGTATTCCCGCCTTTGCAAGCAAAGCTTTTATTAGGCTACATATGTGACAGCGTGCATTGCCAACATTTCGTAAAATGAAGCCAAATTTTGGATCTGTTCGTTCGCTCTGCCATCACACACGCTGCGGGGACGGAGTGGCGACTGCTGCGCGCACACACGTCGCCACTCCGTCCCCGCAGCGTGTGTGCTTGTTAAGGAAGAGTGGGCTGCAATACATTGTTTGGCTTGTGTTTATTTGTCCCGCAAAACATGAATACGACCTTAATTTTACTGTTAAGTGGACCGATATGGCTGAATCTTATCGGTCCAGGTGGACCATCAGAATCAGCCCCGGGGCCAATTTAATACCGGGTTTCGGTACCCATGCCTACTGGTCCGGACCTTTTATGCAGGTGTGAATACACACAAACGAATCCTGGTGTGAATCAGAGAAACGGAACGAGACCCACTTTTTTAGGTGGTCTCGGTCAGCTTCCAAATGGACTCTGGTGCGGTTCGCTTCAGGTGTGAATACAAACCAGTAAATCTGAACCAACTCCAGGATACATGTGCCTTTTTGGGCTTAACAAGCCACCGTAGCAAGGTAAGTTCATACCTGATACTCCGTCTTCTGTTTAGCCACAGTGCTTCCAGCATGTTGAGTCAGGACACGCATAGCACATCGTCTCCTTTGGGTTACTGCACGCATTCACTGAAGCTGTTCCAAAATTTGAAACAGAGCGTCGCAAAACCTGCGTTGAATGAGCTGCTCTTGACACTCAATATGATTTTGCAGCTCCAATAACAAATATGCAGAGCAGGAATACAGCACGTAAGGACTTCCATGTTTTCCTCCATTTCCAGTTCTGTGGTCTTTGTGCCGCCCTAGTCATTTGTGTCTAATGGCAGCACCGATTGACACACGTGAATGTGTTTACAAAATGTAGTTCACCTGCAAAAGGTACAGTGTGAATGCAAACTGCACCAAATGAAAAAAAATTTAAGTCCGCTTTTGGCCCTGACCAAACAAGTGGACCAAAGGCCTTTCTGGTCTGAATAAACCCTACATTTTGATGAATCACCTTTTGCAACAATTTCTGCTGCAAGTCTTTTGTGATATGTTCCTGTTCAGCATTGTACAGGAAGAAACTTATATTCTTCTCCATTTTCTTTGCAAAATAGCTCAAGCTCAGTCAGATTGGATGCAGTGCATCCATCTATAGCAGCGGTGCCCAGCTCTAGTCTTCAAGAGCTACTGTCCTGCAACTTTTAGATGTATCACTTCTCAAACACACCTGAATCAAATAACTGAATTAACTCATTAGCATGTCATTCAACTCTGCATGGCCTGGTAATGAGCATTCATTTGGTTCAGTGTGTTTGAGAATAGATGCATCGAAAAGTTGCTCGGATTGTTGCTCTCCAGGACTGGAGTTGGATACCCCTTGTTCTATAGCAATGTCCATATTATGCAACAGACATTTCATTAGATTTAGTTCTGGTCCCTCATTTATCAAACGTTCGTAGAAACTGTCCTATATTCTATCCTACGAATGATGCTGGCTTCAGTCTGTGAGCCCGTTCCAGTTCCAGTCTGTGAGCCAGTTCCAGTCTGTTAGCCAGTTCCAGTCCCAGAGCCTGCTGCCATTATGGCTGTTGTCTTCCTGGCAGTCACAGCGGCAGCTCTCCAGCATCTAGCATCTTCCCGTGGGTCGCCAGAGTCCCTGGAGAGGGTCAGGGAGGACCCGTCCCCGTCGCCAGAGCTCCCAGGGAGGGTCAAGGAGGACCATCCCTGGAGCCTCTTAGCCGCCGACCGGTGTCGGTCGAGCCTCCAGACTCTTCTCAGCTGGCCGCCGAGCCGCCAGCACCTTCTCAGCCGGCCGCCGAGCCGCCAGAATCTTCTCAGCTGGCCGCAGAGCCGCCATAATCTTCTCAGCCGGCCGCCGAGCTGCCTGATTCAGCTCAACCGACCAGACCTCTTCGTTGCCGCCGACCTCTACCGGCCAAGCCTCTTCGTCGCTGCCGACCTCCACCGGCCAAGCCTCCTCGTCACCGCCGACATCTAGAGCTCCTCATCGGCTGCCAGGTCCTCACGGGAGGTCCTCACGGAAGGTTCACCGGGTCGTCCGCCCGACCGCCGTTCCAGCCAGAGGATGCCACCCGGGCTGTCCGCCAGACTTCCATGGGCGTACCCATAGAGACCCGGGCCCTCCTTCCGTGGGCCCCCTTCACCCACCCTGGCAAGGGTGCTTCCTTTTTTTTTTCTTTTCTTTCTTGCTTCTCTCTCTACGGCATCTGGAATCCGCATTTAAAGGGGGGGGGGTCTGTCCCGCTGCCCTATTCACTCCTCCTCATCATCATTGTCCTCACCTGTCTCCCAAATCAATCACACCTGATCCTCCTTACTTTATGCCTTTAAAGCCCGTCACTTCTCTCCACTCAGCGCCGGATCATTATTGTTATTATTGTCGTGTCTTGGATTATCCTCGTCTTCATGGTGTGTCGTCCTGCCTCTCTATCCTGCCATCATCATCATCATCTCCACCATCAGCACCTTTGATAAACATCGTGCACCTTTTCTTAGCGTCTGCGTTTGGGTCCTTACTCCACACACATCCTGACAGAAATTTAGAATGTCCGTACACTCTGTCAAAATCCGGATTCAAATGTGCCGTGGCCAATTGTACGCATGTTCCTCTACAATCATCTGTTGATAAATCCCACGTGCGTACCGAGGTGCTTGTGCATTTCAGTCATTTGCATACAGAAACAACCTTGCGTTCTTCCTTAAAATAATGGCCTAGAGAGCAGAAAAAGGAATCTCAGTGACACAGAGATCGAGGTGAAACATAGGTGGGGCAGAAAAAGTAATGAACAGACTTCTTGAAAATTGTCACAGTTAAGCAAAATTCATTTTAACACCGATAGTTTTTGCCCTCT
Organism: Valencia hispanica; assembly: GCA_963556495.2. NCBI lineage: Eukaryota > Metazoa > Chordata > Actinopteri > Cyprinodontiformes > Valenciidae > Valencia > Valencia hispanica. The sequence continues at coordinate 23,889,091 of OY747705.1, read as the reverse complement.
GTTATCAGTGGTTCCTCTGCTTCATGTCTCCCCCTCCAGCACGCAGCAGTTATATTCCTGCTGCAGACATTTAAAAAATGCGGCAAAGAATCATTTCATTTTCTGTTATTCACTTCTGTGGGAATACTTAACTTCTTTAAACAAAATCAGTTCAATTAGTCCTGAACATTGCTGTTTGGTCCTATCAGCTCAAGGGTAACAAATAAAATAAAATAATACTGTCTGGGAGAAAGGGACGGAGGCAGTAAATTTGGTCGGGACAGTGGAGAGGTTCATGTCAAAAATACAGGAGAAAAGGGTTCAATATCAAACTGAATACAATAAAACATCCTTCAGCACACAACTGGGCCATATCTTCTACCAGGGATGCACAGATCACCACAACGCTGACCACATTTGAAACGTATCTGAGTGTGTGAATGTGAGAGTGAATGAATAATGTAGATGTAAAGTGCTTTGAGGGTCTCGAAAAGTGCTATATAAATGCAAGTCAATATTATTTATTATTATTATTATTATTATTATTATTATTATTATTATTATGTGGCCAGCGTTATTGGAGACACCTCAAAGCCCCCAAATACCCCTCCACATCTTTTTTTCCACTTTACAATTATGTACAACTTTGTTGGTGTATACAAAAATCTAACTGATTTTTGCAGATGTAAGTAACGTGACACAGTTTAAAAGAGTTCAAGACGCATAAATAGTTTTTGCAAGACACTGTCTGGGGGTCATAGGGGGTAATATTTTATTTGCTTGATTTGGCTATCTCTGTTGCATTTAATACTTGTGCATCAGAGAGTAAATTAGAGTTTCTAGTTTTTGCAGACAGAAGTGGAAAAGGATAACAGCACTATGATTCTGGACTCATCAAGGTATCGCATCAGGTACTGCAAGTAGAATGCTCCATGTAAAAATATTTTTAACATTTTGGCAGATTTGTTCAGTGATCAAAGTTTGAATATTGCAACAAAATGTATAAGCCATTGTGTGTTTAGCTGTTAAGTACCTAAGCTGTGTAACTGAAATATTAAATGTTTTCAATCATTTAAGCAAAAACAATAGAGCACTAAGAGATATATCTATACATATATTGATTAGATAGATAGATAGATAGATAGATAGATAGATAGATAGATAGATAGATAGATAGATAGATAGATAGATAGATAGATAGATAGATAGATAGATAGATAGATAAACAATCATCAATGACACTCACCAATATATATCTTAATCTGATTTTTATTTTATTATTCTTTCCTCAGTTCAACCCCATGAAAATGCTAATAGCCTCATGTAATGGTGGTAATTTCCTACTTTCTCCCTGAGATCATTATTTTCATCCCATTGCCATTTACTGATTGTTTGGTGATATGCACAAACCATCATTCCTTTCCCTTTGCTTTGGTCTTTCACATCTTCTGTATGTTGAAACATCAAACGTTACACATAAAAGCCTCTCCACGGTGCCTGGGAAGAGTTTCTCTCTTGAAATGTGTTTCTCATTTCATGCCATTATCATATCACTGGACATGTCCACATGCAACTTTTGTTTTGAAGACCATAGACTTGGAGAGTAAATGAGCCACAGAGTCTGCAATTTAAGCTCTAATCCCATCCTAAGCCCTGTTGCAGACTCAACTATTTAGTGGAACATTTCCAAAGCCCAGACATCATTCAGCAAAGGGAAGTGAATAAGATATTGATAAAAAAGGACAGAATAATCCCAAGGTTCCTGTTTATCTTGGCTTTGTTGGATACCACATGATTTTTTAGACTTAGGTAGGGAAAAAAACAAAAAGGACAACATATTGGTTGTAAACCAGATGGTGAGGTTTTTATTGTTGCAGTTGGTTAACATAAACATAATTTTATTTTGGATAGAAATCCAGCTTTTTCATTATGGATCCTTTTTTTTTTCCAATTTACTGGCTGTTTCGTTTAAAAATCAACATCAGCACTTATTTTCTGATGTCCTTGAAGTCCAGTATCTTTCAATGGTTGTTTTGGCAAACATAAAAATATTTTCTGTGATTAAATGACATAATTCATTGAATGGCTTGTTTGAAACTTGAAATTAAAGGTTTGGGTCTTGGATCTGACTCTGGACTTGCGTGCCTCAACTTTAGATTCAACTCTGGACATTCATCTCTTAAAAACTTTGGTGGAAAGACGTTAAATTTATTTGTGACTTGCAAAACAATAAATTGGTTTAATCTTTGACTTTCATTCAAAAATAAAGAAACTTTCATTTTCATTCATTTATTTTGATCATCATTAGCTGCACACTTTACTTTAGTTCGCTGATTTGTGGTTTGTTCATCTTGGACAAATCTGAAAACCCCAAACCTACTCCAGTTTATACCAGAAAACAAACCATTTTGTGCATATGTACAGGTACATCTATGTTCATGCTGGTACATGTTTACTATATAGATTTGTAGGGTGAGAGGGAGGGTACTTTCTAAGCTTTTATTCCTGTTAAGTTTGATAATTATAGTGTACAGCTATGGAAAAAAAAAGTTTTTTCAGGAATTTTGAGAGACCAATAGGTAACTTCTTTTAAATACAAAAATATTATATTTTGTTTATCGGAAGTCCTCCACGATCATAGGTCAAACTTTACCAGTTTCCAATAATCATTGACACCTTTCAGCCACAAAAGGCCAATGTTAAAGAAACTGGCTGTTCACAGAATGCATAGAAAAGAAGCAGATACTAACCCCAGTTTACTGCTGGGATTACCATGTCATTACCTGATGTGACTTTATTTCCAACGATTATTTTTGTGACTCTTTTAATGTGAGTTTGCTTTTGGCCAGAAAACCAAGGATGTAAGTACATTTTTACAATCTACTCATAGTTTACTGTGAGGAAAGGTCATTGTGTGACTCCATCCAAATCAGTTATTTTGGATTGATCCAGGGTTAAAATCTCTTACCTTTCATAAGTCAACTATTAATTTGAATCACTGTCAATGATAATTGGATGCAACATAAAATTTTCAGAAAGTAACATACAGCTACATTAATTTATAAGTTAGATACAGGTATGAGCATTTTTACTTACACTTGTTTCCATTATTCATCCTAAGGCTTAACTTCCAAGAAAAAATTAACTGACACAAAATGGCAACATAAGAATAAATTAACATGTTATAGATACATCGATAGTAAATTAGAATAGCAGAATATGAATAATACTGATTTCATAAATTCATTTCAAAGAAAGAAACTACTGGTCACAACAAATAAATTCTATAATAAATGAAACAAAATACTACAGGATGCTGAAAAAGAATTTAGAAAAGTCTTTTTGATGGTTTTTAAAAAGAAAAGAAAATCACACAATACTGCTTCACAATAGTTTTTAAAATTAAAAGCTGCTTAAAATGCTGTATTGTGTTGATATATCTAATTGATTGATGTATTGCCAACCAATTTGTTCTTCATTTTGGTTACCATCTCCTAGTCCTGTTGTTTATTATTGCACTTCTAAGTCATGACAAAATTTTAGTCCACGCACAGTAAATCAGTCCACCTAAGCTGAACCATAAAATGCATCTATATTTTTACCATAAATTTTTACACCATAATAATAATAATAATAATAATATATTTTATGTAGCAGTACAACCTCAGATGGGACTTTCTGAAAAAGGTATTCCTGCATCTATAAATAAATGAACTGGGATGACTGAAGTTGCAGTACAGTAAGAATGAATAGGTCATCTTTATGATGAAAGCAGAGCATTGGTTTTGAATTACTGCACACTAAATCATTTTTATTCAAAGAGGGAACTTCAGCTCCATCATCACATAGGTCTGGGCGAGCCCTTCTTTCAAGCAAAAGGGCTTAGATTGCATTTTAATGACATAAATGGGAACACGGTGTCACTCGAACTCAAATGGCTGGAGTGTGCCCCTAATGTATTTTTCCAAATCCACTCACACAAATTGAAATAATTGAAATAAATACTCTGTTAGCACTCCAGCACCAAGGGAAAATGGAAAATGGACACCTGCTAATGAAATTACTTCAAAATGCTGTTGGAATTGCCAAGGGAGATATTTGTGTACAGTATGTATGAGTGCATTATGTCGTGTCAGTTATCGTAGGGCGATTACAGGCCTCAGATGTGTTATCGACTGGGCCTCTGATTTTAAAGCATTTAAAAATATATAATGAGAATTTGTTTTTGCATATCTTCTCTCCAGAGGATGGCAAATGATACAACATCTTCCTTCCAATGCCAGGAGATCAAACAATGCTTAGGGATGATGAGTACCAGTTGCATCTCTTTAGATCTAGACTTGCACATGAAATCAATGTATTTTCAATACCCTACATCCAATCTCTGTGTAGCCATGTGGGTTAATCTCCAGAAACAAATTTGATACATTCACATTGGTGGACACTTTGTCAGGGGAATGCGGTGTGGTGCATGGACCCAAATGCAGACGCCGGTTGAAAGTGCAAGGTTGTTTATTGAGGTGCTGTTGGTGGAGGCGGTGATGATGATGGTGACGACAGGAACGGGAAGACAGGACATTGAGCACGAAGGAGACGGCAGGGAAACACACCATTGGGACATCAACAATACAACCCTGCACTTTCAACCGGCGTCTGCGTTTGGGTCCATGCACCACACCGCATTCCTGACAGAATGATCCGGCCCTGAGTGAAGGGAAGAGACGGGTTTTAAAGGCGGGAGGTGAGGAGGATCAGGTGTGGATGATTGGAGAGACAGTTGAGGACAATGATGAGGAGAGGGTGATTAGGGCAGCATGACACTATTGTGACACAGAGTGAGCGAGTTTCTGTCTGGTTCACATAACCATCAATAATTATGATCAATAATTTAATAATATATTTATTGATGAGGTTCAAGTCTAAATTATTAATATTAGGGGCACCACTTCGCTTTGGTAGACCAGACATCCAGTCTCTTCTTGAAGGTGTAAATTCACACGCTGTGGACATTAATTGTACGCATTACTCCAAGTAATCCTAGACAACTTCTCTTTAAGCTACGGGGAATTTATTAAGAAAATAGATCAACCTTACAGCCAAAACATTTAATCAATAATTCCCATCTATTCTAAAGCATGCAACCAATTACTACAGATCTTAGAAAACAATATATGAAAATTAAACACAACACAAAGTGGATCAGGGATGAACAGCTGGGGTTTGGTTCAGAAAGGGAGGTGGCCCTCACTCCAGGGGGGCTCAACTAAGATAGCCTTAGGGACAAAGGACCATAAAACTTAGCTCTGGGCTAAGGTGGAGAGCAGCACATGTAAGGAGACAAAGGGCCATAAAACTTAGCACTGGCTATATTGGACAGAGCACATGGGGTGAAGCGTCCATGTGGAAGGCCTCTGCTTTAGCTAACAGACTAAGGAACAATGGAGTTAACCTTTCAGCTAAGACCAGCTAACACAGGTTGGACCGAGTCCGACTCAGCCGACCAGGTGATCACAGAGTGGAAGAGAGAGAGCGAGGAAAAGAGAGGAAGGAAAAAGAAAGAGTGAGATCAACTCAGGACTAAAAAAACTGTTTCAAACACAGCAAATACAGCTCAAACTTATGCGTGCGGCAATGCTAAATGAGCAACCAGGTTCAGGGCTTAAAACACATTAAACCAACAATGAACGAGATCTAACTCGTTAAGAACTCTATTCTTCCTATTTATATCTGCCCAGACACCACATTAGCATAAATGAACCAACCGGTTCAGTCCAACTTTCCGTTGAGGGAAGTCCGGTCCATGAGGAGGAGAGCAAAATGTGTCCGTAGTTGAGCAAGAAAAGGAAGAGTTAACCTGCGCAGGATTTTTAGGATTGTCTCCCAACTGCAGGCCGGTCGGTGGCTTGCAGGTCAACGTCGTAACAAACTGTCTTGGAACAGTCCTGATGTCCCTCAAACTGGATACCCCAACAGGAGGAGCACTTCGAAGCGTTGAAATGAGAGTTCTTCCAGGTCCAGCGGGTCTGAACAAAACAGAATCTTCACCGGTGAGATGTCCTCTGTATGGCAGGAGTTTCTGCTGAGAACCTCTGCTGAAAACAGTTTGAAAATGGCCGCCACTACCATTCTTATAGCCCTTTAGGCGTGATGTCATCGTTAACGTCACCATTGGTGGCCATGGACCAATAGGAGTGTGTTGGGTGTCACCGCTAGGATTGCTGGGAAATGTGGTCTACTGAGTCCATCTATGAAAAATGGCTTTCAGCCGTCCAACAGTGTGTTCAGTTCATTTGACGAAAATTGAGTCCCAACAACACACTTAGGTGAAGAGAGTCTGTTTGGCAGCTTCTTTTAGCCCACTAACTTGTTGGGCTGCTAAGACTTAGTTCCGTCTTCCTACAGTGGCTAAAATATTAAAGTAAGAAACAAATAGACACAGCTAAACCCCTAGAAACCATGACACTCCAACTCATTGGCCACTAGCTTTCTATGGTACTTGTTTCTTCTTGTGAAAATTTTATTCATCTTAACTTAACAAATACTTACCAAGCTCCTCAGAATCAATCGCTGTCTTTTACCCTCGGCCAACCTGGTTTGAAATAACAAAATATTATTCAACCTTCTAGTTCGTACCTTTTGTAAACATCATTTTTAAACCTGCACGTAAGAAAACTACCTAAAACCATGAAAGGCAGTGGTTCTCACCACTTCCATTTCTGCTTGGACCTTTTAACTCTGAAATTTGCAACCACATCAGGATATAGGTTTTGTAGCAGCCACACACTTGCACCCCAGTGGATGTTAGCTGCCAGACCGCTATCCAGCTGGATTCATCAAAGTTGCTCTGAAGCCAGTCAAAAACAAAAACACAGCTGTTTCTTGCCCATGTACATACTGCATGTGCATTTGCAGCTATAAATAATGAATCTGCTATACCAGAAATGAGTCTTAGCAGGATAATGGAGTGATTCAATTGTTTTAAGCAGGTCAACTGTGGGATGCGCCTAGCAGACACCTCTGCGGTCAAGCCTCACTCTCCAAGCACACCACGTTCTTTGCATTCTCACTGGGTTAGTCGGCTGTCTCTTCAGCAGATGGCTTTAGAGCTCTTTTATGTAGTAGTTATAATTAGAGCAATAATTTATGAAAAACAATAATAGGTTTATCCCAAAGCATTAGACTCTCCTGGTTTTACTCATTGCAATGTGAACTCACACATGGAAGCAATTAAGAAGCATGATGAAACCATCCATCTTTTTGACACTAAAGGCTAGCTCACTGTCTTATAAATCGTCCACTGTCCAAGTCTTTCGGTCATCATAAACATTCAGTCCTTTTGCCATGGTCTCCATTTTTTTCTTTTAGTTGAGGAATAATGTCTTTGGCAGGCAATGTAAAAGAGACAACACTAATATGTGTAGTAATAAAGCAAGAGAAGAAGTGTTCCCCAGAAGCTGACTCATTTTGACCGATAAAATCAGAGAACCCAAGTTTACTTGGTTAAGGATGAGCAGGCGCACAGAAATGGTAGTGATGCTCACACAGATATTCTTTGTGTCAACTACTTAGAAAACCATAGTTTATCGAGTTCTCAAAAACAGAGACAGACAACAAACTCATAAAAGAATATATAGGCTTCCGTGTGTATTTTCCGTTTATGTGCACCTGAGCTTGGAGACCAAATCCGAAGGTACTCTGCATGTATTTGAATGGATTTCTGTGTGCAAATAAGGCCCTTGATTAGTATTTATATGTGGATAACCTCAAACTTCTGGTATTCATGTAAATAGAAATGTATAATGCCAACAAAACATGATCACGTGGTGCGAATCCAAAATGGCATGAAAAGAAACCCCTAAATAGGATTTACAAGATTGCTTGGTTTTTGTGTGTGGCATTTATGTCTACTGGTATGTGAGAGAGGCTGAGATAGCAAGGGGAACTCTGTGTTCAGCCAAAAACAACAAGAAGTTCCTTCTGCACAGAGCAGCCAGTCATGAATCAGGTGTGATACCTGTTCCTAGGATCAGCAGTACGCCAAAACAAACACCCACAAAGTAGAGTTGTATTCTGGCTCAGCTTTTCAGTGTGTAAATGTAATTACCAAGGTGTCAAATTCTTTATTTTTCCTTAACAGTGGAAATACATTCATTTAATCTTCAGCACTGAAATACTTCTAAACCCAGCAGGCCATTATAGTACTACAGATGAGGTACATTTTCAACCGTTCGCTGGACCACCAAGTAATCTGTAGTTCTATTAATTTGGTTTATCGTTTTATTGATTCTTCTGAACTAAATTCTTAGGAATCTTAGCTACTGGCTGCATTATCCCCAGTAATAGTAAAAAAAACTCTAATTCTCAAATAAATATGTGCACATAAACACCGACTGGCTACTTATTAGGAATACCTTACTAGTGACCTTTTGACTTCAGAAATGCCAGAATGCTTCATTGACCGGATTTAACAAGGTGTTGGGAACATACATTTAGTGAGTTTCTGCCTTGTGGTGGCTGATTCACTATGTGTGTTGACAAGCAATAGAAGTGGTATTCCTATTTAAGTGGCCAGTGAGCGTATACACAGTTGAAACCAAATCTTTACATGGCATAAAAGGACACATACAGTAACCTTTTTTATCACTGTCTGACATATAATTTGATTAAATTTTACAGTTGTAGATCAGTTAATATTGTAACAATTAATTACCTTAAGTATGCAGATGATGCACAGCTCTACATTACAATGTCACCTGGTGACTGAACTAGTGATGTGATCTTTTAAAATATTGCAAAAAACAAAACAAAACTAGTCTTTTGAATGGCTGAATGAACAGCTCCCTTCAAAGAGTCATAAGTCCCATTATTACTATGAACCCATTCAAATACTGAGCAGATGCATTGAACAAATCAATGCATGGATGTGCAATAGCTTTCTCCAGCTGAACAAAAACAACACTGAACTTATTATTTTTGACCTAAAGGTAAATAATCATGAGTCAGCACACAGCTGAAACAGCTATTAAAGCTAGATACTACCGATCAGGCCCAAAATCTGGGTGTAGTGATGGACTCCGAATTGAAGCTTCAGAGACACATAAAGGCTATGACAAAGTCAGTCTTCTATTACCTAAAGAACATTTCCAGAACTAGAAAAGCACTTGGAGAGCGCAGACCTCAGCCAAGGCAGTTCAGTCCCCCCGGATCACAGCTAAAATCTAATCACTTGTATGTATATATATATATATATATATATATATATATATATATATATATATATATATATATATATATATATATATATATATATATATCTGTTTAGCACATTTTATTTTTATTTAAGTGTTGCATTTTTTTTCGGTCTGTTTGCACAAAGTACCCCAGCAATTTCCTAATGTTGTAAACCTGCCCAACATTTGGCAATAAACCCTTTCTGATTCTGATTCTGATTCTGGTCCTACTGCGTACATTTCCTGAAAGTTTCATCAAGATTCATCAATAACTTCTTGAGTTATGTTGCTAACTAGCTCAGTCCCCAGCCAACCCTCAAGACAGTGATTCAGATCACCCCAAAATCTAATGACACGTTCCTGGTCCCTCTGAAAATTTCATTAAAATCCATCTACAACTTTTTGAGTTATGTTGCTAACAGACAATATCAATTTCATAAATTTCATCAGTGTTTTTAGTACTTAATCTTACCATACTTATTCTCTGTTTATTTTTTACTTCAATTTGTTATTTTAATTTTCCTGCCAGTGTTTTGAGTCAAATTGATTACTGCAACAGTATCACAGGTCTGTCCAAAAAGTCAGACAGCTGCAGCTGATCCAGAACACTACTGCTCGTGTCCTAAAATACTTTTACCTCTGCCAAGGAGATGATGTTTTCCCCAGGGTTTGTTGTATGTTTGTTTGCCTGTCTGTCTGTTAGCAACATAACTCAAAATGTTGCAGACTGATTTTGAGGAGATTTTCAGGAAATCTCCGCAGTAGGACCAATAACAAGTGATTAGATTTTGAGGGTGATCCGGATCACCGCCTGGGGGAGGTGTGAATGCACATCAAACTCTGATACAAACCAAAAAATCAAACTCTGGTCTGCCTAAAAACCCATGTCTCTGCTCGGCTGAAGTGAACTCTGGTGCGGTTCGATTGCATATGTGAATGCCAAGCGGGCTGAGGGACGCTTCAAAAGCAGGAAGCAGACTATAGTGCATGACATTCTGGGTATAGGCCTATACAACCAAAACAACCACACAACAACAACTCGTTCTCTGCTCATTCAGCACCCATTGCTGCAATGTATTTGCCTGAAACATTTGCCAAAGAGAACAGAGGAATCCTAATACTGCTAACTTCATTATTGTTTATGTTTCACAGAACAGGAATACTGTTCTTTGCTACCACAGGCGAGGTGGTAAATCTGTTGTTCAATAAGTTCAATTCATTTAACGAAGTGCAGCAGCTAAAAAAAGCAACAATGTTGCAATTTTGGTCCCCAGTCAAACCGAGTCTATCGGACTAACGAGTGTAAAAAGGACCTAAAGATTGCCCTTGTACCAACCTTACAGACGGCTCAGATCCTCTGGTTCAAGTTTGCTCTGCATCTCCAGAGTCAGAACCAAACATGCAGAAGCAGCATTCAGTTTTTATGCTCCTCTAATCTGGAACAAACTTTCAGAATACTGCAAAATTGCTGAAACTGTGAATTCCTTTAAGTCAAGGCTAAATATCTATTTGTCTGAAGCTGCCTTCGATTAATGACAACTGGAACATTTTGGTGTGTTCTTGTTTTGTTTGCCCCTTGTGTTGTTTTGGAGACTTAAAGAGTCGGTTTGCATGGCGTTTGGTAACCTTGTACTTCTTTATATCAATATCAACAATATCAAAGATATTTGGGAAGTATAGTATTCTCTGAGGTGATACTTGGGGGGGTTAAAAACCACTGAGGTACAGTATACATTCATGTGATATACTATAGATCAAGTGACAATTTGCATTTATTAGTGCATATGGCATACAGAAACACCCAGTTTGTTACAGTAATCTGATCTATCTACATTTTACTGTGCCTACAGGGGCTGAGTTCATTGAGTTGTCTCCAGTTGACGTTTCCACAGATGTGTGTTATGTGTCTACAAGTAAATGTAGTGATTAATGTTTATAAGTACTTTTTGACAGCTTCAGGGCTGATGTGAACTTATAGTTTAGGGTAGGGCCTAGCTGGCTATGACCCACAGTGGTGCTATAACAGGCTGGACAGGGCGCCCCGCCTTCCCCATCAGGGGTGGGCTAGCGGACACGAACATTTTACAGGGGAGGAGGTAAGTGTTTGGTTACAGTTTCAAACAAAAAGAATCCACCTAAAAGCAAGCTTCTAATCCCCTTTTCTCCTCCTCCTGGTTCCCTGAGCAGCAGCATCCATTATGTTCCAGTGCACCCTTCACTCTATTAGTTCCTTTTCCAATCAAGCTCAAACCTCCATCTTATTTCCCAAAGCGCTCTGAGACTGTTTTTACTCTGGTTGACTGTTGTAAATGTCACCTGACTTACACTCTCCCTTCTTTCCACAGATGGTGTTTTATTCACTATCCTTTTTAAAAGACCCCTGCTGAAGCATTGGGGTTTTTTTTGTTTTTTTTTTACTGTGTGGGTCCTTTTCCTACTTATTCTCTCACCCCAACATTTTTGTTGTTATTCTTTTGGGGAAATGTGGGATTAAATGTATAGTTTTTTGCGTCATTGTTCTCTCAGCAGTATTTTTTGTTGTTGTACAGAATATGCATGGAATAATGCATAATGCAACAATGCATCAGGAAATCTCCAAGACAGAAAACTGAATAATAGAAGGATAGAGATACAATGTAACACTTTAAACTTGAGATCAGCTCCAAGTTGACATAGATCCACTGATTGCTCATTTTGGGAAACACATTTCCTTCTATGTTTCATACAACATCCAAATCATTTAATCACAGAGTGAAAACATGAGTTCATTTGAAACCGGGGTCTGGGTCTGTTAGCTCATGAAATGCTTACAATCTAGCATGATACATGATGCACACTCTGCAACAACCTTATGAGGCTGGGCCTGACAGCGATGAAAGCATGATTAATGCTCAACATGATTCCCACTCAAACACTGACTTCACACACTCAGCCCACGTGGCATGTTTAAGAAACTCCTGAAATAAACTCCTTACTGCGAAAACGATAAAGCTGGCTTTATTTCCAATAGCAGAAAGCTTTCTTTGCTACCAATAGACACACACACACACACACACACACACATATATATATATATATATATATATATACCACCGCTCAGCAACAAAAATGTCATCATATATAGCAAAAACAGAAAGTAACAATGAAAAGAAAGGGCCAACCGGGTGTTAGTTAAAGGGGCAACTTTCTACAAGCAGCATTGGTCTGTCATATACTTAAAGTTTCTCCTACAGAAAATGTGGACATGTGTAAAATGTACTTACTGAAACCAAGTACATAGATTAGTTATGCACCAACTGATGTTTTCTAGGCTTTTTAGTTAATTATAATTTTCCTCTTACAGATAATGAAACAACATTTAGCCTAATCAGAACGCATACTCCAATTTATTGAATTGATTGAATATTAGAATTGATTGAGTATTAATAATTTATTGAATATTACCGTACATCACATTGTATTATTTTGCCACATACTGTATACTGACAAGAGTTCATTCTTGGACAAAAATACAATACAATACAGATATTTTATTATAAAGCAAAATGATAAAATTGACATAAAAACACTGAGTAAAATACAGGTAATTTTTGACCCACTTATGGAAGAATATAGAATCCAGTGACTTGACCATGTATGTGTGATGAAGAACTAAATACTTACTTGGCAAGCATGTGTATACATGTGCAAAATGTTCTCTAAAAAACTTGGAATACACAGATATAAAAAAATGGAAGGTGAGAAGCCTTTCATACTTTGTCTCCAATAAAGATGGATTATTTGTATTTAGTAGCCTGCTGGTATCAGTTCAGTTTGGACATTGGAGTAGATGCAAAACACAAAATTCCATTTATATTTATATTTAAGTTAAAAAAAGAAGAAATAAAATTTCCAATATGCATGAATCACATCTTTTTGTGTAAGAATCCAATAAGTGCCTCATCTTCATGTATAATTTCCACAATTAGCTTTCAGGAAACGAAATATAACTCAGCCGAGGACAGAATGAGCCTAAATCTGCCAGCTACCACTAAGGCATTAAAACACTTTTGTGGTACATTCATCCTTCAACAGTTTCTGAGAGGGTGCAGCGATGGTAAGGAGCTCCTTCTAAAAACTACCTTTGTTAACCTCACCACATTCATTAATCTTTGAGAGGCAGTCATAAAGGAGCCTGTGTGAAGAATGAAGAGGATGTCTGAATCCAGTGGCTGCCAGGGGCCAAGTGGTCAATCTAAGACAGAGGAATAACAGGTTGGCATGACGGGTCCATGCCAGCCTCTGCCAAGACAAGCTATCCGGCCACATCGACTAATCTCCAGACAAACTGTTTCAAATAGTGAGAAAATTAATCCTGACTGCCAAATCTAACAGCAAACGGAGGATAGTTTCATGGAATCCATTAAATTAGCGACTATGTTTTCATCATGGTTCATTTGGAATTTGATGTGATTGTGATGTATGAAATCTCCTCACAAGTAAAACCAAGCATCAATGACACACCTTTTACAAGCATCCAAAGTTCACACATGGAAACATTTACTTTATGGGAAACATTTTTGTTTGACTTATAAAAACTATGTCAGTAATAATTACTTGCTGATATTCGTACATGAGTTTTCAATGAGTCTGTGTGTAACATATCCCTCTGTATGATGAATCAGTATTCATTATACAGTGCTTTGCTAATGTGCTTATACAACTTGCTGTTTTTGTACATTTTGTCATGTTGGGCCATGAGTTAATGTATTTTAGGGGGATTTTATGTGATCAACCCTCACATAGTAAAGCATAATTGGGAGGGTGGTACATACGGTTGATTAAAAACAAAAAGAGAGGAGCAGCATGCATTTCTTTTAAATAAACCAGTGCATGACTGATCTTTGTGCATCTATCTATTGTCTATACCCGCTTTTCCTTGAAGGGTTGCGGGGAGGGGTGTGGGGGGGTTGATGCCTATGTCCAGCAGTCATGGGGTGAAAGATTGCTAGCCCATCACAGGTCAAAACAGAGACACACAGACAAATAATTATGCACAGACACATTCACACCTAAGAATAATTTAGAGAGACCAATTCAACTCAACAGTCAGGTATTTGGGCTGGGAGGAAGTCGAAGTACCTGGAGAGAACCAATGTATGCACAGGGAGAACATGCAAACTCCATGTAGAAAGACCGTTGTGGGATTCGCACCAGGACCTTCTTGCTGCAAGGCATCAGTGCTACCAACTATGCCTTGTGCAGCCCCTTTTCATGACTGATCATTATCCAGTCAAGAAATTCCCCCACTTGAGCTGTGGATCTCTGCAGCTCCTCCAGAGTTACAATGGGCCTCTTGTTCCTTCTTTTGTTGATGCCCTCCTTGCCTGATAGGTCAATTTTGGCAGGCCAGGATATCTTGGTAGGTTCACAGTTGTGCCATAGGTTTTCAAAGAGTTAAGTTATTAATTTTATTACCTGACCAATATTTAATATTCTCCACAACTTTATCCCTGACTCGTCTGCTGTGTTCCTTCACTCATGTTCCCTAAAACATTTCTGTGAATTTCACAGAGCAGCTGTATTTTTAGTAAGATACACACAAAATCCATACATATGTACCTTGTTTCCTTTCTATATGAATTCAGAATTTTATTCATAGGTATTTTTAAGGGGCACTGCATATTTTTATGAATAGAGATATAACCTTGAGATGTGATGTAATAATTTATCTCAATTATGTAGGAAATCAGCTACTGTATTCCAACACTAACAGTTTTCTCTGTTTCATTATCTTTTGAGTGACTTGCTGTAAATGTCTCATAGAAAGAGCTTGTTGAAGCAAGATGTACAGTAGGGCTTTCCATTCTGCTCCTTGAAGATGCCGTGGTGGAGTTGCCGCAGACAGAAGGCACAAACAAAGTGCTCAGGATGAAATCTGCCATCAAGAGCCGAGACACAGCGACCGGTGATGGGCTTCCCGCAACCTCCGCACAAGGTCCCCTGCCTGGAGTGAAAGTGCATGGAACAGAGGGGTCGACCATCCAGTTCCATGAAACAGCCATCGGTAAACGGTTTCAGACAGTCCTAAAATTAAAAAGAGAAGTAGAGGATAGTGAAAGAAGAAGTAGATTTGATATGGTGTTAAGAATAATACTCTGTGTCTATTTAAGACTGTACACCCTGCTTTTAAAATAGCAACAAAATATTGGCAATGAGAGTAAACGTGTTGTTGTCTCAACTCTTCAAATCTATGATTTGAGTTTTGGTAATGTCTAAGTTTAGGTTTACTTTCCAAATTTTCATACATGCCCCTATCACTGTTTGGTAGAAACCAGGACATGACTACAAAATCAGTGCTGAGAATAAAGAAATCAGTGTTGCATATTGAAAACATTGACTTTTAAAATGTTGCGATAAATGAACAATGATACGTTCCATATTCAAGCCTAAGTAAGAGCTGGAAAGTGGACAAAAATTTTCTATTTTTCTCAGTTTATCCACTGCACGGGGCTGTACATACGGAAGGAGTTATTAGAAGTTATCATATATATATATATATATATATATATATATATATATATATATATATATATATATATATATATATGTATATTTATATATATGTGTGTGTGTTTGAAACCAATTTTCGAGAGAGAGAGAGAGAGAGAGAGAGAGAGAGAGAGAGAGAGAGAGAGAGAGAGAGAGAGAGAGAAAGAGATGTCGTGGTGGAGTATATATATATATATATATATATATATATGTATGTGTGTGTGTGTGTGTGTTTGAAACCAATTTTCTATTGTTTGTTTGCATATCTAGTCAGACACTGAGCGCCCCCAAGTTGAACTGGGACTAGGAAGTGAATATCGTATTGGATTCCTGTTCAGCACTTAAATTCTGTTTCACAGTTTTTTAAAGGACCCTTGAATCTTTGACCATTACTTGGTGGTGCAGACATTGCATAAGTGTGTACACTGTTAAACTAAAACTTTATAGAATAACTTTTTAATTTAACTTCAGTGTTCAGCTTTTTATTCAGAAGTGAGCATTTGTGAGCAGCAATACGGTTTCATGCCAAGAAAGAGTACTACAGATGCAATTTTTGCTTTAAGGATGCTGGGTGCTGAGAGAACAACTGTGGTATTGCATGAGATGGTCTGGAGTGGCAAAGTATGTTACAGTAGTGCAGGACATGTATGAGAGCTGTAAGCAATGAGATGTGCTGTAGGAGCGACAGAAGAGTTCAAGGTGGAGGTGGGACTGTACCAAGGATCAGCTCTAAGCTCCTTCTTGTTTGCTTTGGTGATGGACAGGCTAACAGATGTGGTCAGACAGGAGTCTCCATGGACTATGATGTTTGCAGATGATATTGTGATCTGCGGTGAGAGCAGGGTGCAGGTAGAGGAAAAGCTAGAGAGATGGAGGTATGCACTGGTAAAGAGAGGAATGAAGATAAAGAGAGAAAGAAGATAGTGGACTTTAAGTACTTGGGCTCGAGGGTCCGGAGCAATGGAGAGTGTGGAAAAGAGGTGAAGAAGCGTCTGCAAAGCTGGTTGGAATGGGTGGAGAAAATTGTCAGTGTCATGGTCTTTGGATTTTTGTGCAGCAAGTTTAAGTTTTTCCTTCCACTTGGTTTTCTTCCCCTTTTTACCCCAAGGTGCCCTCTTGTGTTGCTCCTCCTGTTTGTGTCTTAAGTTAGTAGTTTTCCTTCAGTGTAATTATATTTTTGTATTCTGGCACTCCCTGGGTTCTGTAGATGTTTTTTCACCTTTGTCTATGTCCACCTTCCCATTTGTGTTTCCTTTATCTCTTTATTTATTTCTTCCTTCTGTTCTCCACTGTTTCCTGTAGATTTCTCCTTAGACTTATTATCCTTTCTAGTTTCTTTACAGTCTTCTGTCTCCTAGCCATTCTACCTTCCATCCCAGCTGCTAATCACTTCCACCTGCTCACTCCCCGTCAGCTGCAACCGCTTCCCTTAATTAGTCCTGCTCCTTCTCTGCTCCACTCTTCACTCTCCTCCTCAGTATAAATTCGGTTCTCATTCAGTTACAACTCGCTGGTTCGTCCGTCATTCTTCCCTCTCTGATTCCTGCCTTCCCTGTTGCCCGTCTGGTTCCTGTTTCCCCGTTTGCTGCCTTTTGATCCTCCTGAGTTTTGTAAGTTCCCCTTCCTTGTGTTTTTGTTATTAAATCATCTTTTGGATTTTGCTGCATTTGGGTCCTCCCTTAACCTTAAAACATGACAGTCAGGTGTTATGTGTGATAAAAGGGTTTCAGCAAGAATGAAAGGAAAGGTATACAAGACAGTAGTAAGACTAGCAATGTTGTATGGTCTAGAGACAGTACCAATTAGGAAAAGACAGGAAGGAGAACAAGAGGATGCAGAAATCAAGATGTTGAGATTCTCTTTGGGAGTGACGAGGATGGATAGGACCAGAAATGAGTACATCAGAGGAACAGCTCATGTTAGACGTTTAGGAGATAAAGTCGGAGAGGCCAGACTGAGATGGTTTGGACATGTTCAGAGGAGAGACAGCGATTATATCGGTAGAAGGATGCTGAGGCTGGAGCCACCAGCCAGGAGGCAGAGAGGAAGGTCAAAGAGGAGATTAATGGATGTGGTGAAAGAGGACATGAAGTAAGTTGGTGTGAGTTCAGATGATGCAGAGGACAGGACTAAAAGGAGACAGATGTTTTGCTGTGGCGACCCCTAAATGGAAAAGCAGAGAGAGGAGAAGAAGAAGTTCTGTCTTTTTATAGACATAGTCTGATATAAAACACAAAACCTTACCAAAATAACACAATACATTAAATGATCTATGGTAGAGGCTACATCATGATCGGGGGTTACTTTTCTTCAAGTGGAACTGTTTTTTTGTCAAACATGAATAGACCCAAATGTCAGTCAGTTTTGACCCAAAGCATTTAGCAGTCGACAAGAAAAAGTATTTTTTTTCTATATATCTGGTGCAAACATCAAAATCCACAAAATAATGACTTCATTAGAGTAAAGTAAAAGTTTTGAGATCACATGGAAAATCAAGTGTTCAAAGCTAAATTTGACAGAAAACTTGAGGGCTGTGGATGAGATATGTTCTCACAGTTTAATAGAGTGAGATAATGTTTCCTTGGTAAAGAGGGCAAATAGTGTCAAGTCTGGGATCCCAATGGACTTCTACTAAAGCAGAAAGAATGCTGAAATTTAATTCGAAAGGTATTGAAAAAAGTGTTAGCTTAAAGATATATATATATATATATATATATATATGTGTATATATATATATGTGTATATATATATGTATGTATATATATATATGTGTATATATATATATATATATATATATATATATATATATATATATATATATATATATATGTGTATATATATATATGTGTATATATATATGTATGTATATATATATATGTGTATATATATATATATATGTGTATGTATTCTTTTTTAACAATGTTTGTTTTTCTGTTAAATTGTACCATTTAAAAGACACTGTATGTACTGTACGCTTTCACATTTAATGTGAACATGTTCATGAACGTAGGTTGTTGAATGTTGCAGTTTGTAGACATTTTATTTGAATAGCTGCGCAAAAACGTACAACAAAAAAGATGAAGGTGCCATTTTTATCTCTGATAGGTTTTTAGAGCTTTGTAGGATTAATATATAGTAGAAATGCCCCTGACCGAGTAAGAGAAGTGCAGTTGCAAACTGAACCATATTTGACCGGCTGCTGTACACAGGAGTGGCTTTGAAGAGGATATAAAAGATACCCACACAGAGGGAATATAGTTTCGTTGATTTATCTGCAACATTTTGACCACAACATTTTCATCATGCATATGGTTTGCATCAGCCCTGTGGTCAAAACAATGCAAACAAAGCAAGTGTGTGGGTATCTTTCTTATTCATTCTCAAGGTTGTGTGTGAGCTGGAGCCGTGTGTGTGGTCTGTGTTGGAGGCTCACTGCACAGACGAAGCACTCTGGATGCCAGGTGCCATTGGCTGCCGTCAGGTAGTTCTCTCTCACGGACTGCCCACAGCCCGAGCATTTGGGAGCAAATAGTTGGTAGAAGTCCTTGCTGCAGTATGGTTTACCTTCTTTCTCCAGGAAACCTTGGATAGGTAGAGGATAAACTGAAATGAGTGCTAAACATTATTTTTATACTGAGACAAATAAATTCTAAAACATCTCACCCTCTGGCCCAAACAGGTCTCCGCAGTGTGTGCAGAAGAAGTGCTCTGGGTGCCAAGTCTGGTCAAGAGCTGTCAAGATGTTCTGGTGAAAAAAAAATCCAAACATATTACATCTGTATTTTACTTTCTTCAGGGATTATTGAAGCTTGTCTCGTCTCATGTATATAAATGTGAAGAAACACAAAAAATGTGGACTGTGAGCCACATGAGGGGAATCACTAGGGATTGTGCATTAGTTTCTGATTGATGTCTTTGGTCTGCCACATGAGGTAATCCCAGCCTGCAAAACCACCAGTATGGGTTTTCCTTTTATTTATTAGCATAACATTTAGGTTAGGCCAAGAAAAAGAAAAAAAATAACATCCAACATGTCTTCACGCAATCATCGAAATATTACTGTGTGGATTAATGGATGTCAAATTTGACAGAACGATTTAGGACATGAATCAGAAAACAAAAAGACAAGCACAGTTTGATTGTATGCTATTTAAGAAGTTTTCCACAGAATGTAATATTGCATGTATTGTTGGTGTATCTTATTTTAATTACCTGCAATATAGGCCCCTGGCAGTAGGCACAGCGTGGAGAAAAGAGCTGATGGTAGTCTTTGTTACAGTACGGCTGTCCCTCTCTTTCAAAGAAGCCCATTGTGCTCAACTCAATCTTACACACCACACACACAAAGTGCTCAGGGTGCCACACTTCCCCCAGCGCTGTGATCATCTAAACGACAAAAGTCAAATAAAGTGAAAAAGATTGGTTCGATTTTGTTTACATATTGCATCCAGTTGGTTTCCATTTTACCTTTCCCACAATGCATTTGTTGCACGCAGCACAGTGGCCTTTGGCTGTGGTCCGCACACCAATCTTCTCCAGTTCAGAGCTCAGCCCTCCCAGCAGATCATCTATAGAATCTGTTTTCTGTCTTTGGACCGAGGACTTTGGATCTGAACTTGTTGGGCTCCAGCTCCTGTTGCTGTCCTTCTGCTCTAGTCTCCCATCCTCTATTTTCTTCTTTGTAGACTGCTTTTGTGTCAGTGGTGGTGGGGTTGATGAAGGTGCGTGGTTCTAAATTAGGATGCATAGATGCCCAAATCTCATGTTTATTCTCTACATGTGCAAAAAAGTACTTCAATTGTCAAATACATAAATATTGTTCCTTCAGATTGTTTAACGTTGATATTGGTACAATGATGCCCTCTACTGTTCAACCTTATTAATATGATTCATTTAGAATTTCTACTGTACCCTCACCTTCCTTCCCTACCATGTCCATATGGAAATATATTTGTCATGTGAAAAAATTAGGACACTCTTTTCTGACATATGTGACATATGTCAAAGTATTACTAACTTACCTTTTTAAAAGTGATTCCAAAGCAGTGTGACCGTTTTAGCAACCTAAAGTGACTTGTAAATATAGTCAAGCCTTTGCCACACATCAAGGCATTCAAGGTTAGTTGCAGTCATGGGGGGAAAAAACTGGAGCGGTAACAAAAACTAATTAAATCTCACCTGAGGGGCTTTGGGTATAAGAAGATTCAGACAGACTCCATTGGCGACATTATGATGAAGTTTAAAAAAATATGGGTCAGCTTCTGACCTGCCTGATCAGAAGTGAAATCTCCCAGATTTTATAAAAGGCCTATAGCAACTTAGTTGGGACAGCCAAGAAAACCCCCTGTTTGACTGCATTACACCGGTGCCTAACTGTGAGACATGCTGAATAAAAAAGGCTCAAGACTCCAAGATGCATTCCACTATGGACCACAAGGAGCATAAAAAGCCAAATATATATCAAGAGGAATCTGGAAGTACAGAGTTCTGGGATAGAAAACCAAACCTGAACTGTTTAAACATATGGATAAGTGGTTTGTATCGCTTACAAAAAGACCAGGCTTATGACCAGAAGAAACTGTCATAATAGTCAAGCACTGAGGTGGGCCACTGAAGATGTGGGGCCATTGTTCTAGCAACTGTAAGAGACATCATGTTTTAGTAGATACATTTAAAAGAGAAACATGATTCCTTCTGCTGACAAATTAAGGCAACACATTAATTGGACTTTTCAGAAAGACAGTTATCCCAAGTATCGATATATACTTTCATTTACACTTCTACAAAGTTTTTTTTAAATGTAAATTGGTTAAATAGTTTCTGACTGCCACTGTAAGTAATATCTCATAGAAATCAATTTTAGACAGGACACCTTATTATGCACAAATTATGAACTATGATAATTTTAGAACCATTTCCTGACATATCATTGCCAACAGCTTTGTACTGACCCCTTCAGCTAAACCCATCAGATCTTGTAAGATAGAGTCCAGTTCTTGAGTCGGTGAGTCAGGGGGCAGAGGAGCTGCAACAGGTGCAGGTAGGTCACTGTTTACAAAACAAAAAAATAAATTAAATACATTCTAGCACTTCAAAACCCTTTAAATTCATTAAAAAGCCTTTAAAAAACAAATGTATGGTTTTATTTTAGTGCAGGTTTTAGGTGGGAATATCTTTTGTCTAAGCGAATCTGGCTTTTAAATATATTCTATGCTTGAAAGTACTTTAACAGTTAAATGAGAACAAAATACATTTACTAAAATCAGAAGAAGCAGAAAAAGCATAACAAAACTTAAAAGTATATAAGTTATGAACATGTGTGAAAGGTCGATTGAAATGAAAAGTGATGTTTTCAAAACACCATATTTTTCTATTAAACACAAGATAGCAAATGATCATACAGATTATATATATATATTGGAATTGTCTTGTTGAAAAAAGCCCATCCTAATGTGATCTGGATAGTAATGTACAGTCATGATAAAAAGAGAGTACATACCCTTGAACTTCTGATGTTCATGTACTTTTGAGGATTTGGAGAAATGCGCCTAATATTTCTAAAACTTCTCTATGGCTTCAGCTCTGTTTATTAAGTACAATAGTGCTATCTCTGATGTGTATTTTTGTACGATTTAGAACCTGGTATGGATCAGACATGCTTCTAATATACAGAGGGTGTACCTTCTTTTTATCCTGAATATTTGTTGCTCCAAAATCTATTTAATTAAATGTTTTTTACGGTGAATTTTACACTGCGATTCATCAGCTCATGGGAATAGTTTTCTGACTCAAATGGGATGCTATATATAACATCATGATGTTATATGTTTACTTTACAAGGTAGATTTGAAGTGGTGGCTAGAAAAACATGCTCTTATCATGGTCTGTGATCTTATAATGGTTTATTTTTACCATCATCTGATGTTTTAGGATTGTTTTTCAGTTATTTGCCTTTTTTCCTACGATAATTGTTTTAATTAGCATTAATCTATTAATTTTTGTTTGTTTCCTCTTTGTCTTGATTTTTCCCCTCTGACATTATACCACTCCTGGTTGCTGTCTTTGACTTCCACTTCTGTTTCTTTCTGATTACTTCCCTCTGTGTGTTTACTCCTCTGCTTCCTTGTTTTGTTGCCAAGATTTATGTTTCATTTATTTTTCCTGTTGTGTCAGACCTGCTTGACATCAACTCTCTTCTGTATCAGTATTTTATCACTAGCTTGCCCCAAGCATAACTTTATAAGCATATCATCTTTAAATTAAATTAATATGTAAATATCTTTTTTAGGTCCTATTATATATATTAGGGTAGATAACCCTATCTACTGATTGTGTTTCACTGATGGTGATACAACAGGACACTAAAATCCTGTGTGTAATCCTGCTTAAGTTTACACCATCAAATTGTAAAACGGGGACGAGAGGGGCCAATTATGTTTACCGTACCTGTAGACATTTGAGCTGACTGAGCTTTTCTCTTTTTTAGTGACTCCAGCAAGTGTGGCACCTGGAGCCTGTGGGGACAAAATAGTTATACTGACACTTGTCTGTTATACATTTTTTATATATTTTAATTTGTTTTTTAAAGAATAAACAAGTTGACCCCAAATTAAATACATGTGAGGTTATGCTTTCACCTGTCCACCAGCTGCAATGTTTCCTTTGTTTTCCTGAACACTGTTTGAAGCTGTTGGATTCAAAGCCAACTCCTCTAACAGCAAATCTGCAGAGGAATACAAATCAATAAGCTTCATATTAACTCATTGCTAAAGTGCAGTACATTCATCCAGCACAATGTTCATGTTACAGCTGAGAATATTATTCAGCTGTATCTACATGTTAACAAGATCGATTTGTGCAGAGCAAAGGATTTCCTGTGCAGATTAAGGTGCTAGAGGACTGAAGTTGTTTCATAAAAGTTAGCTTCCTGAGGAAATGAGAACATGTTATGTTGCAGAAGTGAAACTTGTCACAATGTCACAAGAATGTGGTGTCAAATACTGAGGCGATAACTTGCCATCTTTTTGTTTCATGTTTTAAAAGGGAAAGAAGTAGATAGACAATTTAGCATATCCAATACAAATTACACTGGTTTTGGTGTGAAAGAGTCAAAGTTTTGGTTGATGAATAGAAACCCAGATTTTAAGGTTTAAATAAGGCAGACATTGTAGATATTGCTATTACTTTGAAGCTGCTGATTTACATGCAAAGGGAAAAATGTTGTTTAGCATTTTTCAAGCACTGTCAACAGGATCTGTACGTTGTAAAAGTAAGCAGACAAAAAAACCCCAAATACGTTAGTAAAATGAAAAGAACGCATCTCATAATATACCTAGAAGGCAAGTGCTTGCTGTAAATACTGAACCGCACAGATGTTTAAAGTTGATCTCACTCAGTAATCACAATCATGAATAAAAGCTGCATATATAAAGAGTTTTAATGTGATCATCAGCGGAGAAAGAAAGTCTCCTTACCAAGTTCATCCATGACGGTTCCTGCTCTCAAAGCGTGGGTGTGTTTTTTTTGTTTCTGCTGGTTTGTCACTGGGGTAACCAACATTGTTTCTCATCAGATCTACACCACTATATCCTGTGCGGAAGTTTTTTTTTTCCCATAACACCTAGTAATGCATGAAAACTCAGTTTTAGGTTAAGTTTAATCTTCATCGTGCAACAGTTTCTCACATTTTGTGCTCAGTTTTAAAATGTGATTGAAAACAATTATGCATGATATTTATTTTTTTAGGCGTAAATAATTTAAACAATGTGTTAATAGAGACGCAAATGTTTTAAGGCAAGGCAAGTTTATTTGTATAGCACACTTTCAACAACAAGGTAATTCAAGGTGCTTTACATGATTAAGGGGTAAAATAAAAATAGCAGTAAAACACAGACAAAGCATATCATGTAAAAAAAAAAAAGCAATAAAGCAAGAAGCATACACAAAACATGACACATCAAAGCATTACTCAACGGCAGCTCTAAACAGATACATTTTTATTTATGATTGAAAAGAACTCAGGGTTTCAGCTAATAATTGCATAATTGGTTTCATTACCATGTTTTTATGTACAGCTAGATATTTCTACTTTACTTACTAAAGTGTACCAAGATAAATAAAAAATAACTTAAGTCATAAATTCAACAAGTGATGCTTTCATTCTGAGATCCAGTGTGGGTGGAGCAGGGGGTTGCCATGGAGTAAGATGGGGGAGTATGCGCTTAAATTTTATGTTTAACTGTCCTGATTACATTTTCTATGTAATTATCCTGTATTATTATTATTATCCGTTTTGAAAATACGGAATAAAACAATTGATCACACACACACACACACACACACACACACACACAAAAAAACAATAACAAAAAACATGTGTCTGAAGTATCTGGCTTAGATGTCCGAATCACCTCATCTGACTCCTTTAGACGTGGAGGTGAAGTGGCTCTACTTTGAGTAGTAACTGGATGAGAGAGCTCTATACCTTATTTATAAGGCTGGACAAAGTAAAATGATAGAGTATACCAATTATGACCGCTCATATCAAGGATCTAGTTCTTATGGAAATTACCATATCCATCAGTAAGAACATAAATGAACTGGTAAATTGTGAGCTTCACTTTTTGGCTCAGCCCTTTTCTTGCCATAACAACCCAGAGGACCAATCCATTCATCTATCCCCTCCTTAATCCTATCATCTCTCGAGAACAAGACACAGAGATACTACTAGAACTCCTCCACTGACCTCCAACTCTACAGGGTGCTGTTCCAGACTAGTTAAATCTCTTTTAAATGCACTGAAACTGTAGGCTATAGCACTTGTTTATTCAAACTGACCACTTAAAGGAGTTTACCATACAGCCAAATTCATCCTGTCACACTTACCAACACAAACACATTCATACACCAATACACAGATCGGTAGGACCTGTATCAGTGGATTAAGTGTCTTGCCCAGGGGCAAATAAACATGTGGTAATGGAGGAAGCAGAAATCAAACTTACAATTATAGCAAAAACACAATTTTAAAAAAGTCTTATTTTTGGGGGGTGGGGGGATTTTCCCAAAGTTTCCACATGATTAATTATTAAAAAATATCCCCAACCAAAGGTTTTTGAACCACCCCTCTAAAATTTCAAAATCATTAAAAGAGCAAGCACCATCTTTAAATCTCTGCTACAACTCAACATTGATGTCAGACTTGCCACTCACTCATTTGCATGTAATTTTGATCATTTGAAACACTTGGAAGCACAAAACACAGAGGTAGGCTATGTAAGGGGCCTCATTTAGCCCCTGTGGTTCTTCTAAACAGCCTCTTATCTCTGTAACAATACTGACCCAAACGTTCAGATAAACAGCTTGTTGGTTAGCTGAAACTAAATGCAGCAACACATATTTTAAAAACGTCTTTCATTTGTCCTGTTTTTTTAAGTCCGTCATCAGCACCACGTGGTAACCACCTGCGTTATCTCGCACCACTTCGGTCGCAACCATTTCGTAAACCAACTAAGGGGGGGGGGGGTGTACGTCTTCCCGGTAAAACTTGTTACAGGAGGAATTTTATGATTTTAATGCTTGGTAATTAAAAATATGTGCTTTACACTTTTCTAAATTATTTAAATATATTTGTAAATATATTTATATTTGTAGGCAACTATCATTGATATTTTTCATCCTGATATTCTCTCCTGCCCGATGGTTTGGTCGTTCCCGGAAGACCCTGTGTTTACAGCAGCTTAGTAGTAGCTGTAAGTTACAGTTGCTGGTTTAACGAACGGTAAATGGGAGTTATTTGTGTTTTTTATCGGTCTAATATCTTGTTAAAGCAGCATTAACCTGTGATAAGAATGACAGCTTGGAGGAGAAAGAGGGGTTAGCCAGCGAGGCGACAGTAGCAGCAGCTGCTAACTGAGCTCAGAGCGGTTTGCTGGTCTATCCAGTCCAGGAACTCAGGTATGTCCGCCTCACCCTCAAACTGGTGCTCATGTCTAGGTGTGTAAAAGACACCAGTCACACCGGTTCGTGTCCCCGTGTCCGGCAGAAAGAAGCGCGGCTATGGGTGCGGAGAGCAGTGCGGTGCGGGGTTGCACACTGCTGGAGGAGCCGCTGCTGAGCTTGCCCTCCGGACCCACCATGTACTCGGCGGTTCTCCAGGACGGAAAACCTGCCTCTGTGTTTGTTCACAAGCTGGGCAATGAAGACAATGTCAACAAAGCTGCTAAGGTGGGCATGCATTAAAGGCCTCATCTGGGAGCTGTGCAGTATTTGGAGTTCCTGCAAAATTCTCTACTGATTCCTATAATATGCAGTCAGTATTTATTAGTCTGCAAAACAAATTAATTCAGTGTAACAATGTAGATGTTGCCTCTTCAGTCAATCTAAAATTATAAGATCAGCTACTGGCATGTCTTTAATATAAAATTATATCATAGGTTTTTGCCTAATACAATAGTTTGAGATTCATATAAATCTTCCTTCTTGCTATCCTTACTCCTTAAGATTTCATGATTGCAGTATGGATTTAGTCTTGGTTCCAATAATGGGCAATTAATCACAAATATAAAAACAAAACCTTAATTGTTTTACACAATGTTTTAGACTTGTCACTAAATGATCTGCTAACAGTACTTCAGTGACCATAATTGGGGCATGGTAGCTGAGATCAGTCTGTCTTTTTGATTATGATCGAAGAGCAGAATGGTTGCTTCAAAAGGAGTTGAGCCTCAAATCCATCTTTATTTGCCAACCATGATTATATGTAGTGAAACAAGTGTTACACAACAGGTATGTATGTTGCTGTTAGTAAGGTTGCACCCAAATCAGTAATTTCTTAGATCACTAATTACTTTATGGAGAGCAGTTCATACCCAAGTAATTACATAAAAAGCTAAGGTCCTTTCCTAAAGACAATTCAGCTAAAACAGGGGTGTCCAACTTGAAGGTTCTCAAACTTTAGGTACGTCTCTGCTCCAAGACAGCTAAATCACCTCTTCAGTTTGCCATCATGTTTAGCAGCGTTCTAGTAAAGAACGACTTATTTCATTCAGATGTGTTAAACTTGGAGAAAATTTAAAATAAGCAAAATAAGCACTAAATGAAAAGGTTGCCACCAGGGCAGATGCTGCTCAGGAATGGCAGCAGGCAGCTGTGAGTATTTCTGTACACATAGCTTTAAACATTGGCCTAGTGTCATGAAAGGCAGCAAAGACACCACACCTCTCTAATAAAAAAACATGAAGGAGAAACTGCTATTCGGCAGGACCACCAATATTGGATTGATGCATTTATATCTTTCACTGGCTGAAGCCCCCTTTAGACTGTTAGGTAGATCTGTAAAAAATGACTGCAGGCGAGTTCTACCATGACATTTGGTGTGCAGGGTTGGATTTCTTCCAAAAACGTAGTCCCCCTCACAGTTTTGCCCTTGCTTTATTTACCACTTTGAGCAACGATCCAAGAGTAATTTGCTAAGAAGTAATAAATTTGGTATTTAAAGCATTGTGTTTTAGGGCATGATAACTAAGTGGCTCAGCGATTTAAAAACATTGAAATGTAGGCTTGAAGCAGAAACTCTCCTAATCCACTTCAGATCCTATTGGAAAGTTTTCTAAACTTGATACAATGCTTTTATAAAAGCCTTCAACATTTTGAAATTAAAGAAATTAAACTTCAGTGTATTATAGAATCACCAGACAAAAAGATGTAAATTCACCAAGCAGGAAAGTTTGTTAAAAACAGCATTTGTCAGTTTCAAAAAAATTGGCTACAACTGTTAAAAGTCCTGTAACTAAAGCTTTTAGTTTACATCTCTGACTAAGGAGAAGCTTTTCTTTATATATAAGGTTTAGTTGTGGTTGATCTGTAAATCAGTAAAAGTAAAAATATTTTTTTTCTGTGCAATCTATAAATGTTGTTTGCGGCTTATGGGCTAAACTGTTACATGCTGCATGAATATTCTTGGGTGATCAACAAGACTAAGTTGCATAGTCAACTGTGCAATGATAATAAAGGCTTTGAATCTTGAATAAGAATGTGGGTTTTCGTGAGTGTAAAAACCCTAAAATGTCAGATTTTCAAGTTAAACTCATTAAAAAGTACAAAAAGGCAATATGTTTGCTTACGTTTGTATCTTGCTCCATGATAGTTTGCATTTCCAGGATCTTTTATACAAAAATCGATACATTGCTTTTGAATATTGTGATGTAAAATATCGCAACATATCAGTGTATCGATGTTTTCTTACATCCCTATGTACTCGTATACTTTGATTAAAACAAAGCAATGTAGCAGTGAAGTAGGTAAGAGTAAAAGAGGCTCACTGCAAATTCACCCTCATGTTTGCTGTTAACCCTAGAGTTAGCAAGGAAATGTATAATTATGTTTAAAAACACTGTCCTATTGATGGGGTTTGGTTTGACTAATTTAAAAGGTTTGTGAAAGTCATATTCATAAAAAAAAAGCTCTAAAGTTGTGTTGTGTAAAGCCATAAAGATACAACACATTCCTAAACTTTTTAGTTTGCATTTTAGAGCTCATTAAATTACATAAATGCTTAGTTTTATTTTAGACATATGAAATTTGTGTTTTATAGAAGCAAAAGAAATGCAGCAGAATAAATTTAAGTGCACAACTAATGAATCCACTTTTCATGTCCTGCAGCATCTGAAGACGCTGAGGCACCCGTGTCTGCTCCGGTTCCTGTCCTGCTCGGTGCAGGACGGCGGCATTCATCTCGTGACTGAACACGTTCAACCGTTGGAGCTGCTATTGGACAGCCTGTCCCCAGAGGAAATCTGCGCAGGCATCTACGATGTCCTGCAGGCTCTTGTCTTTCTGCACGAGAGGGTGAGCAAGAAGAGGATTCATTTGGATTCTGTTGCCAGTAATACTAGCTGCTGGACATTTATTTTGTCTGCTTCTCTGTGTGTTAAAACCTGTATTCTTTTTCATCCGCCAGGGTAAATCAAGCCACAACAACGTCTGTATTTCCTCTGTGTTTGTCAGTGAAGACGGCCACTGGAAGCTGGGAGGGATGGAGACTGTATGCAAGTTCTCTGAAGCAACTCCAGAGGTAGGAGATGGAATAAAAGCGCATTCATTGTCATGAAACATTGTTTGGATAGATTTTCACATTTTAAGTCTCAGTTTTCAGCATATTAGTTAATTTTATTGATTTTTGTGTCAGTTTCTTAATAGCATTCAGAGTGCTAGAGAGGCATGCGGTGTTCCTCCTGAAGAGCAGGTCAGTGGGTTTGACTTTATAACAATGTAAAAAATTTCTTGTCGCTACATTATTTTTTTTTTTAACAAGACGTTGTTGACAGGCTGAAGGCTTTAAAATCCTTCCGGACAAACATGCTCATGCTCGGGACTGTTACTCTTTTGGTATAATGGTGGAAGCTCTGGTCCCTCTGCTGAACGATTATGGTGAGTAAAGATGATTTTATAAAAAACAGGTTTCAAATTGCAAAAGGTCACTTCATTTATTTACCTTGATCTTTTTTTCCATGTTGTTTTCAGTGTCACAAGAGCTCTCTGACAGTCTGACAAAAACCCTGCAGGCAGGCCCACTAAACTCCGACCCCCTCGCACGGCCTCCTCTCAGCTCCTTGCTTGGTCATGACTTCTTCAGGTTTATGTGGAGTTATTTACTTCTAGTCATATTGTTTTAGACTGACAAAATGATTTTAAATGCATATTTATTTTTTCTATGAATAGGAATGACTTTCTGGAAGTGATGAATTTTCTGAAGAGCCTCACTCTGAAGACAGAAGAGGAAAAAAATGAATTTTTTAAGTGAGAATTTGTTTTGTTGATTTTAGTTTATCATTTGCAATGCATTGCAAAAGTATTCACACCCCCTGAAACTATTACAAATCTTTTCATGTTCTAACCCCGTGGTTCCCAAACTATTTCTACTGGGCCCCCCTTTTGGTTTCTAAGGAAGTGTTCAACCCCCTCCCCATACTTTCCAGTGTAATCATTTTAAGTATACCTTCATTTTGTTACTGAGCAGCAGTATCTAAGATTGCTTTCATTGCTTTTCAATGTTTTAATTTTTAATAATCTCTGTGGACAAGTGCTTTAAAAACTTAAAGAACTGCAGGAGGAAAGAAATTTATGGAATTACCGATGTAAAAAGACCAATTACACAGGCTCAGTGCCAACCTTAGGCTCCTCCTCCAAACAGTCAAAAGTCTTTTACTCGCTCGCACAGAATTTCCTTTCGAGGGGGCAGCCTCTCCTAAGATTTACCCTCACGCGTGTATGAAAGCTTCGTGTAGAGTGCGTGTGAAATCCACATGCGCGGGTTGTTGGATACTCATGAGATGAATTCTACACGCGCGTGTTGTTGAATATGCGCGCACGCACATGAGCAATTACGTGCGTGCCTTGTTGAATACTCACAGGTGAGGGTTGAAAATCTTGCTCTGGATTTTTGACTGAAATATAATTTCATAGAAATGACTAATCTAAAGGGTTGTTTTGCAAATCTGAGGCCTTCAATCATCATACTTTTTAGTATCTGGTGTGAGCCTGTTGTGATGTCACTTTATCTTCTAGGTGTATGTTTTTGCCCTGCATCAAGGAATTTGACTCATTGAACATTGGTTTCAGGGGGAAAAAAACATGGACATTGGGCATGATCGCTGCACTCTTCTTTAAAAAAGATGTGGATATCATCTCGCAGACCCTGGACAGCACCTTCCCACCTGATTGTCGTCAGGACTCGCTACCACACAGAACAGCTGTCTGGTCGGACTCTGAGACCATTTCCTCGCACCGTACTGAAAAAAATCATTAGACAGGTCGTGTTTAAAAGTAGTTGTCTGTGCCAAAGACATCGATTATTACATCACTTAGCTCTGGACTCGGCTGTTTAGATCCCGCATATGGGGGGAGACGCGCTTGATCCAGCCCTGAGCGCCCTGTCTGTGCAGAACCCTTCAAAGTCCCTACATGTAAAAGGACATGTCATGAATGCGCCTGCCAATGGAATTAGCCCACCATTTTCCATATTTGAGGGTTTTTTTCAGTCTCCAATGTGGCAGCGGAGTGCGGATTCAGCCTCCAGAACAACACCTAAACGCCCCATGAGAAGTCATCTGTCCGAGGAAAAAATCCAAAACATGACAATACCCTGTGCAGCAATCTTACTTGAGAAAATTGATTAAGCATATGTGCGCATTTCAGTTCCATGCAGACCGGGAGGAGGTTGTGAGACATCGATTAATTTTAGTGTTTATATGTAGTACTCAGTTCAGCTTGTTCGGACTGAATATTATTTAAAATGGAAAAAAGCATTGAATATATATTATAATTATAAAAACTGACTTGTAAAAACAGATTATGGATTTTTTTAATCTAGCGTGACCAATTGGACAGAGGAATAACGTAATGTGCTGGCTACTGTTGTTAGTCATTGTTGAAATCATCCATAGCACAGTATTAAATCCTCTGTAATTATATGATGCTTTTTACACTTTGCCACTCGGTTCGAAACATTTTTGGAGCTCAGTTGAACCTTTGCTGGTGTTTGGTGTAACAAAACCAAAGGCTTCATAATATTTTCTACTCTTTGGCTTGGAACGAAGTTCGTTTAGACGCATGTTTGGTGGTGTTTTATGTTCTGCTTTGCGTTTATGTGGGAGCCTCATCAAAAACCTATCCATTATGTTACCAAGCCTTTATTTTATCCATTTGTATCACCACCCCACCCCTCCCAAAAAGACTCTGCGCCCCCTACTTTGGGAACCACTGTTCTCTAACTATAAACCTTTATTTGCTTGTCTTTTGGAGGTATCTCCAGAATAGAACTGCATTTACATTGAGAATAAATTACACACTAGACTCTATAACCTAGATGACTTCTGAGTGTAATGGATTTTATTTAGAGGTATCAGAGTATAGGGGGCTGAATACAAATACACACCACATTTTTAAGACTTTGAGCTCCCATCCATCATATAAAATCCAATAAAATGTGTGAAAGTTTTTACTTGTAAGGTGACAAGTGTGTAAAACGTTTAAGGAGTCTTAATACTTTTTATAAGGCATTGTACACTTGAACTACATCTGACTTTTCTTTGGTGGCTTCACATTGTTTTTTTTATGTTTTAGGTTTCTCCTTGACCGTGTCCAGAACCTTCCTGAAAAGCTGATAGCTTCACGCCTTGTCCCCAAACTTCTCCACTCCCTTGTTTTTGCTGAACCCATGGCTGTCAAGAGCTTCCTCCCTCATCTTTTAAGACCAAAAAAGGGTAATAGTATTTTCTTAGGACTACATCAAGTAACTTGAAAAAGAGAGCTTAATCTCAAGATACTTCCCGCATAAATAAAGTTTTAAGCAAGTTTTTAAAAAAAACACTAAACACTTAATTTCACCTTTGTGGACAGATTCCAGTCTTGGTGACAGCAGTGAGGATTGCCTGCTGTCTGTGTCCCTTCACCGGAAACATGTGATTCCTCTGCTGCTCAAACTTTATAAAGTAAATGAAGAACACATTCGGATTGTGCTGTTGGCTCACATCCACATCTACGCTGAGTTCTTCTCCCACGACGAACTAAAAAACCAGATCCTACCTCAGGTAAAAGCCCAGTTTAGTTTTATCACGTAACACGGTTAAAGTTGTAAGGGACATTATGGATTTGTTTCAAATTGGTGCAGTGTAAGCAACCTATTCGCAACCACTTTGATTAACTTCTGTTTTTAAACATGCCTGTATATCCTGTTATTGCCATTTATTTGTGGATGTAACCTATTGCTTTACAAATGATCTTTTTCTATGTTTTATGTAAGTTATTTAGTCTACTCTTTTTGCTATCGCTGGCTGCAGGTTTTGTTGGGAATGAGAGACACCAATGACTCCCTGGTTGCCATGACGCTGCAAAGTCTGGCTGTGTTGGTGCCTTTGCTGGGAGCTCAGGTGGTTGTTGGTGGTGATAGAACCAAGGTCTTTAAACGGACAACACCAAGTTTTACCAAGTCTGCAGAGGTCACACCTGAAAGTAAGCAACTCCTAATTGAGATAGAAGCTGATATACAGATAGATTAGATTCAAATCTAGGAACTGGTGATATGAAAATAACATGGGCACTATTTCTTTTCAAATTATATGGGTTCAAATAGGAAATACTTTGGATTTTAGTTTGTCATAGCGCTCTCTGTTCTCAGCTTAGTGTGAGCTGGACTCCACTGCAAGTAATAGCCCCACTAATCATATCTTACCTGTGTTCCTTAGCTTCACCTGTCCACATAGTTGGAAGCTCCCACTCTCAGATGGTTCAGCCTTCCAAAATCCTAAATATGTTCCCCGAACCATCGGGGACCGAAGCCTCAGTCCTCAATCAGATGGGAAACTTGACAAGCACACAAGAGAAGTCAAGGGTGATTGCACCATCATTTGGTAAGACCTTAATGCTGTTAACGGTTCTTTAAGTTGGGGTGTTGATGTTATTGTAGCTAAAATCCAGTTGACGCTTTATGTTGTGTTTTCCAGATGACCGTCAAAAAATGTCTTTAACATTTAACGGCTTTCATCAGGATAAGAGACAGGGAGTGTTCCTCAGCCCGGAGCAGGCTAACAGACTAGAGGCCGCTGTGGAAGACTGGCCTGACTGGAATGAAAATGATGTGACAAAAAGTAAAAATGCAAAGTCTTTCCACATCCACATTCAGGCATCAAAGAGAGCTGATGCTGTTAGCAGCAGACTCCCACGTGAAAACGCAGAGGAGGAGCCTTGGGATGACTTTGAGGATCCTGAAGCTACCTCAGATCTCTCCCCTACTGCTCCTTCTGCAGATTCAGTGATTATTCTACCTCCCAGAGGGAGCACTGCTACATCTGCTGGTCAAATTCCACTAAAAACATCTAAACCCCTAAAACTGACCTCAGTGCTGTATCAGTCAACAGAGAGTAAGAGCCCTTCCCCATGGGACGATGACTGGAATCAAAAAAAGGACTCTCAGAAACCACTAAGCCCGTCAGCCCCAGTGCCGAAATCTGCAGTGCCAATGAAGAGCAACAGGACAGGGGGTCTGGGGGATGAGTTTACTATTAAGGTAAAGAAGAAGGTGGAGCAAGACCCAGAGTTGGATTTGTTCGCAGACATGGTGCCGGACATCAAGTTGTCAAATGCCGCTCTGCTGCCTCTTGAGGAGAGAAGTGTGCATGTTGCAGGGCCGTTCGCAGCCTTTTCAGACAAAACTCTTGAGAGTGACTCATCCATTGACACTGTAACACTTACTGCCAAGTTTGCAGCAGCTAACCCGTCTGAGGTGGGTTTTTCCATTTTTATTAAATCTATATATGGTAGTTGAATCATTATGGAAGGACTTTTTACTATAAAGCTCTATTTTAATTAAAAAACATGTTACCATCTGTCAGATATTTGTGGGTATCTAAGTTATGTTTAGCTGCCACGCCTAAATACACATGACAAAGTCTTCATTCTGTTTAATCTTTGTCTAAAGAATGATAGTTTTATATCTAAAACAAGTTTTCATGACTTTCAAATGTGCCTCTAAATGATGATCATTCAGTTGTTGCTGTTTTGGTCTTTTCAAGGCTGAAGCAGATGGCTGGGGAGATGGCGATGACCTCAACTGGGATGATGAGAATGCCTGGTGATGATGTTTGATACAAAACTCCATCTGGAGCAAAAAACTCAACCACTGGAGACTTTTAATCCTTGCACCACATCTGGAGTGCCAATATCCCACAAAGCTGAAAACAGCTTCTCATGATAACATGATTCAGTAAGAACAAGGAGGGCCTAAATCTTTTATCACTGTTTATTATGGGAATGTGGGACATATGGGCTGCTTGATGGTGCTAGACTTTGACAGAAGCCATTTATAATTGTTTGCCAGTTGACAGTCACCTCAGTATGGTTAAGGATCATAACTAGAGGTAAATGTCATTGCTTTCATTTGCTGTTTTTTTTTATGTGCCAAATCAACTATTGGCATCAAGCTCAAAATAAACTTTTAGCTGGACAAAGGTTGATTCCCTTAAGGCTTGCACTTTGAATGAATGTGAAATAGAAAATCCAATATTTATTTGAACTTTTTGGTAGGTGATTAAATAAAATTTTACTGCATAATATGGTTTGATGTCTTTCTTTACATTATATAACAGAATTAATAAGGAAAATGTAGCTGATAGAATAAATTACAAATGCTCGATATTTAAATACATTTAATAAACTATTAAACACAGCAAAATAAATTCAAACTTGGCAGAGATCAAATTCACTGTACCAGAACAAAGTCTTGAGGGTTTTAAAATAAGATAAAAGTGCTAGGTTGAGTCTCTGACTGAAGTGATTTCTGTTATGAGGGTCATCAGTTCCTGGAGTTTGGCTTCCAGCCATGATGGAGGTGGTGCCGTTGACTTGGCTTTATTCTCTACGAGAGCTTGAAGGGCTTTTAAAGAGCTCTGAGCCGTCTGGATGTGGCGGTCGTACTCTTCCTCTGCACTCGTCTCATGTCGAGCTCTCTTTGGGCTTGGCTGAGAGGGAGGAAATTACAGGGAAAATAAAGTCAACTGAATGTTCTAATTTATCCCCCTCCCCATCATATCTAAAATAATGTGATGCAAACAACAGTTACATTTAAACAAATTACATACTAATGAAATTGACAGCAGTCAAATTTAGTTTTAGGTTACTTTTTGCACAAACATGAAGAAAACTAGTCTACTGTTTTTTTCTTTTAACATGTCTGTTTTATGCCAGGGATGTTCATATTTTCCATCATTCTTAAATTTTACTTTGTTATGAATAGCAATAACTATAATTGATTCTGTATAATGTAGTTCTGGTCAGGTAACCAAGAGTTTTATTCCACTGTAACAGAACTTGAAGGCTCAATATGTGGGACAAAATATGCATTTATTAGTCCCACACGTGGGGAATTTGCATCGTTGCAGCATAAATTGGACAGTACAAGATAAAAACAGCAAAGGATTAAGACCAACTCTATAAAAACAGTACTGTTAGAAATAAAAAAAAACTGTGAGCCTTGTGTCAGTGGTTAGCTGCGAGGGTGTTATAAAATCTGACGGCAGCAGGAGCGAAAGACCTGAATCTTTCCTATCCACATTATGGATACACCAGCCTGCCACAGAAAGCTGCTCAGTGCTGTTTGATTCTTCAGCAAACACATCAGCTCTGTCTAAAGTAATATCGCCTGACATTCAGACTTGCCTGCAAAATAAAGAAGGGGTAAACTGTCTTGTTTCTTTTGAGGTAAAGTGGAAACATTCAAAGTTCTATATTTACATGAAACAATATTCGTTACTCAGGAATGACAGCACCCTAAAATAAATTACCTTAAAGGCAGGGTATACGATTTCATTTTAAAACACTTTTAAAACTGCTAAAAATGCTCTTCATATGCCAGTGGCAACCTATAAGTTAGGAGTTCTTAAACATGACCGAGTAATTTTCATTCTTTCTACAGCGAGAAAGCCTGAGAAAACCTCATCCAATCAACTTCTACGGTCCGTCTAAGATAATAGGCTTGTAAGCAAAGCTTCTGTGTTCCAGCACCTCCCCCTCTGCGCGTCCCCTTCGCGTGCACCTTGACAGGTAAGATCACGATATATTTTGTGACTTTGGTTGAAGTGGCGGACCATGCTGGCTGCGCGTGCCTGTGTTATTGAGACGTGGCTTAGTGGGAGAGCATGAAGCAAGGGGTAGGACTTTTTATTTTTCAATAACGCCCTCTCAAGGAGCGCTCCCACAATCGTATACCCTGCCTTTAAAACAAGCATATTCAAATCACCTCACTGTAAAAAATTTGTAAAGCAAAGACACGTTAACAGCACTGGATAAGTATATTACTGTATGACCCTGCTATAAGCTAACTGTTCTCAAACCCAGTGGTTATAGGAATGGTGAGTCCCCTCTCTATCAGACACTTTAAAATGTGAGGACTGCAGGGTTCAGCTGTTTAAACTACCCCAGAAAAATAAGCTATTGGTGGGACTTCAACCTCGTGTAGGAGTGGTTTACCGTTCATGTCATCTTGGAGATTAGGACTATACTCACCATTTCCATGGCTGACACAGCAGTAAACAGGAAAGGAATGTGACTTCTAGTCCTGAAATCAACCATGAGTTCTTCAATTCCCCCTGCTTCAATAAAGATGTCACCAGTCCTCATTGCGGAGCTAGACCCACCACTGTTGTCACTTGCAAATCTCCCAAAATGACAGGCTGGATGTTCAGCTGAGCAGTTGTAATAACAGAAGATGACTCAGGAAACAACCCTGAGGTGAACCGATGTTCAAAGTGAAAACGGGATTGATTTTTGTGGATTTTGACAGTCTCTGGATGGAGTGTCAATCAATTTATGACCCAGTTGAAGTGGGAAGGTTTTAATCCAAGTAGCAGTTTTTTTTAGGGAGTCTGTGGGCAGAGCTAAAGTCCAGGAGGAGTCCATGACCAGCTCTTTCAATAGAGTGCATAGTGAATTGGGCTTAAATAACAGATTCTAACAGTTGACTAAAACCTGTTAACTAGTATAATGTTTGCTTTATAGGCTACTTTATAAAATGCAAAAAGTCAACTGACATGTCGGAATGAAAATAATCCCAACATTAAAGCTGCAAGCAACTTCGAACGGCCCTCGCAGCAAAGCGCCGCTTCGGCCTATGTCGCGACCGCCTGACCCATGCATCCGCCTGACACACGCAGCGCCCCCTTAACCCCAACACAAAGGCTCCACTGAGCCTCCACTGAGCCTGCTTATTAAACCTGCATCTAGGGGGCGCTGAGGAGGGAATAGGCCACGCCCACCAAATATTTTAATAAACATCTGTTAGGGGTTGAACTAATATACATGTTGCTGAATTTGGAGCAGATGGGATGATCTATGTGGAAATTAGAGGTAAACGTATTTCTATGGCGTGACGCCGTGATTCGCCATGCTGCCACAGCCACACCCTCTTTCAGACACCCTCAGTACTGGCCAACTAATGACCCCATCCTGTTTCCAGTCAATGATCACAGACAAGATGTTGATTAGGTAAAAGAAGGCAAATCCTGATTTTCCTATGTAAAACATTGCACTTCCTGTTCTCAGGGGGTGGGGCTTAGGTCACATGAGCAAATTAGACTATGAATGTGTTCAGTGGTGGTATGTGTTGAGAATCTGGAAGTGTGGTACATCTGTGACCTTGTATGTGGAAGTTACTAAACAATGACCTCCTATGGCAAGAAGCCTGACTTTGAGGCTTAGCCACGCCCAAATGCTTTGATGCAGAAAAATTCTTCGCGACCGCCTGACCCACGCACCCGCCTGACCCACGCACCGCCCCCTTAACATCAACACAAAGCCTGCACTGAGCCTGCTTATCAAACCTGCATCTAGGGGGCGCTGAGGAGGGAATAGGCCACGCCCACCAAATATTTTAATAAATATCTGTTAGGGGTTGAACTAATATACATGTTGCTGAATTTGGAGCAGATGGGATGATCTATGTGGAAATTAGAGGTAAACGTATTTCTATGGAGTGACGCCGTTATTTGCCATGCTACCACAGCCACACCCTCTTTCAGACACCCTCAGTACTGGCCAACTAATGACCCCATCCTGTTTTCAGTCAATGATCACAGACAGATATTGATTAGGTAAAAGAAGGCAAATCCTGATTTTCCTATGTAAAACATTGCACTTCCTGTTATCAGGGGGTGGGGCTTAGGTCACATGAGCAAATGAGACTATGAATGTGTTCAGTGGTGGTATGTGTTGAGAATCAGGAAGTGTGGTACAGCTGTGACCTTGTATGTGGAAGTTAATACACCATGACCTCCTGTGGCAAGAAGCCTGACTTTGAGGCTTAGCCACGCCCACATGCTTTGATGCAGAAAAATTATTCGCGACCGCCTGACCCACACACCCGCCTGACCCATGCACCGCCCCCTTAACATGAACACAAAGCCTGCACTGAGCCTGCTTATCAAACCTGCATCTAGGGGGCGCTGAGGAAGGAATAGGCCATGTCCACCAAATTTTTTAATAAATATCTGTTAAGGGTTGAACTAATATCCATGTTGCTGAATTTGGAGCAGATTGGATGATCTATGTGTAAATTAGAGGCAAACGTATTTCCATGGCGTGACGCCATGATTCGCCATGCTACTACAGCCACACCCTCTTTCAGACACCCTCAGTACTGACCAACTAATGACCCCATTCTGTTTTCAGTCAATGATCACAGACAGATGTTGATTAGGTAAAAGAAGGCAAATCCTGATTTTCCTATGTAAAACATTGCACTTCCTGTTCTCAGGGGGTGGGGCTTAGGTCACATGAGCAAATGAGACTATGAATGTGTTCAGTGGTGGCATGTGATGAGAATCAGGAAGTGTGGAGCAGGTGTGACCTTGTATGTGGAAGTTAATACACCATGACCTCCTATGGCAAGAAGCCTGACTTTGAGGCTTAGCCACGCCCACATGCTTTGATGGAGAAAAATTATTTTGATAACTTTTGATCCCCAATGTCTTAAGTCCCTCCTCGGCCGTTTTGAAGTCTGTAAGTGAAAAGCTCTAGGAGGAGTTCGTTGAAATACGACTTATATGCATGGAACAATATGATTAGGCAGGATTCAAAATGGCCGACTTCCTGTGAGGTTTGGACCATGGCTCCAAGAGACTTTTCTGTAGGTCCATAGACCTTCCATTTATATCCCGTATTTCATATTCCTCTGATGAAATATGGCTGGGGGCTGGCTGTTTTAGTGATTTCAGGGTGTGGCGAGAAGCCTGACTTTGAGGCTTAGCCACGCCCACATGCTTTGACACAGAAAAAATCTTTTGATAACTTTTGATCCCCAATGCCTTCCGTCTCTCTTCAAGCGTTTTGAAGTCTGTACGTGAAAGGCCCTAGGAGGAGTTCGTTCAAATACGTCGATTACCTATAGGACAAGATGGTGGGTTGGATCCAACATGGCCGACTTCCTGTGGGGTTTGGACTATGGCTCCAAGAGACTTTTTTGTAGGTCCTGAGACCCTCTAATGGTATACCGGATTTCATAATCCTCAGATAATATATGGCTGGGGGCTGGCTATTTTAGTCATTCTAGGGGGCGCCGTGCTGAAATTAGGCCAAGCCCACCAAACATTTGCATTCATATCTCTTAAGGGTTGGACCAGTAACGATCCTATGTAATATGGTGCAAATCAATTAAGTTTTGTGGAAATTAGAGCCAAACGTATGGCCATGGCGTGAAGCCCTACTTCGCCACGCCGCCACAGCCCCACCCTTTTTCGTAGCCTCTTAGTGTTTGACACACAGTTACCCCAACTTGTTTACAGTCACTGTGCACTGGTTCATGTTGATTGGGTCATGTGTGTGAAATATGGACCTTCCCACGTAAAAAACAACACTTCCTGTTCTCAGGGGGCGGGGCTTAGGTATTGTCAACATTTTACTGATGAAATTTGTTGGGGACCAGATGATTACCAATCACAGTTGTTTTCATGTCTCTGTGACTTTCTTAGTAAGAGATATAAAAAAACTAAATTTTTTGGCGAGTACGAAATTTTTGAGGCCAGGTCCCGCCCCTTCAACATTAACGAAAACTCAAGATTTTGATAACTTAAGCTCCCCCAAGCCTGAAGGCCATGTTGACCGATTTGCAAGCCGATCGGTCAAAATCCCTAGGAGGAGTCATAAGTCACCAAAGTTTATTTTAACTTGCTTACATTACTAAGCAAGACAAGAATAGGTTATTAAGTTAGGTTAAAGTCATGCAGGTCTTCAACTTAAATAGTAATGGTATTAAATCTAACTCCGTAAAACTGCAGAAACACAGAACATATACAGTGGGGCAAAAAAAGTATTTAGTCAGCCACCAATTGTGCAAGTTATCCCACTTAAAAAGATGAGAAACCTGTAATTTTCATCATAGGTATACCTCAACTATGAGAGACAAAATGAGAAAAAATAAGAATCCAGAAAATCACACAGTCTGATTTTTAAAGAATTTATTTGCAATTTATGGCGGAAAATAAGTATTTGGTCAATAAAATTTAATCTCAATACTTTGTTATATAGTCCTTTGTTGGCAATGACAGAGGTCAAACGTTTTCTGTAAGTCTTCACAAGGTTTTCACACACTGTTGCTGGTGTTTTGGCCCATTCCTCCATGCACATCTTCTCTAGAGCAGTGATGTTTTGGGGCTGTCACTGGGTAACACGGACGTTTAACTCCCTCCAAAGATTTTCTATGGGGTTGAGATCTGGAGACTGGCTAGGCCACTCCAGGACCTTGAAATGCTTCTTACAAAGCCACTCCTTCATTACCCCGGCGGTGT
This sequence comes from Valencia hispanica, assembly GCA_963556495.2. NCBI lineage: Eukaryota > Metazoa > Chordata > Actinopteri > Cyprinodontiformes > Valenciidae > Valencia > Valencia hispanica. The sequence continues at coordinate 23,847,018 of OY747705.1, read as the reverse complement.
GTTTGGGAACATTGTCATGCTAAAAGACCCAGCCACGTTTAATCTTTAATGCCTTTGCTGGTTGAAGGAGGTTTTCACTCAAAATCTCACGACGCATGGCCCCATTCATTCTTTATTTTACACGGATCAGTTGTCCTGGTCCCTTTGCAGAAAAACAGCCCCAAAGCATGATGTTTCCACCCTCATGCTTCACAGTAGGTATAGTGTTCTTTGGATGCAACTCAGGATTCTTTCTCCTCCAAACACAACAAGTTTTTACCAAAAAGTTCTATTTTGGTTTCATCTGACCATATGACATTCTCCCAATCCTCTTTTGGATCACCCAAATGCTCTTCAGCAAACTTCAGACGGGCCTGAACATGTACTGGCTTAACCAGGGGGACACATCTGGCACTGCAGGATTTGAGTTCCTGGTGGTGTAGTGTGTTACTGATTCAATTCAATTCAAAAATACTTTATTGATCCCAGAGGGAAATTAAGCCTTTATTACTTTGGTCCTAGCTCTCTGCAGGTCATTCACTAGGTCCCCCCGTGGTTCTGGGATTTTTGCTCACCATTTGTGATCCTTTTGACCCCACGGGGTGAGATCTTGCGTGGAGCCCCAGATCAAGGGAGATTATCAGTGGTCTTGTATGTCTTCCATTTTCTAATCATTGCTCCCACAGTTGATTTCTCCACACCAAGCTGCTTACTTATTGTAAATTCAGTCTTCCCAGCCTGGTGCAGGTCTACAATTTTGTTTCTGGTGTCCTTTGACGCTCTTTGGCCTTGGCCATAGTGGAGTTTGGAGTGTGACTGTTTGAGGTTGTGGACCGGTGTCTTTTATACAGATGACCAGTTTAAAAATGGTGCCATTAATACAGGTAACAACTGGAGAACAGAGGAGCCTCTTACAGAAGAAGTTAAGGGTCTGTGAGAGCCAGAAATCCTGCTTGTTTCTAGGTGACCAAATACTTATTTTCCACCATAATTTGCAAATAAATACTTTAAAAATCAGACCATGTGATTTTCTGGATTTTTTTTTCTAATTTTGTCTCATAGTTGAGGTATACCTATGATTAAAATTACAGGCCTCATCTTTTTAAGTGGGAGAACTTGCACAATTGGTGGCTGACTAAATACATTGTTTTCCCACTGTATATATTACTTCTTAGTTAACAAGTGTTTAGTTTGAAAGGAGTTTGCCTCGTTCTGCTGCCACTTGTAAGGCTGTGCACATTCAGAAAGACGCCATGAACCTGAGCTTGATAATGCTGCTAACCTCAGAGTGTGTGATGGCTTCAGCTTCCTGTTTGTCAGAGCCACTGTCTTTGCTCTCAAGCTTCTCATTGTGTTGGTCTATTACTGTTTTCTCCTGTTTCAGTCTTTGAAGTCGTGACTCCACATCCTCTCCTGAATTCAACGTCTACAGAAAAAAAAAACTTAATGTGCACCACAATCTGTTTTAATCTCAGTAAATCCTCATTGCATTAAATGTTTATATCACCTACCTTGCTTAGGTAATTCACCACTTTGGTCTTCGTTTCTTCCACACACAAACTCTGGGAAATGACCTCTTCGTGGTTTGTATTCTTTAGCGTCAAGGGGAGATATTGGGGTTAAAGTCAAGTTTTAGCACCTACAGTTGTGTCATATATACATACGTGTATATATATATACACACACACATACATATATATACACACACATACATATATATACACACATACATATATATACACACATACATATATATACACACATACATATATATATATATATATATATATATATTTATTTATTTTTTTTTTTTTTGAACAGTTTAAAAATGTCTTAAAAGTTCATTATTTCTGTTTTTCCCCTGTTGTTTTAGTCTTTCAAAAAAAAAGTACCGATAAGGTTACCGATAAAGTACCGGATCGATAAGGAGTACCGTTAAGAGTAGTAGTATCGATAAATCCTTAACAATACCCATCCCTACCCATAGGTGGAGGGAGGCTACACTCTCGTTCACTGGGGTAAACCCCAACGCACAGGCGTCGAGATCGGGGGCAACAAATATGGCAACTCCAGAGGGGAAAAGAGTCCAACCCCACTCAAGGAGACAGGTTCCAGAGCTGGAGCCGTGCGTGGAGGCAAGTTCGACGAAGTCCAGTCGGAACCTCTCAACCTCGCACACCAGCTCCGGTTCCTTCCCCACCAGAGAGGTGACATTACACATCCCGAGAGTCACCTTCTGGAGTCGAGGATTGGACTGCCAAAGTCCTCGCCTTCGGCCACCGCCCATCCCACTTTGCACCCGACCCAGATGTCCCAAAAAATCTAAACCGGGTGTCAACTCTAATCCTGGTACTTTATGCAGAAGTCGGTCTCTCCTTGTTGTTGTTCTTGGGAAAAAAAGACTTCTTTGCTCCTCTTTGTAACTCAAGGCTACTATCCATTTGTTTACTTCTCACAGTGCATACAGAAACATTACACACCCTGCAACCCAATGCTTTTCAAGAGATTGTCCTGGACTTGCCTTGAAGCTTTGATGAAGAGCAGTTCAACCTCACCATGAATGGATGATTTGGGTGGAATCTGTTTAGCAGCAGCAGCATCCTTCCCTGTAAAGTCATTCTGATGCAAAGCAATAGTGACAGCTGCTCTGCCCTTGTTAACACCTCCCCCTGAGCTAATTGCAAGTATGTCATCAGGTCACTTTGTGGCTGGACTAAAACCCTGTGCGACTAAATTTACTTTGCAATTAACTGCTTTTACTCTCATCACTCGTTAGAGCGACATATTTAATGCAGGTGGCAACCATAAAAAGTGAAGCGGTGAAGTTTGTGGAACACAAGATTTCTTTCAGTCTCAAAACAGATGGCCACAATTGAAGGTTTGAAAAATGTGCAACTGTTATGTTCATGTAGTACCTCTGCAAAGCAAGAAAAGGCCTCTAGGGCGTGCTGATGTAGCAGCCAAGACTGGTCAGCCAGAAAGACTCCAAACAGACTGCTCAATCTAGGAAGAATCTGGCTCTGTGGGAGCAAAACATGTAAAACCGGTTAAAAAGAAACAACTTCTAAGTACATAAAATAATGTTGGATGGTTAGATGACAAATTGGAATAAGAGCTTCCCATAAGTCATTATAAATCAGGACATGAAGTAAAAACACCAAAAATGTTTACTGCTGTACCTTTCAGTAGGACCACATTCAAGTTTTAGAAAACCTTTTATTGCATTTAAAATAAAATAAAAATGTGGTATTCTAATTTTGTGAAACAAATTATCAAAAATAGACCCTATAAATATATAACTGTCTCTAATGAATATATATAAAAGGTTAACATTTTTTTAATGAAGTTACTGAAATAAATGAACTTTTCAATAATGTTGTAATTTATTCAAATGTATCAGTAGTTTATGACCTGATTTTCCGCAGGAAAAAACATCTTTCCCAGGGAGGAGAGAAACTCCAGACCAGCCAGCAGTAGATGATCCGGACATTCCTGAGAAACCACGGCTTCCAGACACAACAGAGCCTAAAACAACACTGAGATGTCAACAGAAATATTATCCATCATTTAACTCTTTATTGTGTAAAAGGAAATCGAACTTTACCTGAGAAATGGTTTCATGCTTGATGTTCTTTACAAGAACAGTTGTTGCTGACAAGAGCAACCTCAAAGTATGCTGGAGGACTGTGTGGGTCTGCAACTGGTTTAAGTTAAACAAATATTAGTCTGACATTTTTTTTGCTAATTTAGTGTGTGTATATTTGCATGCTTTAGTCACCTGATTGGGATTCATTCGGGACCACAGCTGTGTGGTCATCCTCAATACAGATGACAAACACGATTCCTCAGGAGAAGACTGCCCTCGAAGCACAGAAAGGAGGGACCCGAGCGCTGCGTTCTGGCAGCAGTGCAGACAAGTAATCATTAACTTTTAATATCAGATTTCTCCACCCAACACCACTGTATTGTTTTCTACCCCAAAGGTCATTCTAAAAAAACTTAACTGACAGTTGCCGGGAAACAACCCAATGTCAAAATTGGTCAGTCTGCTAGTAATAGTCTTAATTAAACTTTGATACTAAATGTTTATGAAAATGTATGTTGTAATAAAATAGGAAAATTATTAATCCCTGATGATACTAAATGTTTGACTAAGTTAGTATTCTTTACCTTTGAGAACACTTATCTTATTCTTGACACCATCTATTGTTACAATATTTGTTTTGGTGCACAGTAGCAAAAATGCACTAAACTTGATGCCTAAGCATTTGATTTTACAGGTGTTATACGTGTTTTGATGCATAGAGCTGACAGCAGAGGACTAGGAAATATCCAAGACTGTCCTCACCACTCTGTCCATTTCTCCCAGTTTGTATCCTCCATCCTGCCACTCCATTAGAACCCTTTGCATCAGGCCCATTATTTCTGTCTCTACATGGAGACGGACATCCTGAGAAAGAGCTCTGAGCAGGATGTGATGCCACACTGTAACATTTTCCACTTTTGATGGTGGGAACTCTGCCACAAACTCCACCTGAAAAAAAAAAAAATTAGATTATTGGCAATAATATTAAAAAAGGGTGGGTTGTTGAAGTAATGAAGAAGCTTCCACCCAAAGCAGAATATGAGATCGGCACTTTATTTAAGTTCAGGTTAATAAAATAACATTTTCCTTTGTTCACATTGCCAAAAGACTGTTATCAGAGAATGAATCGCAAAACTGTATCTCTATAAAAACACTAAAGGAACCTATTTATATTCCCCCTTCCAGTGTGTAATCTCTTCATTTGTATTTGTTTCCTTGTTTTTGCAATTGATCTCAAATTGTTCGTTTGTTACTTCGTGGTAGGCAGATTTGAGCTCAACTTGTTGCATCAAGTTTAATTATTTCAGTAAGATATTTGAACACTTCTGGCTGTAGATGTTTGGCCTCAATGATTGTATATGAGCTCTGTCTAAACTTATACAACTATGTGTCTTACCAAGGAACTCCTGAAAAAAAAAAAAAAGGTTTTACTGGTTGAGTAAAAAATAAAGAAATCCCAACATAACTATGTCTCAAGTTTGTGTTCTCGTGATGACAGTTGCATTATCTAATTTTATTTAGATAACAAGACCGTGCACATATTTTGCTCTGATAACAAAATATTTTTATCATCTCAAGCTTAAATTCTTCCTAAATTTGCTTCTGACATCATGACAGTGATCCTGAAAAGACTGTTCAAGCTGAAAACATCTGCCACAGACCAATGTATTGTTGTTATCATTTAGCCCAGGTGTTATGACAGCGATACTGTTAAAATTGGGTGTACCACAAGGAATGCTGGGAATTCTTGCACCCGAATCACTGTGTTGTTTCATGTGCAGTTTTGTACACACTTGTCCATACTTACAAAATGCTAAACATTTCCGTATGTTCTAACACGGTAGAAACGCTGCTTGTTTAAATTTTTTACAAAACACCTCCGAAGGTTCGTTCTCACAGTTCTATTATTTTTCACAAAGTAAGCTGAAGAGAAGGCTCAAGATCAAGATTTCCCTCATTTATTGTCCTGAAAGACTAGCTGCCCTGGAAACAGAAACAGCAGAGCATCAAAACAAAACTTAGTCCTCAAGCTTGTTGTAGAGACTTGAATTTTCAACAATTTCCTAGTTGATCTACATTATTTAAAATCTATCTTCCTTTTTCTAAACAGCCAAGTGGCTGGATTTGACCAGCAAGTAGAAAATTTATTAGCCCTACCGTGGGGTTATTTATGAGCTTATAACCATTTTACATTTCAGATCTTAATGGCTCTAACCTGGTGGCTTGGGGTCATGAGAAAAACCATACGCTTCAGTAGCAATCCCAGATGGAATAACTGGTAACACTCTTTGCGGCATGCTTTCACCTAGAGGAGGAAAAAAGCAGACAGGAGGGGCTGGAGTCAGAATAGAAATATGGAAGTGCACATCCAGTGAGTGCAATAAATTTACTCTTTGACAAACACTGAACTGCCTTCAAATCACTGAATTCAGGTGTTCTAATCACTTTCATACCCACATGTGTATAGAATCCAGCACTTTGTCATTCATTCTGCTCCTATAAAAACTTCTGTGGAGTCAGTAGCTACAGACCTCCAAACATCATGTGACATTCAGATTAGCTCGAGTATGCAGAACAGTTCATGGAGTGGATTCCCCTGTCTGAGGAACTGCATCTAAGCATTACATCAATAACTGTATCGCAAACCGGTGGAGCAGTGGAGACCTATAATGTGGAGTGTCGTATCATGCCGCTCTGCTTTGCAGTTTGGTGGATGAGTCTGGTTTTGATTGTTGCCAGGGAAACAGTGCTTGAATGACTGAACTGGGAGAAATTTAAAGACATTTTTTTTGTTCTGTGGATGGTCTTATCTCCTCAGTTTCAGTGAAAGGAAATCATAATGTTGCAAAGTATATGCAAAGACATCTAGGACACCAGCGCACTCCTGGCTATGTGGGAACAGTTTGGGGACAGTCCCGTCCTGATTAAACATGATAGCACACCAGTGCACAAAGATAGATCCATACGGACATGGATGAGGGACATAAGTTTGGGGGAACTTGATTGGTCAGCACAGATGAATTAAAGTGGAGACTTAAGAGCCAGGCCTTCTCCTCCAATATAAATGTGACCTCACAGATGTTCTTTGGAAGAATACTTTTAAACCTTGTGGGGAGTCTTCCCAGAAGAGCTGAAGTTGTTAAAGCTCCACTGGGTATTAAATGGGGCTGGACGATAATTCGATAGCAATATATATCGATCGATAGACGTGTGGTGCGATAGAAAAAAAGGGGTCGATAAGAAAGTTAGAAAAAAAAAGAAGTTTTCCTTCATTTTTCATTATAGCCTATCAGGTAGCTTAATACAACAATCATTACTTACTCCAAACAAATCATTACCACTGATAGGCAGCTCTGTCAGCCACCCCTCTCTCCTTTCAAACCACAAAAAGGATTAAATGATTTGAGCGGAAACATAATTTTTTGATAGTCCCTAAGCGAACCATCGACGTAACTTCACATCGGTCAGATGTCACAGCAAGGGTGCAGCGGAGGAAGTTGTTCCGGATAAATGTTTCAGTGACTCAGGTAAAGGTTGCATCCCGTTTAGAACCGATCCTCGACGCACTAAAACACTAAACATAGCAATACTAAACCAAATAAAATACTACGATCAGTTGTCTTAAGCAGGACTCCCTTCTCCCGACTCGCTGCAAATCCGTTAGAGAGACACAGGAAACTTACCCAGGTCGCGCTGCTAACATCACCTAAAAAGTGAAAAACGCTTTAAAAAACACAACAGGGTTAGATAGGCCAGCCGGCTGAAATGAATTAGAATAAGCTTTATTGACAAACTAAACCAAAGGTTTCAGCCATTAATATTATAAAGTGTCATAAAATGTTTAAAAGATTAAAAAGCATCAAGATAAGCCTTTAATGTAAATTACTAACAATTAAAAAATATATAATATAATAATTAATAATATTACTTTTCTTTGTATTTACTGATGTTACTCAGGTCTCTTTATTTGTTTCTGTCTTACAAACTTATTCATGATAAAAAGAGGTGTTTAAAAAATGAATTAATTTAATCCTTAGTTAAAATTAGTTTATTGAAGAATAACAAAATGACCGGGGAGGAACTTAAAATATATTTTTTACATTTTGTGATATTTATCGATAATTATTGATATCGACTATTCACTTTATCGATATGCTCTTTTTCTATATCGTCCAGCCCTAGTATTAAAGTATGTGCAAGGTTTGGGATGTTACTAAAGGTCATGAGTGGGTAATGGCAAGCTTTTCAATACTTGTGTTAATCCAGTGTGTGTCTTCGGTTTTTACCCACCATCTGAGCAATAAGCAGGACATGATGTAGACAAAGTTCTGCGGTTCCATATCTGAAAGAATAACAATAAAAGCAACAGTCAATAATGTTAAAACATGCTTGGTAGCAGACAGAGTCAAAATCTGAATTTTAACTTAAAACTCTCCTGGTTTGTGTCACTCCTACAAGTATTACTTAAAGGCCGTGTCTTAGCATCTTGCAAAGGTTTTGATTAGGGATGGGCATAGATTTTCGAATATTCGAATAGTCATTAAATAATAAAAAATCGAATAGTGAACCATATCTGGGGAAAAAATTTTGTATTACTGCCGGCTTCCGCACGGGGGCAGCGTAGCATTTGATGATACACAATGTGGCGGGCTACATGCCAAGCCGTAAAAGAAGTAACAAACTGGAGAAGACACGATGGAGAAATTACTGCAGCTGTCGTCAAAAAGTTCCACGTGGAGCTATTTCCAAAAATTGAAACAGAGGTGCAATGTAAACTCTGCATATCACAAGTCTACGACAACCATGCACTTCCATATGAGAGCAAAGCACCCGGGTGAAAGCGGCGGGCCGTCATCACAGCAAGAGTCAATTGCCAGCTTTGCCACTAGAAGACGTACATGTGATGACCTATAGTCTATGGTGATGACAGACGTGTGGAGCAAACGGCGTCCCTCATCTCAAAGATGATTGTAAAAGACCTGCTCCCCATCAGCTTCGTTCAGTTCAAGCGCTCCGTGTCTGCTTCACTTGAGCGGCGACTTGCACCAGCAGAGGTCAGCAGCGCCGGCAAAGTGGCGTACATCGCCTCCTTCTTGGACCCGAGGCACAAGCACCTCAGGTTCACATCGGATGATGTTAAAGTTGCTGTGCAGGCCAAGGTGAGCGATCTCCTCTCGAGCAGGCCAGAGCCAGAGGTCGTGGAGGCGGTCGCAGTTGAATCCGAAGAGACTGAGCTGAGGGCCAAGAAACCACGAAGTGATGCTGCGTCTGTCTCTGACATTGCTGCCCTGTTTGGTGAGGATTGTTATCAAGAAATAACAGACGCCGAGTCTTAACTGAACCGTTACTGCCAGGACAAATGTCCGCCCCCGCAGATCGATCCCATTGTCTGGTGGAAAACTAACGAAAACCCATCGGAAAGGGTCTTTTCCACGGCGGGACTTATTGTAAACAGACTTCGTTCCCGTCTTCATCCCTTGCATGTGGACATGCTGATCTTTCTGACTAAAAACATGGATTAGGGTTGAACTATTTTTTTGATTATGAAGACGAGCCTGTTAAAAATGTTCACGTCAGCAATGCTGTCTCAGGTATGTTCAGTAAAATGTGTTCAAAATGTATTTAATTATTGTTTGAAGTCTCTGTACTTTGTTAATTGTTTGATGTGTGGACGGTATTATTGGGTGATTTATGAAAGGATAAACCCGGTCCGCACAAGCACCTTTTGTATTGTAGCGTTTTGCTGTGCTTTTGGCAAATATCACATGCTTTTGTTAACTTTTGTTATGCCTGGACAGTGAACACTATGTTGCATATTGTCGAATATTCGAATATTAATTATCAGTACCCCACGATTATCGAATAGTACTTTTGCTTGAAATGCACATCCCTAGTTTTGATATGATCAGAGTTAGCAAAAGAAGAGTCCTGAAATAATGTTCTGTTGCTAAATGGGTCAAATATGAACAATGGTAAATTGCAAAGCCTATCTATGGAAAAATAAAGTTCAAGCCCAAAAAAAGCAACAACTATGTCTGTTGTGAAACATGTTTTGATTGAAAATAAAAAGAACCTTTATTGCACTAACCGTGCTGTAAAACACCACACATCTGCTGCCAATAAAGCTGTTGGAGTATCAGCCTGCAGCACAGCATCCACCAAACAACGCTCCTAAGGAAGGGAGATAAAAGAAGAAGGGAAGTCAGATTAACAAGAAAAACACAAAACACCACAGCAAGGGGATAAAAAAAAAACATTTAACAGACACATAAGAATGAAAGTAAAAGTATAGCTTGTGTTAAATGAGGGGGAACGTCTATGTCGAAACAAAGCCGTTTTTTTTTTTGCTTCCCAAACTAATATTTGATTGGAAACTAATCTCAACTCTGGACTCTGTTTCAGATCCATAATTCAGACAAATGGACACTGGCCAGATTTAATGTAAGTCAATATTTAAGCTCAGATGCATTCGCCTCTAGCAGTAAAATACTTGTTTTGTATTACCCCATAGGATTTCAAGACTTTCGAAGGAGTAAACTCACTATACCATTAAAATTTCTCAGCGTATGTTTGCCCCCTTGATTATTAAAAAATGATAACGTGGTTCCGCTTTTTGTTTGGCACATAACTAAGAAGACATTCAAATTGATTGCAATGTCGCACCATGTAAATAGTAAAGACCGGCCCCTCCAGTATCCTACATAGAGCATATAAGCATTTTGATAAAGTCAGTCATACTCTGTGGGTGCGATGTGGAGGTAGTAAGCCACAGAATCATTGCTTGATTTTGCTCATGATAGCTTCTATATATACTTTAAAAAGCCCTGTTGCTAATTTAAAGGGCAAGCCTAGTTTGCGAGCTTTATTGACTCACCAGAGTGTTCGTTGTTTCAGCACAGTATAAGATGTGAAGCTTTTGTGCTATAAATGTGGACCAGTTATGATTTGATTCCTGGTTAACTATGACGTCCCTAAGTAGTTGGGCATATTAAATCTTACCAGAACAGGAAAGTAGATTGGAGGCAGCACAGCGACACTGGCACAGAGCTTTACACAGATGTGTTGGTGCAGAGTGACCACGACCTGGGCTTGACCATTCAGCATAACCCCTGGCAACAGAACTGGTAATCTACGTTCAGTATAGCATCGCCGGAAGCTGATAAAGACAGCCCGGTAGAGAGGAAGCCTAGAGAGAGAGAGAGTGTGTGGGGGGGGGGGGGGGAGTATTTTAACAATTAGCCAACATAAATCTGCTTTTACTTGAACCTGATAACAAATGACCAGGTTTACACCAGGGAAAGCAACATGTACAGACAAAGATTTTATTCTCTCAGTCTCAATTGACTACTTCATATAATTAAATTTACATACAATACAATCTGTGAAATCACAATAAAAAAAAAAAACAGAACGACTGTTAAGATATGTTCGTTACGGATTTGAAGTATTATTGTAAGACTGAAATGCTAATAATTATGAAATCCCTAATTATCAGTGACCCTTTATCTATCAGAAAAAATAAAACCTTTGATGAAACAACAATCACCTCGGTGTGTCTTCTGGGAACTGACTTCCAGGGTACCAAAGCTGCATCACTTCTTCTGGTTGGTTGAGCAGTTGTCCCATAATGTTCACCAGCAGGAGAAAATGTGGAAGTTCACGTTCAGGACTAAACCCTGCATTGAGGAAACTGAATGTTATTGATTAGGAATAGATCAGCAGTTAAAACTATATGGTCGACTACAGGTTTAACTACAGAAAAATATCTTTAATCAATGCTTATTCTGACTTATGTTTGCTGAAAAAGAAACTGCTTTATTGCCTTGGACAATACTCCTACTTAAAACAAACTGAACCTATTTGAACTAATACAGGAACTCTACAGGGTATGGTTGTATTGTACAGGCTGCACATTATTAGGAAAAGATGCATTATACAATAGTATCGATGAATGTCAAGAAGACTATGCGCTTTATGCTAAATAAACAACTAAAAACAATATCTTTCTGTTTTGGGGTCATAACAAACAAAGACCTCAGATAATGAGCAGTCTATCCAGATACTGGTAAAAAAAAGAACACTTATTTCCACCTCAGCTGCAAAGTAGCATCTGACAACACCTGCTTTTTAGGCACTGAAATACTTCGTTGTAGTTTCTAATGATCTGACCACCTTACCACCATTTTACTTTCTAAAAAGTGCTCTTCATCAGGACAATGAATTGGCCTACAAAAGGGAGATCCAGTCATTTATCAGTAACTGTGAGTCCAACTTATTATAACTGAAAGTATAGAAAACTAAGCAATTAACTATTAATTTTAGAAGGAAAGAAAAAGTAGACCTCCCAGTAATGATTAGTATTCAATAGATTGAAATAACAAATATTTAGCGTTATTTGGTCAACAAACTAAACTGCAAAAACAAATCATGGACATCTTACTAAAAAAAGTCTAGAGAAATTTTAAAGCACAAACTCACACATGTCTGGCTGCAGCACGACTTCAGCAAAGGGCCTTAGAGGTAACAGCTGGAGCAGGAAAGCATCCATAGGGACAAGAGCTGATGTGTTTAGCTCCCCAGCCAGAGCTGAGGGCAGCGATGGAGCACACAAACTAGGAGGGAACTTACTAAAAAACACGAAACTTATAATCAGGAATACAACAGGAATCAAAGAAAAACTGTTAAAAAGTTAATTCTCACTTTTAAGCTGGAATGAAAACCATTTGTACCTGAGTATCTGAAGGTAGAGTTGGTGAAAGCAGCTGGATTTTTTTGTCAAAAAATATTTAAATTCCTGCATGAAGATTGAAAAGAATGTCAATAACGCCCAAGAGACGGAAAGCAACAAGTTACAAAGGGTAACAAGAAAAGTTTCAGTACCTTTATGTAATGAACCAAAGTGTTAGCAAAGAATCTACACATCTTTGCAGTTTTCTGAAAAAGCTTGTACTCTGGACTCTGAACAGACTCCTGCAATAAGTTCAAAGCACATTATTAACAAAAGTGCACAAAAATAAGCATATGTTTAAGTTAATACTATCTAAGAATATCTATTTTTTTATAGGCACGTGATTCTGTCAATTGAAATACGATTTTTGTCGTAAATACAACATAATTAAGAACTTTTATAGTGCAAGGTACTACGGACCTAAACTTCAATGGTTTCAAGTCATGAAAAATACTTAAAAGCTGCCTTTTTTACATACAGCATGATTCAAAATAATCAAATGTAGCTGAAAGCGACAAAAACAAATGTGTTAATAACAATATGAATAATAAATATCATATCCTTAGATTTTTTTAAATATCTGATCAGATCCTTCCAACCTCTAAATCTGCCAGCTTTATCTGTTCGGCCATCTCCACAGAGCTGTGGAAAGAAGCCAACAAGTTGTCAGACAGGCTGTTGACGATGTCGCTATGGTGCAGATGTTCCTCCACCAAGGACTGGTACTTCAAGCTCTGTCTAAACAAAATAATTAATGGGAGGATGACTTTAGTGCGATACAGGACCACCGAAAACCTGTTAAATGCTGCAAAGTTGAAACTGGAGCAGCTGCTTACGTTCCTACATGAACAGCAATACAACCAACATACAGCCAGAAATATGATGTAATGGTTTAGATCAAAGCTAATTTGTGTGTTTGAAATGGCACAGACCAACACCAACTGACAATATATGGCAAAACTTGAAAACTGATGTTCACATAGACTTTCCACACAAATAGGCTGAGCTTGAGTTGTTTTGCAAAGAAAAATTGGCAATGTCGTCAGTCTCCGAAAAAGACCAGAAAATGCATGCCATACTTTTCAGATTGTTTTGTCATGAAATACTTTGAAACCATGTATCCTTTCCCTTCCTCTTTATAATTATACACTACGTTGTGTTAGTATATCACATATAAACAAAAGTATGTGACTGTAATAATATAGGACTTACTTGATGAGGAACTTCCATGTGTTTGCATGCAGTGCAATGTCCAGGTTGGAGATAATGGAGGAAATATCCAGGAGGCTGTGAATCACTATAAAATATTGAAATGCTCAGTGAGTCTGCATAAAATGCACCCTGATGCAATAAACTAATAATTTAACAGTGACCAATGTTGCAATTTAAGACAGAAAGATACACACTTGCACACAGATTTAAACACACCTGTAACAATGTCAGAAACCTCCTCATCTGAGGCGCTACTGTCCAGAGAGATCCTATCCAGGATCTCCAGCAGACTCTTTTGCAGGGCATAGGCCTCCTTGAAGAGTCCTTGCAGCAGATCAGCCACCAGAGATAGACGGCCACAGTAAACCATCTCACTATCCTGTGGACAGCAAACAGGCAGCATATTGAGCTCATTTTCTTTGCTTGATGTTTACACTAGCACTATATACGTTAGGTCCATTTACTAGTTTCCTTTTTACTAGACAAGTTGTCTTTGAAATACCCTCGATGTAATAAAAATAGCACAACAGAGGCTTCAACAAAAAAATCTAGACATTCAAATACCTTTCAGTTCATAAAATTTGAATCAGAAGTTATACATTTGCTATAAAACATTAGGTATATATTTAGAGACTGACAGGTTAACCTTATTATTTCACTTGTTCTGTGTTTAACAGCTGACAAAACAAAAATACCCATATCATTATTTTTTAGAGTATAATGTAGACTGCTTTATCTTATTACAGCTCAAAGTATAAACATTCCTCCTTACTTTTATCTCCCTCCCAAAATTAATTCCAGGAAAAGGGAAGTCCAATCTCTGTTGCTGTAGCTTTTGGCTTTGCCATTAATTAAAAGACGTTCCTTATTTCTTTCCCAGAGGATGAAAATTATACTTTCGGTTTGATCCTTTTTTATGGGACACAAACTAACAAAAACAACCTTTAAACATTTAAAATGAATCCCTAAAATCAGTTCTGCACACAAAGATAATTTAAACTACAAAGAAAGAAATTTGCCAGTACAGGCATTGGGCTTATTTTTACACATCAGTCTCTTCTTATAGCTACAGTAGACTAGATAAACAAACCTTGCAGTGCTGAAATGTTTCTCTTAGGACTTTAAGGATGCAAGTCGGCAGCGAACGGATAGCATCCAAACAAAGACCTTCTTCAAATGAGCCAACATGGCGCACACAAATGGAAAGCGAATCGATTACTTGCACCATTGCCTGAAAGAGACAACAAAGTTGCAGTAAAATATGAGCAAGAGAAATGGTTAATAATTAGAGATGCACCAAATAATCCACCGGAGATTGGAATTAGACCTGAATTTTGCCTTGATCGATAGATTAAATGCAATTTGCCCTATTCTTTAAATGTAAAAAAACAAAAAACTCCCACCATTTTTGAACAATAAATGCATCATGTACAAAATCCCATGCAGGTTAAAATAATATTTTTGACGCATAAATTTGGACAATGTAATAATCTCTTAATTTTTCCCTCCTCAACTCCAAATTACTACATCTATCAATGAATGTGTGGCACATTATTTCTTGATTTGAGTTACAAAATCTTTACAATTAGAATCAATTTTCATGAGGTTATATCATTTCTAATCACATTGTGTATCATGATTACCTGTAGAATGTTCCTGAGAAAAGCACACAGTTCAGTGTTCTGACTTGAAAGCTCGCCAACTTGATTCATGAGTTCTTTCATCATGTTGTCGAACATTGTTACTGCCTGCAAACAAAATGACAGTGTAACTTACAAGGACAGATTTTTGCACTTCTAGGGAAGCATTGTTAATGAATCAGTAAATCACACATAAACAAGTACCCTCAAAACCACCCAATAATAAACATAACAGGGATTTGTTTTTATTCCTCCAGGGAGGAATTAGTCGTATCATTTAGATGGGGCAGCTGAAGGTTATGAAGTAATCATCCCTCATTCATGAGCTACAAGTTGTGGGTGACAGCCCTAACTTCCCATGTTTACATGTCAGGGTGCCCTTGAGCATCATAATAAAACTTACCTCTTATTTTGCATTAAAACATCTCAGAAAAAAATGTAATAGCAATATTTTAATGATAGTGGTAGTTTCATCAACAACTAAATGTGAGAACTAAAATGGTAATGTAGCCTGGCTAATTTATACTATTTTATAGCATTAATTTTAAACAGTGTAATAACGTATCTGGAACCTTATGTTTATAATACTTTTTATGTAATTTCTAAAACTGGTTTTGAAACAACTTCTTTAACACAATTTTCACTTACCTTGGGCAGGATCTTGGAAAAACACTCGTCTTCCAGCTCTGACAAACCAATGTATGGCAAGAACATCTCTGTAATTATCTTCAGTATACCTGTGTGAATGTTTGCATGATACAGACAGTTCATATAAGGATTTCTAATTTTAAAAAAAATGCTCACAGAAACCTATTTGATCATTTAGAAAAAGAATAATTACTTACGTAGATGATCATCCCAACTATCTGCCTCATATTGCAAAGAGTAGAAACAGTCAAGAAAAATTTCATTATTGCAATTTGTTTTCATTGTTCAATTCTATTGTGTGTCAAAAGTGGCACAATTCTGTAGATGTTATTAAAAAAATACATATATGTAAGAATGGAAATAAAATTGGGAATATATAGCTTGAAATATTTCTCTATTGTTACTTAAATATGTCCAGTTTTTATAAAATACCAAAATAACTAAGACAAAAACCAACTATTAAAAATCTGTATTCATTATATGCTGAAAGCCTATCTAATAATTCCATGCCTCTGTCAATCTGCCCCAGGGCAGCTGTGGCTACAAATGTAGCTTCCCACCATCAGCGTGTGAATGTGTGCATGAATGACTGAATGTAGTTTGAAGCGCTTTGGCATCCTTTGGACTAAAAACAGCACTATACAAGTACAGGCTACTTGACATAATTTCGTAGCATATTCTGAATTTATTTAATCGGTCACTATTACCCATCTAAATGCTGTACAGATTAACAAATTCTACGGTGTATTTGACATGCATAGAGACCGTTTTAATTATTCCATGATGAGCTGTAGCACAGAAAACATATAATACACAACTAAATACTGAAATAATCAATATAAATCAGGCTTAATGTTATTTGCAAATCTGCTTGTTTGATTTTGTGTTTTACAAATTATTTACAAATTTATAATAAATATTGTAAGATTTCCTTTAGTCTATCACATATATATTTATTTGACAACTGATTTATTTGTTGAATGATGGCACTTTTGACCATTGACATAATTGTCCAAATATGTCAAGACTGCAGGTAAATATGGGTAAACAGGACCAAACTCATAATTTTATGGCATCTTTACAAAGTAAATATATGAGTCTCGATTTTAAACTTTCTAAACCATGTGCACTTTTGACTAATTACACAGCAAACTATTCTAAACACTTTCCGATTTGGATGAGTCTCTGAGTCATTAAATGACGTGGTAGGATATTGTAAGTTTTGGCAGGACAGACTTGAGCTCCTGGCGACAGGTTTCCTGACTCCACTGCACCACCTCATCCAGCAACGATATGTTGCTCTGGGACATGATGAAATGATATCCACCGGTGTTGGTCAACGCTGGCACGAGGATGGGGATTTTAGGACCCTCACTGAGGCATGGAGTCACTGAAAACTAGGTGTTGTTAACAAAAAGTCAATTAAAGCTTTGACTAGCAAGAAGGAACCTGGGCACACATTAGCTTTCAAGTACAAGCATGTTACATTCAAAGTTAGCGTGCTGAAATTAAACTGGTTAGGACTCTTACCGAGCACGGGACCGAATCTTTTTGTACCAGATTAAGCTTCAGTTCCTTTATCTCGCTTTTTCCTGACGTTACACGTTTTCTCTCTTTTCTACACCAAAAGCCCGTAAAGCTATTAAGAAATGTCAAAGTTAAAAGGTGTTGATAGTTTATTTTGGACAAACAGACCGCGCGCCTGTGCTTAAATCGGATATGACGTCAGAACTACGTGATTTGCCATACAGTGCGCTGATTGGTTGGAATCAAAGCCCGTAAACCAATGGATACATTGAACGCATTTATAATGATGACAAAGGCAAAAGTGTATAGAAGCAAAATGCTATTTTAACTGTGATTAAAAACACGTTTGGTTACACACACAAACACTGCGGTTTTTGAAGTGAACTCAAACTGTGGAGTACTGTACAGTACATGGAAATAGGTTGACATTTACTTATTAAAAATCCTTTTTATTTATGATTTAAATCTTCTGACAAACTGAATTCTAGCCTTCAGTCTAGAAATCAGTCTCATAAAAAAATATCCCTCTAAATCAGAAAAAAAAAAAATTCAAGTTGCATTTATTACTGAAAAAAGTAACATTTTCAATGATATTCTAGTTTTTATATTATATATAGTATATAAGTTATTTAAACAAAAAAGAAAACAGGAATCTTGAATTAGCCACGAAGGTAATTTGCATATCACATTATTCAGCCACAATTTCTAACAGTGCTTGGGATGCCAACTCTACTTTGACTGGACTTGCAAATAAGTCATTTAAAATGACAACATGCATACTTTCTAATTTAAGTCATATCTCCCTTTGTCTTTGTCTTCCTTTGAACATTTTTTTTTAAATATCACTTAATTCTGTACATTTATGTTTTTATAAACACAACCTCCTGTATGTATTTGTGTTTATGATATGCTCAAGCTGAAATATAATTGTATTCACTGTCAAATTCAGGAAATAACAATATGCATTCCAAAGTGGCTTGTTTGTCAGACCAAAAGCACATTTTGAAACTAATAACCTTTACGAAGGTATTAATCATAATTTATTAACTCAAATTTTTGCATAAAAAATTAGTTTAGGTATTGGTCTGAAGTAATATTCTAATCTTAAATGTGTTTTCATTAGCTGTAAGTGGAAAAATATAATAATGAACAGAAATAAAGGCTGAAAAAACATCAGTCAGCGTGTAATTAATATAAATATAATTTGCTTCCCTTAGTAAATTGAGTTACTGAAAAAAATTAACTTTTGAATAATGTATACTGCATTCACAAACATATGTGTTAGTATATTTTTTCACGTTTTTCATTTGTTTGGAATGCCAGTTTTTATATTTTACGTGATATTCTTAATGGAGTCTCGAAAATGTAAGGATTCAAACAAAATAATCTCATAGTTAAAAATATAACTATTTAATGTTTTAACTTTTGCACACTACGTACAGATTTTCTTTACCACCAATATCGGTACGCCTGTTGTCAATACTTTATACAATTTTCAGAGCACAGTACTTTGTCTTTTGTACTATTTCGTAACTGTGCAGCATATATATATATATATACATATATATATATATATATATATATATATATATATATATATATATATATATATATATATATATAGGGCTGTCAAATGATTAAAAATTTGAATCTATTTAATCACAGGGTAGCTGTAAATTAATCACGATTAGTTATCATTCCCAAATATGACCGAAAAAGTAAAATTTTTGGTGTAAATAAAGGACGAAACCGGAAGCTGTTGCTCTTTTTTTGCATGAAACTTTTGTTTTGAATTCCACAATCACATTTACACGTGGAGCTTTTTACCTATTAATCTTTTAGCCAGTTGCTAAGGCAAACTAACTTGTTAACATTTTCTGAATGTAAAGCTGACAGTTTCTTATTCAATTTTGGACAACCCTGAGCATCCTCTTCATGGGACTATCCTACAACAACGGTGTCTTCGGTCAGAGGCTTCTTCAGTTTCGCTGCGAAACAGACTGCTACAGGAGATCATTCCTGCTTACAGCCATCAGGATCTACAATAGCTCCTTGAAAAATTAAATAATATGAGCTACAATTAACACTTAATTTCTCTCTGGGAGAAAAGTATTAAGTATTAAGTATTTTTTAATTGAAATTTTCTGACTAATAGAGGGATTATTTGTTTATCAACACCGAACCTTTACAGTACTCCCTGGTTCCCACTGTTATTATTTGCAGTTATCAAACAGTTGTCATACTGTTTACGTGACAAGCGAGCACAGAAAGGAGCACGGGTTTAATTGTGGGGTAAACAGGGCAGGTCCTTCTGTGCATGCGTTAATTGCCTTAAAAATATTAATGGCATTAATTCCACAAATTAATCGACCCACATTAATGCATTAATTTATATATATATATATATATAGAGAGAGAGAGAGAGAGAGAGAGAGAGACAGAGAGAGAGAGAGAGAGAGAGAGAGAGAGAGAGAGAGAGAGAGAGCTCTTTGATCTTTTTTTCTCACAATCTCTTTTAGCATCCAGAGTCTTGGGTCTTCTATGTAGGGTTCATTTTACTTCATCCAACATGGTTGACCATAGGATTTAGATCGATCTCCTGTCATTTTTAGATGTGTCTCTGCTAAAACACAGCTGGGCAAGCAAGTCCCCATTTGCGATGAATATATTAAGAACATCGGTAAAAGGCTTTTAAAAATGATTCAAAAGTTTATTAATTGCTGTATTAACTTTAATCAGATTTACCTGCTGAAACACGAACATCGAGTTGTGTGAGATTATAGACACACGCACTTAAACGCTGGACGAATTAAAGTTACCACTAAGCTCTTCAATAGATGACACACAAAAATCATTAAACTTGTTAGAATTTTTTTTAAATACATAACTGACATATTATCAAGGAGGTGCTTTTCCCACATGCAGTTTTATTCCTGGCCAAACAAGAACACTTTCATGATAATTAAACAGGAAATCCTCTAGTTTGATGTAAATACCTGATAGCACATACATTTACGATGTTTAGACAGATACACCTTTATGCGCTCTTTTCAGTTGTGTACTTTAAACAGTCTTTCCAAATGGTTTACATCTCTTAAGTGAGCGTTGTATATCAAAACTTCCTTCTTGCTTGTCTTAGCCCCCATAAATCTTATACTGTATTTATAGAATATTTATATGTATTTCGAATGGGACTGTATGAAATTAATTACCAAGTAAGATCTAGGTCTAAGTTAATGGATTTTTTAAACTAATTTATAAAATAAGTTAGCTAAACAAAGACGGGGCTTTTACTTTTAAGCTGGGAATTTATGCTCTGACCTAAATGACCTTGTGAAATGATGCCAGTAAGCTATTGTTCTCCTGATAAGATCTAAAGGAGGGAAGTAAACTATGCTGCTCCTTGATGCAACTTCTCTTCTAACAGTCAGAGGTGTGAGCTGCAAGGCGCAGGAAGTGACTAATTGTACGTTTGGGCAAACGGTCTCCTAACTGAGATGTCTGCTTGGGCTCTGTCTCCAGTTCACTTATATATATATATATATATATATATATATATATATATATATATATATATATATATATATATATATATATATATATATATATATATATATATATATATAACTAAAAAAGCACCCAGAGGGCACAAACCTCCGCTGATGCCACAACAGAATAAGAAAAAAGGTCTTCAGGAGCACACCCTGTATTTCAAAAGATCTCAGTCTCCTCAGCAGATGGAGTCTGCTCCAGTCCAGTTTACTGTTCAGTTGAACACCCAGGTGAGGGTCCACTATCTCAAAATGAGTTCCATGGTAGTTAACCAGTATTTGTGTTGTGGGTCTACTCCTGTGGAAATCCACTATCAGCATTGATCAGGAGGTGGTTTTGCTGGTACCAGTCCCCAAAGTCCACTGTCTGTATTCTGAGTAATCTTAACCTGTGATGAGGCTTGACTATAGCTGTCATCGGAGATTTTCTTAAGATGGCAGCTTGGGGAGTTGTGAAGTTTGCAGTGTAGAAAGTAGAGAGGAATGGTGCCAACCCTTGGGTATGAGTGTGTTTGTGGATGGTTGTAAACCGGCGCTATATAAATAAATTGAATTATCTGTCCTTCTGTGTCTCTGTGCTGTCTTGCGATGTACAGGCGACATGGGTGACAGAATAAGACAGTAGCTGATAACAGGAAAATAAAAGTATAACAAAAGCCCTTTTAATACGTTGAGAAATGTACTCCTCCAGACATGACTCATTCTTTTGTTTCCCCTCTTACAGCGATTTTCTAGTCTGTTAAAAAAATACACTTCATTGAGTCTTTACAGTAATTAATACATTTTCCAAGAAAAGGATGTGTCTAAAGCACTTAAGAATGCTACCTCCTATACTGATCCTCCTGTCTGCAGATAATGTAGAGGTTATCGCTAAGCAGGAAACCACCTCAGGATTAGAAAGGAAACCGGAAAGAAGGATCTCTGCTATGTTTCTCTTCTTTTTTTTTTTTTAAGGTCACTGGGTGGCTGGTTAAACGCAGCCAAAAGTCAGTGTTAACCTTCCTTCTAATGAGGGTCAAGTAAAACATAGGAGAGCGGTGGCAGTGTGACCAGAGGAGCTAAATCTGTTCTAGTCTGCATAGTTGGACATGCCAGTCTGCTGCTAATGTTTATTTTTTTTACTGTACCAAATCTGAGGTAAGGGAAACCCTTGAGCAAGAGAATGGGATGACATTGTTTAGAACAAATCTAAAAAAAACGTAGGTAACATTTGATTATACCCCCCCAACAAAAAAACAACCAAAAACAAACTGTAGCTTCTTTCTTCTTTTAAATTTCTATCAAAAACAGTAAAAAGAAACAACACAAAATGTATACTTTTTGATCCATCTCAGATAAATAATACATTCAAGACATCCACAGTATAATTTGAATGTTGCTGTAACAATCTCATTTGGTTGGGAGACTACTCCAATGCCGGGATGGTGGTCTTAATGGCAGTTTTTTTTTTTTGTTTCTCAAAAATGTATATTTTTGGCCTAACATGACCAAAACACCTTCTCACAGATATTTGTTCTGTCCTCTCACAGCTTGTGGCAAATTTCAAAATACATTTAAGTCTTTCTTTTAATTACTTTTGTATTACTTTTCTATAAAGATTTGTTGAGTGCTTGACTTATAGTTTTATTCAATATTCAAAGTTTGGGACACTACTGTTCTTTAATCTGAAACTTATTTAAACTGTTCCACAGATTTGTACAGTTTGTTTGTTCACTAATGTTCTCTAACAAAACATCTGAGGCTTTAGATTATATGTACACCTTTATATATGATGAGATTTTTAAAGTAGCTGCAAGTTTTAAGATATGCAATAGCAATAAAACTGTAATGGTGATGAAAAAATTCCGACTTGCTAAAACTGTAAAAACTAATAACTCTAAATAGAAAGTAAGGCTATTTACTTCAATTTCATTTTTGGTGAAAAGGGTTGATTGGCACCTCCCATAAATGAAAGTGTGTGACCAAAATGGAAAGGAAAAAAAAAAATTATTTGCTGTCTCTGGCTCTTTAAACAATAAACTTTCCCGCAGCGCAACAGGATGCGTCTATGATTCCAGCTTGCTCACACCTTCCTGAATGGACTTTACGCTTGGCAAACACACTTCAATTCACATGAAGAGATGCCAATGGAAAGAAACTGGGAAAATAACCTATTTAAGGATCCCTGATGAACGCCTCGAAACAACTTTCACATTTAACAAACAAAAATGACCAAACTTGGGCTTAAAAAACATGAGTTTTATACAAGTATTCACTTGGAGCAAAGAGTTTAATGCTGTATTTAAATCAGATAACACAACAGAGGGTTAAAGGATTCTGTGGTTAGGTGTCATATTTAAGGGAGCCATTTGTAAATGAGAAGACGGTTCTTATTTTTTGTCATCGGACCAAGTGACCTCATAATCATTGTAGACAGTTTTCAGCTTCTCCACAGACACGGAGTGGTCTGCTTTCCCAAAGGCCTGAAAAGAAAAAAGCAAAGAAAGTACCTATATGAAACCAGATTTCAAGAAGGAAGCTATCTTAATATCTGTGAATTCAAACTCACAGTTGATTCACCAAACACCCTGATCTTCTTGTCCTTGTTGTTGTGATCTATCTTCCCTCCTCCAAGGCATTTGCACTCCATCCCTAAGGCCTCCAGAGCTGGATTGACCTTATCAAATATGTGATCTTTAAAGAGAACATAAAAATTGTCTTAATTAAATACATCCATTTGGATTTTAAAGCTCCTAAAGCCATAGTCTGCCACATTCATTCTGGAAAGCAAGCTAAAATTTGTGCAGCTGAATTTTGTGGTTTTTGATCTGCACACTTCAAGCCGACGCATTTTACGCTATTCTTGCAGCAAACCTAAAACCTTATTAACTTACTGTGATACTCTGCACTTTTAGTGCCTCGTACTACCTCTTTCTGTGCATCGCCATCTTTTACTTTCACTCTGAGGAGTATGTATTTAAAAGTTCCCTCAGGATCAATCTCAACATCGGGAATTTTAGCCAGAGCTTCTGCCATTGTGCCTGTAGCTTTACATAAAGTGCCAGTGAGTATCCAAGTGATCACGGGTCTGCCAAACACTTGCAGCATTCTGCATGATGCGTTCACGCGATTGGTTTTATTGGGGTCAGGACTTCTATTTCCACTCTTAAAGCGACAGTCCATTTGTAGTTTGACACCACATCCTCGCAAGGTGTAGCGTGTGCACTCTGGTGACCCCACGTGGCAAAAACAGGAAACGTTTCGCTTTATTCAGGGCCCTTCTAATATTGCGAATTTAACTTTTCACGTCACAACTACACACTATTTCATTGGGGTTTCATTCAAGAGACCAACACAAAATAGTAGGTTATTGTGAATTGCCAGGAATTAGATATGTATATATTTTTTCTTTTTTTACAGTTTCTGCTGAACATAGAAAGTTACTCTGAGTTGATAGGATTTGGGGGAACTACTGCCCCCTACAGGTTTAGCATGTCTATGAATGTGCTTAACAACGCACTTATGCGGTAAGGTGTGGACGGAGATTTTTTTTTAAACGAGGTGGTGAAAATATCGTTGTTTTTTTTTTAAACGGCTACGTATGCACATAGCCTAGACACAGCACTCTGTGAACAGCCATCCTCATTAGCTATGAATTTCTGTGGCTTATCCATCCTATGGAGGGTATCAATGCTGTTTCTGAGTGTAAACACAGGTCGCACAAGTGATGTCGGAGCATTTTTGTCGCGGAAAGTGACGTTGCGGAGCTGAAAACTCCGGTTATTTCTGTCCACACGCAAACACTTAAAACAGAGAAAATGCAAATCTCCGCTTTGACCGGAGTTTTAAGAAATAATCGTTTTCTGTGATAAAAACGGGGGTTTTCGTGTAAATGAGAGGCCAAACCGCAGGGAAATATCTGCGTTTTTCCTTCGTATAAACGGGGCCTAAGCATACCAATGGAACGTCTAGTGGAAGGGCAAAATGTAGCAGGAGAAGATGCACCAGCAGAAGAGATGACCTTGAGCTTCAGCGGATTATCAAACAGGGAAGATTCATGAATCTGAAAGAGTGGAATGAGGCGGGAGTCACAGCTTCAAAAACTACCACATTCAGACGAGTCTCAACTGGGCCAAGGAGAAGGACTGGACTGCTGGCCAGTGGTCCAAAGTCCTCTTTTCCAAAGAAAGTAAAGTGTGCCTTTCATTCGGCAATCAAGGTCCAAGGGTTTGGAGGAAGACGGGTGAGGAACAGAACCCAAGCTGCTTGAGGTCCAGTGTGAAATATCCACAGTCAGTCATGATTTGGGGTGCAATGTCTGGTGCAGGTGTTGGTAAACTCTGCTTTCTTAAATTCAAGGTCGCAGCATCAGTCTACCAGAATGTTTTAGAGGACTTTATGATTCCTTCTGCTGAGGATCTGTGTGGCGATGCAGATTTCATCTTCCAGCAGGACCTGGTCCCTGCCCGTACCACCAGAAGCACCAAAACAAAATTTCACAAAAATCACACAAAAATTTCCGGAATTGCGCCGCTCAAGGTGGCAGCATGTTGGAGTAGCTCTGTTACTTTGGTTCATATTTTTTTCTTTTTTAAAACATTAATTCTTCCATTTTTGGTAGAAACATTGTTTTTGTGGACAACTGTTCTCTCTGGTTTTGAATGCTGTGCAGCTGGAAGGATTTTTGCTGATACTTTTTATTTTTGGACATTTGTTATGATGCATAACCATGGCAACAAGGTGGTTTACAACTGGCAGCAGCTGATTAACATCACAAAAGCTCAAATAATACCTCAACTACAGCCACAAAACCCTGATGAATTGAAAAGAAGACGCCATACATCCAGAGCGTCCTCTACATCAGACAACTACAGAGCGTCTTCAGTCAGAGGCTTCTTCAGATCTGCAGAGCACTACCAGAGATCATCCCTACCCACAGCCATCAGCATCTACAACAAATCTTTGAAGGAACTTGCATAATGAGTTACAACAACATTTAATTTCCCTTTGGGATTAATAAAGTAATTTTGAATTTTGAATTGAATTTGAATTGAATTGAAAACCTGCAGTGCAGTGCTTGACTGACCAGCCAACTCGCCGGAACTAAACCCCATTGAGAATCTATGGGGTGTTATCAAGAGGAAAATGAGGGGCACCAAACCCAAAACAAAGAAGAGCTGACAGCAAGCATCAAGTAAATCTGGGCTTCCATAACACCCAGGCAATGCCACAGGCTGATTGCCTCAATGCCACGGAGCATCGAGGCAAGGATCAAGGCAATGGGATTCCCTACCAAGTATTGAAGATTCACTTATCATTTTGAAAGTTCCATATTTTGATTGATTTGATGTAATCCTAATTTCCTTATTTTTTCTGCAAATACTGAGAAGTAAATGGTAATTTCCCAGTATTCTTTTTTTAAACTCTTGTTTTCGTGTGTTTTATGAGCTGGAAGCCCAGATTATGTATAAATAATCAAATAAACACTTGAAATTATTTAAGTTGTGGGCCCTGAATCTATAATCTATGGAAGTTTAACGTTTTGAATGGAATTATGAAAATAAATAAACTTTTCCATGATATTCAAATTTTTGGGAAAGGATCTGTAGATATGCTTTGATCTAAACCATCCCATTGAAGATCTGGCTGTATGTGTAGGGTTGTTGTCCTGCTAAAAGGTGAACCTCATTGTCAACTCATTTGTGGTGTCTAACAGATTTTCTTCCAGGATATAGTTTTGTGATCTAACCCTTCCTTAAATCTCTCTCCAACTTCATCCCTGACCTTTCTGAAGTGTTCCTGGTCTTTTCATGTGGCTGTTTATTCACAAATGTTCTCCAGAACCTCTGAGACCATAAACCATGGAACCGTACAACTTTTCCACAAGCACTTTTACAATAGCCGATCAAGTTGTGCAAGTGCAGCACGTTTTGCACATTTGTTACTCCTGGTTATTTGAGGATGTTTACTTAATGGCTTCCATTAGCAGTACTGTAGCACATCTACTGTATAATCAGGTTTTTCCAACAATGCTTCACAATATTTGAGGAAAACTGATATAGCTAAATCTGATATCAGCAGTTTTCAATGACAGATTGTTTTGCTCCACTCCCATATTAGCTTTGATTTGCTGTTTCCTCTCAGATACAATTTATGCTTGTGGTGTTCATGACATGGTCATAGATTAAGATCAAAGTTTATAATTTAACTTTTGGGTCCAAGAGCATTTAGCAGACTGCAACACTGATGTTTAGACCTTGTTTCAGGATGATCTTGCAGTAACCTGTCTTGCAACCCTAGGCTTGATTCTACTGCAGACAAAAATTGTGAATAAGTCACAGACTTATGTGAAGTGGAATGCAACTTTTTCTCTGGGAAACGTGTCATGAATTCTTGTCTGTGTTGTGCTTGAAAATTCATAAATTTGTTTCAGTGTCCCTGTATAAGTATTCAGCATTTGCACTGTTATATATGCAATTAGATTACCAATATAATATTTAAATCTTGTTTGGCCTAGTCCAAGTAAAATCTGTGATAATATATATCTGTTTAAATGTTTAAACTATGTCTGAAACTTACTTTGTTACCAGAGTGTAATTCTATGAAACTTTATTAAAGAGTTGACTTTTCTGGGGAAGTAGTAAAGGTTGTGAGGAGACAAGGAACAATTGCTACACACACTTTCTATATTGAATTTGGGTCTGGACGTTGAGTAGGCCATTCTAACACATGATGAATATGCTTTTATTTAAAACATTCTATTGGAACTCTGGCTGTATGTCTGGATTGTTGTCCTGAAATTGAACATCCACCTCAATCTCAAGTGTTTTGCAGCCTCTGACAGGTTTTCTCTCAGAATTGGCAGGTATTTAGTTCCAGCTTCCCTGTCAATGCAGAAGAAAGGAATATTCACAACATGAAGGCACCACCACCATCTTTCACCATTGGGAATGTTTTTTGCGATGTGCAATGGTAGCTTTGTGCACATAAGCTAAAACAATTCTGTCAACAATGTTTCATCTTGCCACTCTTTTCTAAAGGCCAAATTTGTGGAGCACACAACTATGAGTCTTCCATACTCTTCAGATCCTTATTTGTAAAAATATGAAAACCACATATTGATTTTGTTCTGTGTATGCACTACTTTGCAAGGCACTGTTCAAATAAGTTTTAGGGGGCTAAAAAACATATGCACAAAACCTTGTAACAAATTATAAAAACTCGCAACTTGGTCTGCAAACATTTTATGTGCACAATGTTTGTAAATCATTGCTGTTTAATTTGATATTTTTTTTGTTTTTTGGCTGCTGTTAGCTGTAGTTTTGGGTCCAATAGCATTTTTGCAGACAGCAAAATATATGACAACCATTGCTTGTTAAACCTTTTCCTGTATGATTTTGCCAAGTATTAATCTATATTGAAGCCTTGGGATTGGAGCCAAAGGAAACGAAGGTTTGAAAGGAAGCCACAAATTCATGTTTGAGTTGGCTGTAAAGTAAGCCATTGTCAGAGTTTTAAATTTATTACAGGAAACTTGTCATGCAATTTTGTCAGTGTTTATATTTATGTTTATTAAGATTCCCATTAGCTACTGTGTTGTTTTGAGCATCTGTATATTTGTTTATTGTCCCTGAATAAATGAAAAACATTTTCAATATTACAATTGTAACTAGGTCACCAACATAAATATAAATTATCAGGTCTTGTCCAAGTAATAGTTACATTCTCAAGCAGTAATTAGCACTTTTGCCTTGCAGCAAGAAGATCCTGGGTTCAAATATCGGGAAGAAATTAACATGGAGCTTACAAGCGTACTTTATATCTGGGTTCTCATGAATATTGGGTTAATTGCTGGCTCTAAATTGCCCTCGTGAGATGTGTGTGTGAGGAATGAGTGCATGGTTATTTGTCTTGTGTTTGTGAACCAGCTCCCCTTCTACCCTGCAAGAATCAAGCAGGTACAAACAAATGGATAGATACTCTAAACTGCATCTGTAATGAGATCAATCTATTTTAACTATTCCATGTAAAGCTGAAATCTAGTTTAACCAATGGAGTACTATTCTGGGGTATGTACTTGGAAATGGCTCAGGATCAGGTTCAGGATCATAAGTGTTGTCATCCCCAATCTAGCAGAAGTGAATAAGGTACACATTTCTACTTTTTTAACTCTCATCTCATATCCACTAAACAACCGCAGGAACCCCTACCAACCTTGTGTTGCTGTAGAGACAACAGTCATAGCTGCCTTAAACATGAGACCATGCCAAATACTTTATATCTGACATTTGTTGCACCAAATGTACCTTAAGTTTATACCCTTGCGTTTTATTTGTCCGTAAAAATGAATTAAACGAACTGAAGAAGATTGGAAATCTGATATTTAAACCATAAATTCTTAAAGATAGCAAGTTTTTTTGTTGATTTGTTGGTTTATTTTTATATATATTGCCTGGTTCTGATTATTTAATGTGCAGTCAATTTTTTAAAGTGTTCGAAGAACATTGATTATAAGAAAAAGTAAGCAATGTATAAATAAATAAGTAATCTGAGCATTTTTCTCTCCAAAAGTGAAAAACATGGAGGTGATAATAAAGCAAGTTTTTGGGTAGTCATGAGTGAAAAGATATGTGAGGTGTGGGGAAATTCCAGGGAAATGCTTCACTGACATGAAAGCTTCCAGGAAACCTGGACCGGAACAGAGGACGGTATAAAAACATGCTCCTCAGCACATGAAGCTCAGAATTGTTTCAGGCGAATCACAAGACTGTTAAAGCGCTTCAGTCATCATCTCTAAAACTGTGAGTTCAATGGATTTCTTAACTCTTCCACTCTAGTCAGGTTGCTAATGGAAAGTTTGGCATTGCTTTATCCTAATGCACATTTTTTGCTTATTTTGACAGAAATTCATCTTTGGATTGTTTCAGGGGAGTGAATATAAGATGTCTGCCTCATTGATGCCGTTTGTCTGTTTTTGTTCAAGTATGTCAATTTTATTCAAACTAAAATCCAATAAACTTTATTTTTCAGTGAATAAATTTGTAATGCCACTTTCTGATCCCACAGTCTAACACGTCTTTGTTCTCTGTCTTTAGTGCTGTGCATGTGGACTGGTGTAGAGTGCTGGTCTTACCACTACTCAAACGAAACAATGGAGTGGGAATCAGCTAGAAAATGGTGCAGGGCACATCATACAGACATGGTGGCAATTCAGAATCGAGAGGAGATCGAGCACCTGAAAAACCAGCTGCCATCAAGAGACGGCTACTACTGGATTGGGATCCGCAAGGTTAATGATGTCTGGACTTGGGTTGGGACCAACAAATCACTAACAGCAGAGGCAACCAACTGGGCAACTGATGAACCAAATAATGGCAAAAAGGGGCAAATTACAGGCCAAACCGAAGATTGTGTTGAGATGTATATTAAAAGGAAGATGGATGAAGGAAAATGGAATGATGAGCGGTGCTCAAAAAAAAAGACAGCTTTGTGTTACGCAGGTGAGGACATTTTTTTCATGAAATCATCCTTGAAGCTTAAAATTCTGTGAATTAATCAAATAGATAATATATTTTGGCAGCCGCCTGTAAAAACGACTCATGCGTCTATGGTGAATGTGTGGAGACCATCAACAGCCACACGTGTAATTGCACACCAGGTTTTCGTGGAGAAAGGTGTACAGAAGGTAAGACAAATTGTTTCTATTTTGGTTAATATTTGTTGATACTTGTAGCATATAACATCTGAATATATTGCATTCCTTTTGCAGTTGTGCAATGTAACAAAGATGAGGTGATTGCCCCCCAAAAAGGAGAAGTACATTGCACTCATAAGTACGGGAACTTCACTTATGACTCTTTGTGCCAGTATTCCTGTGAGGAAGGATACCAGCTAAATGTGTCAGAACCTCAGAGATGCCAAGCAACAGGGACATGGTCCAATCAGTCTCCTATATGTGAATGTAAGTTGAACTGTAATACAAAGATGTAACTACTCAGAGGTGAGCATTTACATTAGCAGCAGGTAAAGCTTCTAATTTGTTTGCTGTCCTGTCACCTGCAGTGATTCCGTGCCAGGAGCTAGTTGCTCCTGCAAGAGGATCAATGGAGTGCTCTGATCCTCTGGGAAAATTCAGCTATAGGTCCAGTTGCACGTTTACCTGTCAGGAAGGATACAAGCTGGATAATTCCTCCTCCATCACTCTCCAATGTGAATCATCAGGAAACTGGAATGCCTCAAAGCCATCATGTGTTGGTACGACAACTGAATTTCCACAATTTACAAACTCCTAAATTAAGATTTAACGTGTCCTGTAATGATAATGTTAACATTTATGTTGCAGCTGTCCAATGCCCTGCCCTCAAGGATCCAGAAAATGGCTCTCTGAAATGTGTTGATGGGACGTTGAGCTTTGAAAAGACCTGCAGCTTTAGCTGTGAACTGGGCTTTAAACTGCATGGAGCACACAGCATTGAATGTCTTGAAGATGGAAAGTGGAGCGACGCCACACCTTCCTGCACAGGTATGAATGACTGACTCGTCTCTTAAGGCAGTCTTTGTTCTAATTCTTTGCAAGCTTTTTAATTTGTAGCTATTTCTTAACTTTTTGTGTGGTGACATTTCACAGCTTTCCTAAACATGTGCTATTACTCTGTGTTGCAGTGGTCCAGTGTCCTGCCCTCCAGGGTCTAGAAAACGGGGATCTGAGCTGTGAAAAGGATACTGAGATGAGGTTTAGCTACAGAAAGACCTGCAGCTTCCGATGTGCCCCTGGTTATCGCCTGGTGGGACCAAGCAAGGTCACATGCACAGCAGAAGCTGACTGGAGTGAGGAGACTCCATACTGTAATGGTGAGAGATGACTTAGAGTATGCACATCTTGTACTTTAGAAATCAATTACCTTGTATGTATCAAAGAAGACTTTACTAAAAACACATTTTACATCCTTCTGCATTAGCCATTACCTGTCAGAATCCAGTTGGGGAAGCTCACATGACTGCAGACTGCAGCAAACCTTCAACTGACTTGCATCCCAACTCCACTTGCAGCTTTAGCTGTGAACCAGGCTTTGAACTGCTAGGAGCAAACACCACTACATGCAGTCAAGATGGAAAATGGAGTGCAGCCATACCTACGTGCAATGGTATGAAAAAAACGTTGGCCTGCATGTGGACATTGTTGCAGGGAGAAATTTGTTGCAACGATAGTAAAATAAACTTTTTAAAGATAATTTCTCCTTATTCCTCAGCTGTTATGTGCCTTCTTCTTGATGCACCTGAAAATGGCCATATTAATTGCTCAGCCAGCTACCCAGTTTTCAACTCTCAGTGCTTCTTCACATGTGATCAAGATTACTCATTAGATGGACATGAGATCCTGACCTGTGATCGTCATGGCAGCTGGACTGGAAAGAAACCCAGTTGTCGAGGTAAAGAAAAATAAAAAATAAAAATACTCAAATAAAAGAAACATTTGTGCTTCAAAGCACTGAGCTGAGTTGAAATTAGGTCAGATTATTCACATTTCATAATGTTTCCACAGCTCCTTCAGCTGCTGCCACTGTCGTTACCACTGGTGTGGTAGCAGGGGGCACCGCCTTAGCATCCGGTGTGTCTCTGACCATGTGGATTTTGAAAAGACTGAAGCAGAAGGCATCTAAATATGAGCTGAACAGGTAAATTTACTTTTCATATCTAATATATTTAACAAGTCAAATATAAATTTTGAATCATCACAAAACTTCTTTCATTTTGTTACTTGCAGCAATTCTGACTTGGAGGAGCCAATTCAGGTCTACAAAAACAGCGTTGACAGCCTCATCTAAGTCATAAATATTGAAAAATAAAACATAACAAGCATGATTTAACCAGAAAGGATGGACATAACATGTGTGGATTTTCTCCCAATGGGAGGTTTATATAGAACATATTGTTCTACAGCAATCCCAGTATGCTGGAAATGTATTTCAGCTTTGCCGTACCCTGAATGTTGCATAAGATTGTGGGTGGTCTGTGAATTAACTGCAATATTTTAACAACAGTATTTACATAGTATTATTTATGGGGTCCCTATTGGTGAATGTAAAATGTGCAGTAGAACTGATTTAATACAAATGACACATATAGCCCTGTAGTTCATGATCTCTGCATGTAAGTGCAAGTTTTTTATATGCAAATAAACCTAATAAAAATGGTTAAATACTGCAAAATATCAAATTGTGGTCCTCATTGTGCTCACATCATCATATCTTATATAACAGATATTTTTTCTTTCAATGTTAAGTATACAGGTTCAGCAGAACAACACAATGGCCCTACCATGTTTGTTGGTTCGGTCATCATATCTGTCAAAAACTGTTCCCACACAGTGATCAATGACAGTCATCCTGTCCCGCTGACTCTACTCTGACCTCTGGGTCAACAGGAATAGATGAATATTTGTGATAAGTTAAATGCTCTGCTGAAGTTGTCTTTTTCACAACTGATCAGCATTCTTTGTTTTAGAGAAGTTGCAGATGGTAGTAAGGGAGGGCAGAGGGCAGCCGATAATCTTTTGTGCAGTCTTTACCATCCTCTGTAGTCTCTTCCTGTCAGACTCCGTGGAGCTGGAGTAACACACTGTCATAGCGTAGGTCAGCAACCTCTCTGTGGTAGAATGGTAGAATGTAATGAGTAGCCGTATGTATAGTTGCTTCATCCTCAGCACTCTCTGTTGCTGCAGCTGGGCCTTCTTGACCAACGCTGTGGTGTTGACTGACCAGGAGAGGTCAGCAGAGATGTGGACGCCGAGAAATTTAAAGGACTCAACTTGTTCTACACATACACTGTTGATGTATAGAGCTCCGGGAGTTGACGTCACTCTCCCAGCATGCAACAGTTAAAATCGCATGGGTGCCATTGTAGCAGGCAGTCTCCAGCGGGTCTCCCGCAGTTGTTTTTATTTGCAGCTAAGCCAAAGTTAGAAACGGTAAATATGGTGGATACCTGTTGTGCCCCAGGATGCCATAGCAGACGCAGACGAGATAAGGGAGAAACGTTCTATAGGATTACCAAGGATCCAGAACGCAGAGAACGACGGATCATTGCCATGAAAAGCTCTAGCGATCAGGGAAAAATGAAGCCGTTTCATATAGGTTTTTTTAGTGATTCACCTGTAATTCAGATTTAATACTGTTTGCTTGATAACTGCTCTTGTATCACTAAGTGATGCAAATCATTTAGAAATAAAAATGCTTTATTTCCTGAGATGAACATACAAAACATTGCACAAAGACATAACCTAGTAACGGCCGTTGTTCATGATAACCAAAATCAGGACAGGTCTCCCTCCCGGTGACAACAACACAATCCTTTGCAGGAAAATTCCAGATCTGGATCCTGATAACAAACCCCGATTGTGTCCATTTATATCCCTCCCGACTTTTAAATGCTTTAATTGATGCTCCAGAGTAGGACGAGGGAAAGTTGATCAGTAAATTGTATATGCCAGGGGATGGGCGTCATTTTAGCCGGTGACGCCGGGGATATTTATGATTGATGATTTTTTTTTCCCCCACCACTTTTAAAAACTTGATGCGGAATTTCTTACCAGCTCTAACATCCACATTTCCACATAATCAGTGTCTGAACGGACTATTATAAATCACTTAATTCCACTTTCTTATACATTCATATTATACAGCAGTGGAGGTTTTAAAAGACTCGTCGTCCGCTGCAAACATGTTCAGGGCTCAGAGTCCTGCAATGTTGCGAGTACTCTTTTAAAGATGAAAAAATACATAAATCTGGCGAAAGTTTCTTTTCTGCGGGTAAAAAAAATATTTATGGGATATTTTTGTTTGTTAAAGACTCCCAAAGAGAATCGTGTTGATAGCATAATGTGTTTGTGGAGAGAGCATGCCAGAATATTCCCCCGACTTTGCACTGACAGCAGAATGTTCCTGCCATCTAGGCATCTTGCACTGCCAGAGAGACTTTTCTGAAATTTATGAAAACTGAAATTTATTTGATGCAGAGATCATTGTGCAGAAATGAAAAATTGTCCACAGTCCCTGGGTTTAACTGTGTTCTCAGTTCATGAATCGCAAATCCCGCTGCAGTAAAGTCTCTGACAGCGCTGGAGGTCTAGATAGCGAGAATATTCCGCTGTCAGCGCAAAGTTGGAGGAATATTCTGGAATGTTCTTTCACTATACATCAACACAATTCTCTTTGGGAGTCTTAAACAAAACATTATAAACAATTATATTTTCTCACTCGCAACCCGCCCGCATTAAAGAAACTTCCTCCCGGACCCCTGAAATTTAATTTCACAACTTTATGATGAAAAAACCTTATGCGGGTCACCCGCCCTGTTGCAGGACTGAACTGTAAGTTAAAGTTGAAGTTTCTCTGCACAGAGCGGCAAGGGTTGCAACTTTTTACTTTCTGTAACATAGAAAGTTCTCTTATATCAGATCTTCTGTTCCTTCTGTGTTTCTGCTCTGTCTTCTCAAACCCCCAGACGGTCGTGGCAGATGGCTGCTCCTACTGAGCCTGGTTCTGTTGGAGGCTTCTTCCTGTTAAAGGGGAGTTTTTCCTCTCCACCGTTGCTACATGCTTGCTCAGTATGAGGGATTGCTGAAGGATTGCTGTGGTTGGAAAGTCTGCATCAACGGGGCCCAACCTCACGCCAATGACTGACGCAATCTGCTGGGATTCCTTAAATAGGAAACTTTTTAACTGATTGGAATGTTTGTATAAATGTATTGAAATGACTTCTTGTTAAGAGCCTTGAGATGACATCTGTTGTGAATTGGCGCTATATAAATAAACTGAATTGAATTGAATTGAATTGAATTGAATTGAATTGAATTGAAATGAAATGAATTGAATTGAATTGAATTGAATTGAATTGAATTGAATTGAATTGAATTGAATTGAATTGAATTGAATTGAATTGAATTGAATTGAAAGGGAACGCGTTTTATTGTTGCACATATTCTTCTGGGGCGATCATAGCCAGCATTGTTCTATGTGCTATGATGTGGATTTTAATGAAGCCATGCAAGCCAACAGCCTAATGATGGTTTTCAGTGCCGTTGGTAAAACAAAACACATAAGCTTATGGCTTTCAACTTTTATTGATGGAATAAAGATACGATTTTTAACACCTGTTTATTCACTGTAGTGCATAAACGTGAAACAGATTAATCTTTATAGACTATATGAAGAATTAATAATTGTCCCAGCCATCTTCAAACCACACTTAAGTTTATGGTTATCGTCCCCTGCAACTTTAAAAACAAACTGACGCCGTTGTGAGAGTATCTCAGGTCTGGTAAAAGGTCCGCTCTGACAGCTTCTGAAGTTTTAAAAAGTATCCCAGGGGCATGGTAAGGGTCGGAGATGTTTAATGTTTTTAATTTCCTGGTATAGACAATAATATCTTCCGTTTTAAAATGGGGAGTAAACTCCGATGAAGTAAAATCACAGCCAGCGACGTTCATTTTGGTGAGGTTCATGCCTGCCAACATGGCGCCTACGCTCTGAGAGTCACGTGACGTCCGGAGCTCTATAGAGGGGAAGGGGAGGCTCTGTTCTGTCTTTTGTTCTTAAGTCCAGGATGAGCTCCTTGGTCTTGGTGATGTTCAGTGCCAGGTTGCTTGATCCACACCACTCACTCAGTTTCTGGACGTCATCTCTGTAGGCCAGCTTCTTTCCGCCTGTAATCCGCTCCACCCCCGTTGTGTCAAGCAGAGGATTGGATGGAACCTATTGGTGCATCTCCGAAAGGGTTTGCAATTTGTTGGAAGTAATAAGAAACTGCTACTATGATGAGGAAAAAGGACTCAATGTTATGAAGCTTGAACTAACAGTTCTGAAGTTTGTATTTGTGTCCCGTGGCAGCAGAATAATTGTTTTGTTTTTTTAAAACTGTCTTTATCCTATTAAAGAAACAAACCATCAAACTAAAGAAACCAGTAGGACTAAAATTGGATTGCATAACTCAGAGTTCAAGTCTCTGAATCCTCTTCTTTGTTTGAGCTGTTTGTACGTAAAATGAAAAAAAATACGGCCCCTACAAGCACCTTTATCAGAAATGAGTGGAATTCCCCAACGCATTAATTTTACTTCAGCTAGACCAATAAATCATTCAGTGCTTCTATTCAGTCAGTATTGTAAACATCCAGCTATTCTATGATATTGTTTATCAAACTGGCCAAGAGAAGGTATAAAACTCCTTCGCTGACTTGAACCCAAACCAAACTAATATTCAACTTCTATTAGGCTGCTGTGGTATGAGTTCTCTGTCTGACAGAGTAAGGAAAACAGGTTAAAATTCAGCATTTTTTGTTTGTTTTTGTTTTATTATATCAGCAGTTTTGGGTAAGTACGATATTATATTGTTGCAGATTACTTTTATAGCTGTTAAGAATTCAACTTATTTTTTAAACAGATAAAGCTGCTAACTGAAGATGAAGTGGTTTCTGTTTATCATCCTTGGTGGGTTGTAGCTTTAACACATTGTAGAGATGATTAAATATTAACTGTTATTGGATATAAATTAATTTGTTGTTTCCTAATCTACTTTCAGGCTGGTCTTTCGCAGATGCTGCTTGGGGCTGGACGTATCACTACTCAAATGACACAATGACCTGGGACGAGGCAAGAAAGGGGTGCCAGGACAATTTCACAGACATGTTGGTTATCCAGGAGCAGAGAGAGAATGACTATATTGTCTCCATATTGCCGAATAGAACCCAGAGTCCTTATTACTGGATCGGAATCACCAAAAAACACATAAATGACACCTGGAGGTGGGTTGGTAATAACAGTACGTGGGTTGGTGAACAATCATGGGCCAAAGATGAGCCAAACAACAATCACAGCGCAGAGTTTTGTGTTGAGATCTATGTGAATAGTGGAGTGAACAGAGGGAAGTGGAATAATGAGAACTGTACCAAAAGAAAATTTGCAGTTTGCTATAAAGGTAGGTGAAACTGATTATTTTGAGAAAGTCAGTTAAAAGTAAAATTACGTGGTGTGACATGGCTTCAGAATTAAAATAAATATTTATTCTTAACAGCTCAGTGTAACAAAGCATCATGTGTAGAAGGAATGTGTTGGGAGACTATAAACAACACAACCTGCCTGTGTGATCCAGGTTATGAGGGAGACAAGTGTCAAACAGGTAAGGAGAAAAAGATATCTAAAAGACTGAAATACTGGAGAATTACAGTACAAAGCCAGGACAGAATTATCTAACCTCTTTGTAATTTGTGCTAAAATAGCAAATGTGCTGATCTAGAAGCTCATGTTCAATCTGTCAAAGTTTAGGAAGAGCAAAGATAGCAAAGAGCCAGACTGAAGCAGAACACTTTATAAATTATTGTTCAGACATCGGACCTGTTTGTTGTCACTTTCCACACAGGGTCATTAGCATTGTTCTTACACTCACCCTGCTCTTCTTTAGAACATTAAGCCTAACATCTCTTTCCTTTACTTCCTGAGACTCACTTACCTATCAAAATATACACAAATCAGCACTCATGTCTTTTTGATAACACATAATTTTTGTGAAAGTTTTTTCTTCTTCTTAATTTTCTGACTATTACATAACGGTTTTGTGTTTTATCCACTCTTGCCACCAGTTGTGGAATGTCCCCCTTTGTCTCATCCTGAAAATGGAGACTTTAACTGCTCACAAGAAGGGTGGAAATTCAGCACAACCTGTCACTTTAAATGCCATCCAGGATTCTTCATAAATGGCTCAGCTAATGTGATCTGTGAAGCCAACAAGACCTGGAGTGATCCACAACCTGTGTGTTATGGTAAATTTGTAGTTTTAAACTCATATGGAGCATTATTATCTATGCTTTAAAGAAAAGAAAGAGCCATACCATTGACCTCTATAATACATCTTTCTACAATAACTTTCTATGCATCCATTAAAATTAGTATGTTTTGTGTTTTACATAGGCTGTATTTTACACAGAATATAATTGTAAGATATGACATAACTGCATCTGTGTTCAATCTGTTTGCAACCCCAGCTGTGAAATGCCCCCCTCCGTCTCAGCCTTTTGATGGCAGCCACACCTGCTCCAAAGAAGGCCAGATATTTAACTCAACCTGCCACTTCAAATGCCATCAGGGTTTCTTCATGATTGGTCCATCGGCTGTGACCTGTGCAGCTAATGGGCTCTGGACTGGACCGAGGCCTGTTTGTGCAAGTAATTACATGCAGCTTAAAACTTTTGCATTATTTGAAATGCGCTGGGATTCAGTTTTAAAAATTGACTTTATGGCAGTAGAAGACAAAAAATATGTTATACTTTTGCCCAGGCTATAAACAAGCTCTGCTGGCTGTGGCTGGGTGTGGAGCCTTGTCTTCGTTCTTTTGCATCTGTTTCTGCTGCATAAAGTATCGAAAAAGTCAGTATTTCTCAACTGGGCTTAAAAGAAATATGAAATGCTGTCAAAACATGATGCACAACTGATGTCTATGCCTGTTTTTTTCTTACAGGGAAGAAACTTGCCCAAGACAGGTCAGTGTTGAAGTAAGGAAGTTGTTCAAAGCATTTACACTATTTTCATATTCTATACAGTGTTTAAACAATGCAACACACATTGTGTACATTTTACTGTCACTCTACTTGTCCTTCATAGGCAGCCTGAAGATGCAACAAGTCCATCCAATGATGTAAATGGAGGAACTACAAGTGTAAACTCACTCACACCCTAATAAAAAGGCAGAAGAGTATAACAAAGTGCAGACTTTTATATTTATCATGGGTGACTGTTCCATTTAAACAGTACCTGACCAATGTATTCACTACCTGTCCGATGTCAAGTACAATGTCAAAAAAGGTGTGGAGACCATAAAACTTTAAATTTAATGTTGTGTTGCATTTTTTTGAAGTCTTTTTTAAAATAAATGAGATTTTCTGGACTCATATTCATTTTATTTCTTTACTATATTTATTGGTATTTGTACTGATGCACATGTTTTGCATCTTGGTAGGGACCACAACTTAGTATAAATAAGGGAGCCCGGGGCAATCGGGTCCCTACTTGTACATGATAACCTGTGAACTGAGAATGTTTATATCAAGGGAAATCATTTCTGACAAAATGCAGTGGCATTAGAAAAAAGTAGACACAAGTAAACACGTTTTTCTGCCCATTTACTGCAAAGCACGTGGAAATACATTTCTGTCATTATTTTATGGCTTTTATTTGATAAATGACCATAGAAAAAGGACCACTGTTGCTGACAGTAGCTCCAGTAGAAGCAAATATTGTCCAATTAAAAAATACTAAAAGACCATACAGGAGGTCCACGGTTGCTCTGGACAAGCTGTGGAGATTCACAGCACAGGAGGAGAATCTGTTGAAAGGACTATTGATTGTGCAGTCTACAACTTTGGGCTTTATGAAAGAGTGGAAATGAAGAAACTCATTGTTGAAGGACAGTATAGGAAATCCCATTTAGGTTTGCCACAAGCCATGTATGGCACACAGAAAGCAGAAGATGCTGTGGTCAGATGAACTCAAAATAAAACTTTCTGTTCTGCATGCAAAATGCTCTGAGTGGTAGAAAACTATCACTTGACATCATTCTGAACAAACCATCCCAACAGAGAAACATTATGTTGACAGCATGTTGCTTTGGGAATGCCTTTATTCAGCAGTTACTGGGAAACTGGTAAGAGATAATTGGAAGATGGTTGAAGCTAATAACAGAGAAATCCTAGAAGAAACGATGTTAAAGACCTGAAACTATGCTGAGGTTCAGTTTCCAGCTGAATCATAACCCTAAACATTCATACTGAACATTCATGTTATTCAGAAAAAAAGGTGGAAGAAGACATACATACATACAGCCAAAGCTACAAGGTTTACATCAAAATAAATAATGTATTAGAATGGCCAAAGTCCAACCCTAAGTCCAACTGAATATCTGTAGCAACATTTAAACTGATTTCTCTTTATTCAGTAAGACTCCTGCTCTGAACTTGTACTTAAACTCAGTTTGTAAACACTGTGTTACTCTTGAGATCCGTTCCATATGTGGAGCATGTTTTAAATTCACACTGTGAAGTTAAAACATGCTCCCTGTCTTTTAAAATCCAATCTTTTTTGCATTGCCTGTTTTGCCATTACATGGCAAGCTCTTGCTAGATCTTGAGAAAGGTTCCCAGCCCTGTTTCCATCCCTTTGGGTCCTATCATTTTAACTGTTCCTGCTGTTACCATTGTGAACGTGGTTTTGGATCAGTTGGTCCACCGTGGCAGC
The DNA here is from genome assembly GCA_963556495.2 of Valencia hispanica. Taxonomy (NCBI): domain Eukaryota; kingdom Metazoa; phylum Chordata; class Actinopteri; order Cyprinodontiformes; family Valenciidae; genus Valencia; species Valencia hispanica. Next base: position 23,805,889 of record OY747705.1, on the reverse strand, counting down.
TAGGCCAAGCCAGCAGCTGTCAGAATCAACTTGTTCCTTTGTGGTGGGAGACATGGAGTTGAAATGCCAACAACGTTCATATTTCAGATATAAGACTAACATTACAATTTTTTTTACTACCACTCACTTGCATAGCATGAACTTCTTGGCTGCATGTCAGTGTGCTAGAGCTACAACTACAGTGTTGACCTCAGGTGTTTGTGAGCTGATTGTCAGAACAAACAACCACAGTGGTTAGAGGGCAGCTGGTGACCCTCCATGAAAAGGTAAATAAACTATCTATAACTAAAATGTGTTTTTAACTTCAATATTTTTTCTTTTTTGTCCAGCCCTACTGGAACTTACCATGGGACTTTTTTCTGCTTTGTTTAGTGCTTGTAACACTTGATTGCCACCTTGTACTTGAACATGGCTGCACTCAGGCTAAAGTCGCTTCCTGTCCAGACTGAACAACAGATCAGATTCAGGTCACACCTGTCATCAGTTTCCAGCACATTCATTTAGATCGGCATTGGACAATCAACTCTGTACTTTAACGGTTGTTGGTAGCTCCTGTTTTTTCTACAATAAATTATGTAATCAGGATTGTTAATATCCAGTGAACACAACTCGTTGGTAGAGGGAGTTAAAATTAAAGTATTTCATGGGGTTATTGATACAGAAAGAAAATTATCTGAACAGGGTGGCATGCCAATGCATTCAGCGCCAATAAAAATCTGCCAATCAGCGCCAGGAGAGATCCAATCCTTCCTTCGCTGGCGAGGGAAAAGACGCAAGTTCTGGGAGGAACTCACTCCGTGGACGACAATACTGCTGATCAATCAGGTGAATCAAACCCAGTGTTTTGCGATAAACCCCACTTTTCCGCCCTGAGCCCTGCTTTCTGAACAGATGCTGCCATATGAAGCGAGCCGCTAACAAGCTACTGAATGCCGCAGAACCGCGTCGAGACTGGAGCGTTACCCCACCGCGACAAAGCCCGGGACAATGCTATCTTGAACCTGCAGAGAAGGTACTGTGTCAGTGAACTGAGGTGCAGATGATCGCTGTTTAGCAAGCCGAAGAGGACGACACACCTTCCAAGCTAATGCTACCCGCAATTCGACAGCTATGTTACTCCCACTGCTAACAGATCGCAGCTGTGGCTACCCTGCGGGCTAACGTTGTTAGCTTCGCCAATCATCCACGGAACGACTTGGAGAACTTTCACCATTCAATAAGGTCTGTCTGGGCAGAGGCGAGAGTGGTTTAGTTTAAACAAGATTTAAGGGTTGTTTATTTTCACAGTGATTTGTTACTTTGTGTAAGATTTCATTTATTGTTTGGGTACAAACAGGCCCGTCGGCCTGGAGGTTTAAACAGTGATTTTTGAGGTTTCCGATGGAAAGTCGTTTTATATCCTACAACCTGAGTTACTCAATCCGACAGTTTTTCCTTGTTTGATGTTTAATAAATGATCCAGAGTGACTTTAAGCAGCACCACGTGAGTTAGCTGTTAGCTACATGCTATAGCGAACCACGGTGTTTTATTCATGAACAATAAAGACTGCCTTAATGCTATTCAAAATAGAGATCGACTTTAAAACGGATAGTTTAAACACTAAAACTAATCTTTTAAGTCATTTTTGAGACCGCCTTCTTGTTAAGTCAAAATACTAAATTAGATGGACATAATTGGTCCTGTCGTTAATGTCAACATAAAGTCTAAATATTAAATTAGATCTATCACTGCGGTGACCGATCCATTAAATAGAATCAATTATATAATTATCTGTTGATTTCTAATTCAGCAAATGGTTTAATGAAACATTGCTTCTTCCAAACAATGTTTTTGTTCACTTCTGCTTTGCATTGTGAATTGGTGGTTTGAAAACAAACCAGAATGTGCTTATTAGTCATAAACTAATCGCAATTAGTTTAAAACTAACTTAGCCTTATTCTCAACATTGTTCAATACAAGCCTTGGTCTTTGAGCAAACATATTCATTCTGAACTGTGACATCATTATCAATTTATTGTTGTTTCTATTTCTGTGCATATTTATCACTTTTACTGTTTTACTTCTGAGTGTGAGTTTTATTATCGTTATTTTTTTTCTTAGTAGTTTAGTTGTGTGTTACTAGTTTGGTGAGTTTGTTGATTAAAGTATGTTAACTGAAAGTGAATTATTTTTGTAATAAACTTGTATTTTGGAAAACCATTGTTGTTATTTCACCTACATGTGTAGTAACTTGCTGTTCAGGTACGTCAAGAACTTATTCCTTCATATATTGTTTAATTACCTCAGCCTTATCAGGCAGGTAATCATAAACTGAGACTGAACAATTTGGCTATTGTATTCCTGAAATCCAGGTGGTGCCCCTAAATTTGCTAATTTTTACATAAAATTATTAATCTGATTAATAATTGCCCTAAGTAATTTATAATTATTTATAGCCAAAACCTACCTATCTGTGGCACAACATTATTATCATGACACAAGTTGAGACATGCACAGTGTATGACTCCTGTTGATTAAATTGAAAGATATGAATCATTTAACATGACATTTTTGTTAAAATTCACAAAGAACTAGAATACATTTCACAAGAATATATTGTACATTTTTATTTCAACGTTCAAAATGTTCACATTTTACAGCTCTTTTTTTTTTTACAAATAAAAGTATCTTCTACATTATGTCCCTAACCGTTTACTGAGTCAAGCAACCACTTTGTCATTTCAAAAAATAATTTACAGTTTTATTTCAATATTTTGTTTTCTTTTTGTACAACATCAAAAGTAATAAAAAAATAAAAAAAAATCAATTGGCCTTATCTTTTGGGAATTGTCTGTGTCATATCCAATCAGGAGCAAATGTTTTGGTTGAATGAAAATACCATTAAATCTTAATCTGCCAGTGGAGTGAAGAATTTGGAGGTTAACTGAAAAATGTTGATTAAATGAGTCAAGTCAAGTAGGGTAGTGCATCAAAAAATATTCAGCTATATTATTCAAACTGAAATTTAGACAAGGTAGGTATGTCTGTTCAATATTCTTCTTCATCTTCCTCTCCCAAGCTATCAGCTCCAACCTCCTCATAGTCCTTCTCCAGAGCTGCCAAATCCTCCCTGGCTTCAGAGAATTCACCCTCTTCCATCCCTTCCCCCACATACCAGTGAACAAAGGCCCTCTTGGTATACATCAGGTCAAACTTGTGGTTAAGTCGAGCCCAGGCTTCTGCAATAGCTGTGGTGTTGCTCAGCATGCACACAGCCCTCTGGACCTTGGCCAGGTCTCCCCCAGGAACCAAAGTGGGTGGCTGGTAGTTAATGCCCACCTTGAAACCAGTTGGACACCAGTCTACAAACTGGATAGACCGCTTTGTTTTGATTGCAGCAATGGCAGCATTGATGTCTTTGGGCACCACATCGCCGCGGTACAGAAGGCAGCAAGCCATGTATTTGCCGAGGCGGGGGTCGCATTTCACCATCTGATTGGAAGGCTCAAAGCAGGAGTTTGTGATCTCAGCTACAGTAAGCTGCTCGTGGTACGCCTTCTCAGCAGAGATAACTGGGGCGTATGTGGCCAGAGGGAAGTGGATGCGAGGATAAGGCACCAAGTTGGTCTGGAACTCTGTCAGATCCACATTCAGGGAACCATCGAAACGAAGAGAAGCAGTAATGGAGGACACAATCTGGCTGATGATCCTGTTCAGGTTGGTGTAAGTGGGTCGCTCGATGTCAAGGTTTCTGCGGCAGATATCGTAGATTGCCTCATTGTCCACCATGAATGCACAGTCAGAGTGCTCCAGGGTGGTGTGCGTGGTCAAGACAGAGTTGTAAGGCTCCACAACAGCAGTGGACACTTGAGGAGCTGGGTAGACTGAAATCTCCAGTTTGGACTTTTTGCCGTAGTCCACAGAAAGACGCTCCATAAGCAGGGAGGTAAAACCAGAGCCAGTACCTCCACCAAAGCTATGGAAAACCAGGAAGCCCTGAAGACCTGTGCATTGGTCAGTCTAGGGACCAAAGGAAAACACATATGTAGTATAGTTACATCTAATTTTATATGCAAAATAAATGTAACTGCAGAAATTGTCACCAGTCTGCGGATCCTGTCCAGAACTAGGTCAATGATCTCTTTTCCAACAGTGTAGTGTCCACGGGCGTAGTTGTTGGCAGCATCTTCCTTACCAGTGATCATCTGCTCAGGGTGAAACAGTTGGCGGTAGGTTCCAGTGCGCACTTCATCTAAAGATAAGACCCTCAGTAAAGTTAATGGAAATGTTTCTTTTTCAATCGTTAACATGTGTAGAGATATTTCTTACCAATGACAGAGGGCTCAAGGTCTACAAAAATGGCTCTGGGGACGTGTTTTCCGGTTCCGGTCTCATTGAAGAATGTATTGAAAGAGTCATCTCCTCCTCCAATTGTCTTGTCACTGGGCATCTGTCCGTCCTGCTGTATCCCATGTTCCAGGCAGTAGAGCTCCCAGCAGGCATTACCAATCTGGACACCAGCCTGGCCTATGTGTACAGAGATGCACTCACGCTGTGGTGAGAAAAAGAGAGAGGAAAAAAATATATTTTGATGCACTTTTTCTAGAGTCAAGAGATTTTGAAATATAACAAGCAAGCAATCAAAACTCTCGTCTGTCCCATTTTTCCCCCCAATTACATATCAAGGCCACAGATCACATGGCTTTGACTCCTCTTTACCTACCAGAGCAACAAGATAAGGGCTCTTTTGTCAACAGATACCAGCATCTGGTGACTGCAGTCATTTGACTAGTCAAACTAGAACCTTGGAAGTGAAAACATAAATAGGATTCCAGTAAAGAAGTCAGATAACAGAGGCCCTTGTTTGACTTAATTTAAATAAAATTCAGTGGCTTAACAGGAAACAAGTGTAGCTGATTAAAGACACAGATGAAAACAGTTTTTATACAGATATGAGAAGGCCTGTAAAGCTTAGTAAGCAGGTTTTGTTAAATCAACCCCCCCCCCCGACACACACACACAGAGAGACAACACACAAACAGTTTTTGTTTCCAGAAGGCCAACACAGTTCTTTAAACTTTGTGCTAAAAGAAGAGAATGCTTCCCACTCTTTCACACTCATGACTTTACAGTGACCTGTCCATGTGCTAGTTTTGTAAGATTGGGTTAACAGTTTATTAAAAATTCTGCTGATTAATAATGGTTCATTTTTCTTACTCACCATTATTCCAGAAGCTGAGAGTTGGAGGTTTTTGAAGAAGAAAAAGCTTAAAAGTGTTTTCCCACTGACAGCTCTCCAACTGAGTCTTCAAAAAGAAAAAAGTGATAAAACCAGGTAGAGGGCACTATTTATATCTATTTCTCCATTGCAGTACCCTTTAATCTGATAGGATAGGTGTTAAGAGACACACATTCTAATTGGTTAAAAATGAAAGAAGTATTTGACTTGCTAAAACAGCCCCAGCTTCTGGTGAAAGTGATCATAATTGACATAGGAGAGTTTTCAACTAACCTATTTTAGAAACAAATTTAGACTCTAAATATTTTTGTCAGTACTGCTTTTTAGAAATAAGTGGTGAAAAGTCAAATTTTTGTTTAAAAAAAAATAAGGCATTTAATATTTTTTACATTTGATCATTTAAACAAAATTAAAAATAAATATACTAAATAATTACATGTATCTATATTGTACAAGATGCTATGGATAAAATGATTACACAATTAATTCTAATTAATTCTTTGTGATCACTTTTAGGGTTTTTTATGATATTATATTGCCTGTGCTAAAGTACAGCATTAAATAATTGATACTTGTCTACAGTGGTGTTAGCCCCACTGAGTGACTTTAATATGTAAGGCTGAGATATAAAATAGATTCACAATGTGATGCCACAAACAATCATGGAAGAAAAAAAAATACTAAACTATCCATCCATCCATTATTTATACCTGTCCATCCTCTGCAGGGCTGCAGGGTGCTGGTGTCTATCTCTAGCTGTCATGGGACGAGAGGTGGGGTACACCGTAGATAAGGTGCCAGTTCATCGCAGGGCAACACAGAAACATACAGGAAAAACAACCATGCACCCACGCCTAAGGGGAAAAACAGTCATGTTTTTGGACTGTGGGAGGAAGCCGGAGTACCTGGAGGGAACCCACGCATGCAGAGGGAGAACATGTAAACTCCATGCAGAAAGACCCCAGGTCGGGATTCGAACCCGGGGGTATTTATTTTGCAACCATTTTATATTTTGGATTGTGGCTTTTGTGGCCTCCCATATTTCTGGGTAAGGTAAATGCTGATGTGACACATATAGATTTAAACTAGAATTTCATGCGGTAAAAGTTTCATGTGGCAAAATCATTATTATGTCTTTAAAATCTACCTTCTTGTTAAGCTGACCTATGAAGATCATTGCCAAGTCGTAGAACTTTTCCTGGGACATTGCAGAGCTCACAAGTTTTTCATTTTACTTAAGGCCAGCTAACCTTACTGCCCTCCACTTCCTCATCTGCTGCACTTGTTACAGCCTAATCATCATATTTCAAAAAAGTATTTTGACCAAAAATTCCTTTGTTATTTGGATTCCTTTTGGACAATATTCGTACCAACAACAAATAGGGATTGTACAAAAATATTAACAGCAGGGGTATCAACATTCTGATATTTTATTTATATGACTTCACAGTTCTACCCCAGGGGAACAGAAAGTCAGGGATTGGTGCTTATATATGAATTGGGGAAAAAAAAGTAATGTTTTAGTCACATTAATTTTAATGGGACTGTTAGGGGTACTAATGATAGTGCCACCAAATCAGTTTGTAAAAAAACAACTAATTCTCAACATTGGATTTTCCGACTTCAAAACAACAAAAACAATTTGCTCAAATCAAAACTAGACTTTTTATGACTAAGGTTATACTGCAGCAATAAATGTTTTATTTTTATTTTAACTCTTTGTGTAAATAATTAATTTTAATTGATCAAACAGTTGATCAAACAAGAATTGTAAGGAAAGGAAGTCATGGAATAGTGAGCGCATTTATCTATCTATCCTGATCCATTTGCATCAGCAGTATGTAATTTACATACTGTTGAGAAACTGGTACTCTATACACCTTTACAGTTTTACATTGTTTTACAGTTATGGTAAAATAGACAACCAGTAATAGCACTCTTAAAGCTGTGTACATGATCTGTACCCATTTCAGAAAATAAATCTCTTCAAACAGTTAGGGCATAAACGGCGTATATATTGTCACGCCAAGCCTAATTGTAAGCACATCTCAGCAACAATGCAGTTTAAAGTGCTTTACTTGTTAAAAAAAAACCCCACAATAACCAAAAAGGAACCAAACATTACAGTGGCAAAATAAAGAGAAATAATAAAGCATTGTGATCCAGACTAGAATTAATCTCTGTTCCAGTTGTTATTGATCAAAGGCAACTCTAAACATAAATGGGTTGACCTTGATTTACGCAATGTTTCAGCAGTTTTGCAGATCTCTAGGGCGGTTATTTCAAATTGGAGGAGCATAAAAACTGAATGCTCCTTATCCATGTTTGGTTCTGATTCTGGGGGTGTAGAGTAGAATTTAATAGAGAGTATTAGTAATCATCTGAGGTTAAATTTGATTCCTGGAGATAACCTCAAGACTGGCAGTTGATAAGTTGGGTCTCAAACCCAAAAACCCTAACCAATGTTTGGGAAAGTTTTAACAGTACACTCAATTCACAGACTAATAATTCCTTAGGAAACTCCCATAAAATAAATTAACTTGAGTTAAAGGTCAGGTTAGGGGTATTAGAATTATTAGTCTGTGATTTATTAAATTGTGATTTAATTAAATAAATGTCAAGCTAGGTAACCGATTTACCAGTAAATAAAAATTATTTATATAATTTTGCCTTCCACTGGAATTAATTGATGTGAAGATATCAAAGTTCCCAATTAAAACCCTGGACAAATTGCTGTAGTGTTTTTGCAGTCCTTTTCCAAATTTAGCACACTTGAGTTTTTGCAGAAAACAATCATAAATGCATTCAAAAAAGGTTTTTATATACGATTTGTCATCCACAAGGGGGTGCTGCAGAACTCGACTTACCTCTGCTTTCCAAAGTCTCGGTGCTGTGACAAAACTCTGTACTGGTCTTAACAGAACAGTACAGGTGGACTATTTTTAATAATTACGTAACCTTTGAAACCAACTGGTTGCATTGGGATTCATTTAGTGGAATCAGAGTAAAGAGGGTAAAATATACCTCACATAGTTGAGATTTTTATTTGTCCAGGATTTTAAAAATCATATCATTTTTTATTTCTCGTTTACAGTTAAGAAGGATTGTACTATGTTGATCTGGAAAATAAAAATAATGCATTGCTGTCTGTGGTTGCAATGCAAAACAATGTGAGAATGTCAGTGGAAATGAATATTTTTTACAAGGTCCTGTATGTATTTCCTGGATCCTGAAAAGATATTCCATGGCTCAATTGGTTCTGTGTGAAGTTAGGGAGGATTCCAATGCTGCATAGTTCATACACATCAAACTGAATGGGGTCTTTTGTGGAGTTTGCATATTCTCCCCCTGCATGTGTGGGTGAGTGCCTTTTCATTTGTAAACAACACATGCTCCTGGAATGGCATGGAGGAGCCTCTTTATCAAGTCCAGGATTTGATTGGGTCATTCTAAGACATGGTAAGTTGTCTGTACTTGCATATCGCTTATCAAGTACGAGGCCTCCCGCTCGTTACGCCACAATTTGTTATTCATCCATTCAAACTCTGATGGTGGTAAACTACATTGTAGCCACAGCTGCCTGGGCCAGACTGACAGAGGTGAGGCTACATTTCAATCTGAACCGCCGAGCCCTCTGACCACCACCAACAGGCAAAGCGGATGAACTGTCTTGCCCAAGGACACAATGGCAAAGTGACTGAGACAGACAGATTGTTCGTACCTGCCACCCATGCTCATGTTTTGATTTAAACTAGTGTGTCCAACTAGGTGTGACACTCGGGTGTCCACCTCCAGTCCTCTAGGGTCTGTGTTCTGCAGTTTTCAAGAGAAACATAAAAAATGAGCAAGACACCGGCCCTTGAGGACTGACTTTCACACTACTTATCTAAACTGTTTCATACCAACTCCAATTGTATGTTTGGGGTCATAGCCCTGCTGGAAGGTGAACTTCCACGCCAGTCTCAAGTTATTTTTCCAGTATCTGGTAGGTTTTCCCCCAGGGCAACCCTGTATTTAAATCCACCCCTCTTTATATCCATTCTGACCTGCTTCTCTCTCTGTTGAAAAAAACATTCCCACCTCATGATGCTGACACCAGCATGTTACACAGTGTTATAGTGTATTCTTGGTAGGTCTATAGTTGTGATATCCTCTACACACAAATGACCCCTAAAGATAATTGACTGTTTGGATTTTATTTAAATTTAATTTTGAGGGAGCAGAGTAAAGGGGCTTGAATGCAAAAGTATGGCACATTTTTCTTTTTTGTAAAACAACAATCTTGGAAAAATATTTTTATGAAATGATTAAACAAAATGTATATTTTACTACCACATCACAATTATGTGCTATTGCATGGGTCAATCATAGAAAATGTATTTAAGCTAGTGGTTATAATATAAAGTAATATGAAAAAGCTCAAATGCTGATTGGGCTGCCACTTTACACGTTTTGGAGCGCCCTCTGCTGTTACAATCCTTTTATACTGTCATAGGGCTGGCTTCATTGGTGGCACAGAAATAAGAACTTTCCAAATCATACTAAACTACATCTATAGCGCCCCTACAAGCCATTTTTTAACCCAAATTATTGATTTTTGTTTTTGTTTTCAGGTAACGTGATCACAACTAATAACAGCGAAAGATAAGGAGGCAGACCCAGTATTTGAACGTGGAATGCTTTTTATTTTTGAAACATTTTCAGTACTTACTGTATAATAACTATAACAATTCTTCCTCAACTATACTTTCATTTTTGTTTTTCTTTTGATTATACATGTACATATGCACTTTCTGTGGTGATAAATATCCTTGTGGCTAATATTTTGATTTTGTTGCAGCAGGAAATAAAACATTGTTTGTTTTAATAATTGTTAGTACACCTGTTCACTTCCATTCCAACCCCTACAAAGTCTCTTTAAAAGTCACAAAGGGCTTAGAAAATTAATCTCAAATAGTGGATAATACCGTTGAAACCAGATAAAAGAACACATTACTTTTCCTCACAGTGTTTGGCCACAATGATGTTGTTACATTTGGAAGAAAAAGAGGAAGGCTTGCAAGTAGAGAACACAGTCCCAGGTGTAAAGTACAGGGGAGGTATGTAGTTTGGGTGTTTTCCTTCAGGAAGGTGAAAACTCAGGCACAAATGGCTCTTCCATATAGACAACTACACTAAGCATTTCTCCAAAGTGACTTAAGGACAACCAAATCAATGTTTAGGAGTGGCCAACATGAAGCCCTGATCTCAAAGAGAAAAGTCAGGCAGATCTGAATAGGTGTGAGTGACCAAGACAGCCTACAAACCTGACTCAGTTACGTTAGTTTTGTCTGGAGGATTGGGGAGACTCCAGGAAGCTATTGTTAGAAGCTTGTGGTTGGAGACCTAAATTGTCTGATCCAAAGCATAAAGTTTGGAAAGAACATCTCCCATATACAAAGCAATTTAGGTACATTTAAGAATTTCTTTAAACCTTTAAAGAAGGTTTTTGAAAAATATACTGCATATAAAAATATCTCTTGCTATTCTGGTATTTAGCTAATAGAAAAAAAAATTGCAATCCTTATTGGCCTAAAACACGGTGAGAAACTATCGTTATGTGTCCATTCATGGATAAACCATTTTAGCTAAATAAATCACAGACTTTTGTATTTACTTTAAAATCAGATTTGGCACTCTATAATCTGCATTAAACCATTTTGTGGCACATTTGCTCTTATTATGGAAATATTATTTAACAAGGATGAGAAAGGATTCCTTCTTAGTTCAAGAGCTTTAATTCGGCTTGTTGATCAACAAGGATTTCAGCACATACAGCATGGGAGTAACTGACCTGCACCCCCATCCTAACATCTTACTATATAGAAATGAACAAAACTAAGACTCCTCCTTCATAGACAGGGTGTCTGTCTTCAGTAAGATAGAATAACTTTTAACCTCGTTAGTAAGACACCACCCAGACGCTCTGGGTCAGAGTGCAGATAATGGAGTGGTTCCGACCTCCTTCAGTCAGCATGCAGACATCTAACAATATCGGTGACCCAAGACACAGAAAGTATCCTTGAGCTCTCACATGTTGGTTCAACATAACAATGCATATCTCAGTTAACAAAGAGACTTAACCTTTAACATAATTAATATACTTTCTACCACATCATTTCCCTCCTTTTATTACTTCTTTCAGTAATAACCTAATCTACACCTCTCCTACCGACAACAGTGAAATGCTAGTGCTAGGGGTGAACAGGCAGGTACAATACACAGTCAATTCAATCAGATGAAATCAGTCATTACATGTTTACAATATAATCAGCTCTTGAACTATACAAAATAATACACATCTCTTCAGATGACATTATTGGAGACCATGTGCACCAGGATGAAAAACCCCACGTGGCGCCTACGTGGATCCCAGCGAGCGGAAGGACTGACAAGAGGAGACCAAGCTGTAAAAGGCCAACCTGAGGGGACCAGCTTCTCAGCCTCCGGACCGCCGCAGTTTTTTTGGAGAGGGTGGACTTGGACCCTCTGGCCAGACTGACCGCCGCCTGGGCCCCAAGAACCCATGCTAGAGGGCAAAATCCGGTGAGATTGATTCCTTCATTAAAATCAGTTGCACTCTCAGGTGGTAAAATATTTGCTAGCGGTGTCGTGTTTATTTACTTACACGCGGTTGATTGATTGATTAATTAATATAATATATGTACTGATATATAATTGTATGGTTAATTATTTCATCAGGGTTAAAGAAAGTATCGGGTTTTGCTCCGGGTTTTTACCAGGGAGCAAAAGTAGTTGGAAATAGTTAATTAATTAAAGTGATTGATTATTTTCCAACAAGTGTTTTTTTACGCTTTTGTTTCACTAAGGAAACTAGAAAGCGATAAAGAAGAGACGTCTTTTTTATTAGCTGAACGTTCAGCCAGACAATGGGGTCTGTTTCTAGTAAGATTTTACCACCAGACAGTTCAATTTGTCGACAGATGAAACAAAAATATGGATCCGAATATTTGGAAACTGTAAATTACTGGATACAGGAATGGGGATTTCCTCCAGAGGGAAGTTTAAGTATGAGAGAATTGGAGAAAATTAAGGAGAAAATTAATGAGCAGAAGGAACGGTTTGAAAGCGGTACCTTCCTCTGTTCCGGAAACATTGAACAGTATAAGTTACACGAACGATGCTTTCAGATTTGGTTAAAAGAGGCAATACGCAGAGAACGCAAGTCTTGTGTGTCACATATGGGAGGGGGGAGAGATCTGAGCGGTGATGTTGCGGGCAGAAAAGATAACGGTTCACTTACAGCTGCCCAGTCTCCAGGGAAAATTAAGACAGTTAAAAATGATGTGATGCAAATGCAACCACAGACAGAATTACGGGCATCTTGTCCACCTTACAAGGACAGTGGCTTTTCACCTTCCTCCCCATATGCTCCCGTTTACAGGGACATGCAAGCATTGGCCATGTCGAAACCCGATCTGGACCTGGATTCCGCCCCTCTGCGGAGTCATCCGAGGATAAGGCCAGATGAGGCCGAGCAAGAGGCAGCCTACCCTCCGTGGGGTTATCAAAGGATGAGACCAGAGGAAGCCGACCAAGGCGCAGCCCATCCCCCGCCACCAGAGGAGTGGCTCAAAGATGAGGGGCAGCCTGGACAACAAATTGCAACTCAGCCAGACTGCGGGACCTCACACCAGAGGTTCGCTCAGCCTCCCATCCCTCCATCAAAAGGCACACGGTCCAATGTGAAAAAGAAGGAGGCCGAACGGAAGCAGGAAGCATCTGCAGATTCCGCCTCCATGCAAGCATTGCCGGAGATGCAAGATGAAGGTACCGAGCATGTCATGTCTGCTCCAATGGTCGAGGTGGGGGGCCCGGATGGCCCTATGCTTGTTTTCAGAGGGTGGTCGGACAAAGATATTGAGGAGGCGATGACCCAGCTCCCCAACGTGACGGGAAATGGGGTGCAGTTTGCCAAGGAGCTAGAGGATTTCTGCAGAGCTTACCGTCCAACCGGCTCCGAAATCAGGCGAGTAGTTTCTAAGAGACTTAAAGCTGCTGATCTTGGCAAGATTTTACAGAGCCTCCCAGCTCCAGAGCTTCGTTTGAAAATAGTCTCCAACAGATGAGACAGACGATGTACTGAATGGCCCGTATTATCTGGCCGTATTGAAACTCTGTAAAGCTATCGAGACAGAGTTTCCGGTACTGCCTAATTTAACCCTTCTGAATTCTGTGAAGCAAAACCCAGATGAGCTGGTCGAAGACTTCCTTCACCGCATTCAGCAGGCATTTGAGAAGTACAGCGGTGTGACCAGACCGGACCAGACCAAAGGCTCAGTATGGGAACAGCTGCTGGGAGATCGCATACTCGCTGGACTCCGCCCAGATCTGCTGACTGAGGTGACTGAACGGTATGTGGGCATTTCTCAGGGCATCACCTTGGAAGATCTGCGTCGCCACGCGTTACACGCAGAGGAGGTGGTGAGGAAAAGAACATCACAGTTAAAAACAAAGAATGAGACTGAACTGCATAAAGCTGCTGTTACCATGTATGCTGCAATGACAAGCAAAGACAAGGGCAAGCGTCACGTTCGAGGCAGGGGGAGAGGACAACCACAGCGCCACAGAGACAATGAGGGGCGCTGCTACAACTGTCACAGTTTTGGACATTGGAGAGACGAATGTCCACTTCCTCCTCGTGCTCCACGCAGAGGCAGAGAGCATGCCGATTGACTGGAGGGGCGGCCTTCCAGTCGGGGAAAAGAGGGAGGATTCTCTGATGCACAAAAACAGGGAAGTGAAAACTCAAGTCTTACAAACACAAACTGCAATGAAGAAAATGCTTTGTGCACTAACCCACACACACTGCTCACAGATGCTATAACTCATTTAGAAAGACAACAATCAGCACCAATGGGTACATACGCCCAATTTACATCTGATGCTTACAAAGTTATGCCGATGTTAACTCTGAATGTCTCAGAGACAGCTGTTGATTTTATGGTAGATTCCGGAGCCACGCACAGCACCATAAAACATAATGCATTAAAAACAATGCCGAAGATGAGCGGTAACCATGTTTTTTCTCTGTCTGCATCGGGCAGGTGGTGAGAGAGCTGTTTTCCAGTCCTCTTCGCTTCCACTTGGAAGAAGGGCCTGCGTTCAAACACAGTTTTCTAGTTTCTCGACAATGTCCAGTAAACTTGTTAGGAAGAGATTTGATGTGCAAACTTAATATTTCTCTCATCTCCTCATCAGAAGGCATCCAAATTGTACCTGTTCGAGAGACCGCAGTCCTGACGGCAGTTAAGTACAGCCCTCACGACCTGAAGTATGCATATCAATGGAAACTGCCTGCAGGTACCCTCTCAAAATCCCTCCTCAAATCTGCAAAGAATTCGGTGAGTCCTTTATCCGTTTTTATGAAAGAGGAAAATTTGCATTGCACATCACACATTTCTACAGGTTCAGATGATGACTATGAGAAAGCATGGTTCCGTGAGTCAGCAGAAAAACTGTCTGTGACCTCGATGGTCTGGGACACACACTCAGCAGCGCTGGCTCTGTGCCTCACACCTGAGCAGAAAACGTTGTACAGATCTTATGAGTATGCTCCGCACATTTTCTCTCAAAGCCGGCTGGGGGAGAGTGGAAAGATTTGGGATCATTAATACACAGAGCTCAGTGTGTAACAGATTGGATCCAAACACAGAAGGACGCCTCAATCCTTTATTCTAAATCAGCTCATATTTTTAAGCGCCCATTTACGTGCACTGTGCACGCCACCAGAACAGTCCACTTAATTGAGGACTCAGATGAGAGATTGATTCAGTCTTTCCTCCATGAGGAAGCTATAGCAAACCAGTCAGAAATCCCATCCCCCTTCAACAGGTTCCATCAGATCTTTGGGCAAAAAATTCATATGATGTGGGGTTAATTAAGGGATGTGCACCTGTGAAAATAACTCCAAAATCTTCCTTCCGTCCAGTGCAGCGTCAATATCCATTGAAACCAGAAGCTGTTGGTGGGATCCCACCAGTGTTTGAATCCTTGTTAAAATCAGGGGTTGTTGTTAAATGTGCGGAATCTCCGGTTCGCAGTCCACTTTTCCCGGTCCGGAAGGTCAGAGAAACAGGGGAAGAGTGGCAATTCGTGTTAGACTTGACCCGGGTCAATTGTGGTGTCACGGCCAGAGCACCGATTTCGCCGAACCCTTATACCATCTTATCTCAGATCCCAGTGTCAGCATCTCATTTTTCCGTTGTGGACCTCAGTAATGCTTTTTTCAGTGTTCCTGTTGATCCGGACAGTCAATTTTGGTTTGCTTTTGAGTTTAAAGGTCGACTGTATACCTTCACCCGACTGCGCCAGGGATTCTATGAATCACCCACGATCTTTAACATGGCACTGAAAGAAAGTTTGGAGACACTGTCACTCTCTCCAGGTACGGTGTTACGTACCTGGAGAGATGATTACGTGGATGATTTGTTGTTGTGTTCTGAATCAAAACAGCAGTGTGAGGATGACACTGTTGTTCTGTTGAAACATTTGCATGCTTTTGGACACAAAGCGAGCTTGTCAAAGCTGCAATTTGTGAAAGAGGAGGTTACCTTCCTAGGTCATGTCATTTCAAAGGGGTCAAAATCTTTATCCACAAAAAGGGTTAAAGCGGTCCAGCAGATTCCTAAACCCACCACAAAAAAACAAATGTTGTCATTTTTGGGTTTGAGTTCCTATTGCAGGAACTTCATTCCAAACTATTCTCTGCTGGAGGCACCGTTGTCTGCATTGATTCATGGAAAAGGTATGGCGGCCTCTGACGCCATTTGTTGGAGTCCTGATGCATTGCAGGCATTTGAGGACATGAAGTGTGCATTACAGAACCCTCCTGCACTAGCCTTGCCAGATGTTAAAAAACCATTTATTCAAATGGTGGATGAGAAAAAGGGTTGCATGGTTTCTGTTCTTCTTCAGGATCACGGAGGCAAGAAACGGCCTGTGGGCTATTTCTCAGCAAAACGTGACCCTGTCGCAGCGGGTCTTCCAGGCTGTCTCCGAGCTATTGCAGCTGCAGAAAAGGCAGTCCTGGCGTCGAGAGACATTGTCATGTACTCACCTTTGACGGTATTAGTACCACACTCAGTTTCAGTCATACTGTTGGAACAGAAAACTTCACACCTGTCGGCTGCTAGATGGTTACGGTATACGACAGTTTTACTGGAGTTACCAAACATAACAGTGAAGAGGTGTAATGTTCTTAATGCTGCCAGCTTGCTTCCCACAGAGGATGACGGGGAGCCTCATGACTGCCAGGCAGTATTAGACCTGACATGTACACCAAGACCTGACCTGACTGACACACCCCTTCAAAATCCTGACATGGTTCTGTATGTTGATGGATCAGCATCCAGAGATGTTACAGGGAAAAATTGTGTGGGGTATGCTGTGTATTCTGACCACTCTGTTCTTTCTGCAGGTCCGCTGCCATCACATTACTCAGCTCAAACTGCTGAGTTGACCGCGTTGACAGAGGCATGTGTGCTTGCTGAAACAACAAGGCTGTTAACATCTACTGCGACAGTAGGTATGCGTTTGGGGTCGTGCACGACTATGGAGCTTTGTGGAAACACAGAAAATTTCTCAAATCAGACGGTAAGCCCATTTTGAATTCATCTCAGATTGCTGCTCTCCTGGATGCAATTTTATTGCCATCTAGAATAGCAGTAATAAAGTGTGAAGCTCACTCCTCCTCCCGAGACCCTATTTCTTTAGGAAACAAGAGAGCGGACGCAGCCGCAAAGGCTGCAGCTCAGCAGCCCCTGAACACTGCCTGTGTAGCCATGGAGCAGCGGGGGGCCGACCCGGATCTGGGAGACCTGACTGCTGTTCAGAGCTTCATGACCACCTCTGAGGCATCCGCGTGGAAGAAGGCAGGGTGTATTAAATTAAAGCGGGTGTGGTATTCCACCGATCACAAGCCATGTCTTCCAAAACATTTCTTTCCATTTTTTGCTAAACTGAGCCATGGGTTGGATCATGTGTCAAAAGGTGGAATGTTTGACCTGGTTGCTACACACTGGTTCACAAAGGGATTCACCTCTTTTGCAGAAAAGTTTTGTCGCTCGTGCCTGGTGTGTGCTGCAAATAATCCAGTGCGGCTGGTGACCACTCATCCGGCAGCCCATCCCCCCCCTGACAGACCGTTTCAGCATTTGATGATGGATTTCATACAGCTGACTCCTGCTGAAGGTAAAAAATATTGCCTCGTAATAGTCGACATGTTCTCAAAATGGACTGAGGCTTTTGCAGCAAAACACGCAAACAGTGGAGCTGTGGTCAAGGCATTGTTAACCGAGGTGGTCCCCCGATTCGGGATCCCCGAGAAGATCAGCAGTGATAACGGTCCACACTTTGTGAACAAAGTCATCTCAGAGGTGGGTGAATTTTTAGGGATCAACATTAGCACTCACTGTGCTTACCACCCACAGTCCGGGGGAGGAGTCGAGAGGGAGAATGGGTCCATCAAATTGAAATTGACAAAATGTTGTGAAGAAACAGGTCTTGCCTGGCCCAAAGCGCTGCCAATTGTTTTGATGTATATGAGAATGAGAAAACGTGCAAAAAATAACCTGAGCCCTTTTGAGATCCTGTTCGCTAGGCCGCCTGCGATGGGACTGAACGCTCCGACTAAACCTTTTTTCTCCACAGGCCTGTGTGACGACGCAATGATTTCTTACTGTCAAAACCTCTCTAAGACACTTTCACAGGTCCACCAGACGGTGAAGGACGCGCTTCCCAAGGCAGCAGCAGGACCACTACATCCCATCCGACCAGGAGACTGGGTTCTCATCAAAGAATTCAGGCGTAAACACTGGAAGTCTAAACGCTGGCAAGGACCATTCCAAGTTCTGCTAGTAACCTACACGGCTGTGAAGGTTGCGGAAAGGGCTACTTGGGTGCATGCCAGCCACTGTAAGAAACTGACTACCACAATTCTGGACAAACCCACCTTTGCTTGAGTGGAGAACAAAAGACGGTGGGTTAGAAACAATCCAATCACTTTTAAGAAGGAAGGAGATAAGAAAATAGAAGAGGAGAAAAATCAATGTTACTCTGGGGCTCTAGAGTTGCAGAAATGATGATTTTAAAGCTGTTTGTGTTCTGTGTTTTTGTAGGGGGCGCTTTCTGGACTCTGTGGGGAAAACAGGCGGACACCTCAGCCACGGCTCAGCCACGGTCCATCACAACTAACATCCTCCATCAAGGATGGGTACAAAAGAATCTGTGGTACCAGTTCGCAAACTACTCTGCCAGAACAGTGACCAGTAAGTCATGTGTTGTTTGCATGGGAACTGCTATTCCTCAGTTTTTATGTACAAATTCCATTTGAATAGCACCTAGATGAATGTGTGAGTTTCTGTGAGACACCAGGCAGCAAAGTATCACAGCAGGGGTCCATGAAGCTTCCCAGAGTTAATTTCTCACTTGAGGGTAGGAATTGTAGCGTGTGTTCCTCACACTGTATTTTTGCCGTGACAGCAGGCCTAAATAGAGGCTGGGCACCTGTACCGGGCAGCTTTGATAACCACGTTTACATCGATGCTATAGGTGTGCCACGTGGAGTTCCAGATGAATTTAAGGCAAGAAATCAGGTTCTGGCAGGATTAGAATCAATTTTCTTGTGGCCTACTATTAATAAAAATGTTGACTGGATTAACTACCTGTTTTACAATCAGCAGAGATTTATCAATTACTCACACGATGCTCTTAGTGGTTTAGCTGAACAGTTACACGCCACTTCGCTCGTCTCATGGCAGAATAGGATAGCTCTCGATATGATTCTCGCAGAGCGCGGAGGGGTGTGTTCCCTCTTTCAAGAAAGATGTTGCACGTGCATACCTAACAACACAGCCTCTGATGGTTCGGTGACTAAGGCTTTAGAAGACTTGAGGGTCTTAAAGGAGGGAATGGCTGATCATTCAGGGGTAGATACCACTTTAGAGGGTTGGTTAGATTCTTTTATGGGACGATGGAAGAATGTAGTTGTCTCTGTTGTGGGAGCTCTTGTTTCTGCAGTAACAGTTTTGATCTTATGCGGATGCTGCATCATTCCTTGCATCCGGGGACTGATAACTAGAGTGATTGAAAGGGCAGTTACACATCAGATGCTCACAGGGTCCGTGGCTGATCTGCAAGGTGTCCGGTGGCCTAAAGCGGAGTCCAGAATGCGAGAAGGGGATGGAGAGGAATTTGACATGGAGCAGGACGAACTGGAGTTTTATGATTTATCTCTTTTATAGACGGGTGAGGATTACCATTGAATCATGTTGTGAATTTGGTTTTCTGATGCTCTTTCTGTTACTGAAATGTTGTAATTCCACCATGTGAGCTTGGCTAATCCATGACCTCTCATCCCAGGTTCAGGTAGAAGGGAACTAAAAGTTTGTTTCCTATTTTCATTTAATGTTTTCATTTTAATTCTACTTTTTATTATTAACCACTACGTCTCATGTTATTTCATCTTCATTCATTCTGCATGAAGTTTGCTAATTAAAAAGGTGATTCTTTTGTGATTCCTTTGAAAACCAATCAGTGAAATTCACTCAATCATATAACTATAATCAGATTCTATTCTTTTTGTCAAGTTGATTACTAATTTGTGTTTTACTAATCAATGTTCTAACCCCTCTTAAGGGACGGGGAAGCTGAGATTGAGAGTGATCATGACTTCGGGGTTGGACACTATGGACGCTGCCTTGATGAGGGAAGAGTACACGTTTCAATATGTACTGTATGTTATGATGTGTCCATAGTGTACCTGGTTAATACTACATAATTTTCCTTTCTCTTGTTTATCCTTAGAGCATCCTGACAGACGATGAGTCATGTGGACTGGCCACCTAAAGGGGCATAGGGGCTGCCAGGATGTTTCCCCACTCAGAGAGAAACATTTAAATACAAACAATGGTTGGAGGCTGGCAAAGAAGACCCTGGTGGGGTTTTTCATCCTGGTGCACATGGTCTCCAATAATGTCATCTGAAGAGATGTGTATTATTTTGTATAGTTCAAGAGCTGATTATATTGTAAACATGTAATGACTGATTTCATCTGATTGAATTGACTGTGTATTGTACCTGCCTGTTCACCCCTAGCACTAGCATTTCACTGTTGTCGGTAGGAGAGGTGTAGATTAGGTTATTACTGAAAGAAGTAATAAAAGGAGGGAAATGATGTGGCAGAAAGTATATTAATTATGTTAAAGGTTAAGTCTCTTTGTTAACTGAGATATGCATTGTTATATTGAACCAACATGTGAGAGCTCAAGGATACTTTCTGTGTCTTGGGTCACCGATATTGTTAGATGTCTGCATGCTGACTGAAGGACGTCGGAACCACTCCATAATCTGCACTCTGACCCAGAGCGTCTGGGTGGCGTCTTACTAACGAGGTTAAAAGTTATTCTATCTTACTGAAGACAGACACCCTGTCTATGAAGGAGGAGTCTTAGTTTTGTTCATTTCTATATAGCAAGATGTTAGGATGGGGGTGCAGGTCAGTTACTGCCATGCTGTATGTGCTGAAATCCTTGTTGATCAACAAGCCGAATTAAAGCTCTTGAACTAAGAAGGAATCCTTTCTCATCCTTGTTAAATAATATTTCCATAATATTTTGGCGCCCAACGTTGGGCGCCAAAATATTATGGAAATCTGTTTTCCATTACTATAAAAACTCCTTGCTTTGTAATATCTTCAGGAAAGCGTCTGCATCTGTGTTGGTGCTACAACACCATAAGGCTAATTATACCAGTTAAAAGACTGATGATTTGTGGCCTGCGGCTGGCACAAGGGGTGCAATTAATAACAAACTGCTGACAGGAAACTGTTTGGCTACCACCATGATAATAATGAGGTTATTGCTACCTGCTGTGACTGTATGATCACACTTTAATTTTTTTTAATCCCACCCTTGTTCCTGGCAGCATTTAATGCATGTCTGTTCAAACACTCACAAACACATTTGTCCGTTTTCTCTTATTTTCACCCACAGACACAAGCTAGCTCTTCATAATGTCCCCATAGGGCAAACCGTGCCGCTCCTCCTTACACATGGGGTTGCATTCATGCAAATGCCAGCACATACTTGGAGTAGATACAGATACAAAGGGACTCACACAAAGATATTCTCTGCTGCACACTTCTTTAGCTCTCTGCTTGGCAGCAGATCACCATGCTGACAGACACTTAGATTGTTCCTGACCAATGACTTGCGCTCTCTGCTTTGCGAGGTCTGATTTCATAGTGGGAAATGTGAGACAAGTCCAGGAGAGGGTTCACGGCAGGGGCAAGGAGGCAATCCGTACAGTTGGGCTTCATATCTTCACGTCACGCTGGGCATTCTCTCCTGACACAGCTTTCAGCCCCTCTGTTGTCTGGTGCTTCGTCTATTCTGAGGGTTTTCTCAGCCTTCCATCCAAAGGATTGGAAGCATTCCAGTCGGGCACAGTGCCTGGGTGGTCCCACCATCCCACCCTCTTCCCTTGCCCACTGGAAGAAGGAGAAGGCAGAAGAATGCAAGAAGCACAATGTGACTGTTGATGAAGACGACATGGATGCAATACTTACCTGCCACTGACCCATACAGCTGCAAAGCTGCAATTTGCAATCTACAGATCCACCAAATGGCCAGGGGAAGAAGTTCCAGTGACCTATCATTTAGATGGAACTAATAGTTGATGAGGATGGACTGACCTCCATGTAACCTGAAGAATCTTTTCTTTTTTAATTCAGCATGTTTTGGATGTATTTTTATTATTTAGTATACACACATAATGTGAGAATAAATACAAATACACTCCCAGGTGAACATTTACATGAACAGATGGAGTTACAGTCTAATGCAATAACAAAGTGAAAGCAGCAGCACCATGCTTTCAGGGTTTATACACTTACTAGACATTGTGATGCAAATGAGAAATGTAAAGCATCAAAGCCAGGAATGTGACAATGTTTTTCAGGAAGTAAATATGATACATTAAATGACATCACAATGTACATGTCCATTTCTGAAGTTTTACATTCACTGACTTAGTGAATGTAAAATTGGGGGGAGATAAAGTGTGTTTCCAGAATGCATTGCAGTTTCTCCCTGAACCAGAAGTCTATCCTCAGGAGGTGAAGTACGAGTCCTGCATGGAGTAGAGGCAGTCAATGGGAGTGAGCGGAGACAATCCAGCCAGAGAGAGGCAGTCGTTTTCAGCAACACAACACAGAGGTTCCCTGTCCACGTCCCCATACAAGCCTTGAAAACCTGTGAAAATACAAATTACTATTAGTGTAGTGCGCACACACATCTCACATTTGACCTTTCGCTTACAATTGCTGTCATTTTTAGCTCTCCTCTACGAATGGCTTCGATGGACTTGGAGGACGAAGCAAACATCTTACCTATGCAGCTCATCCCTTGAGATTTAAAACGATGTACTTGTTGAAATTCTTCTAAGAACAATCTCGTGTTGCTCATTTGAATTAATTCATGATTAATCATAACTTTCTAGATTAGCTGTTATTGTTTCAGACCTTGTAAATCTTTAACTCAATAGAATGAATATATGTTTGGACATGTTTTAAAACTGAAAGGTCTTACTTATGTCTGAAGGGGGTATTTTAGATAACAATAATGCAACCCTCAATTTTCTGGCTTAAAACATGACATACAGCAGCTCTTCCATTACTCTAAGTCTGCCTTTGAAAAGGAGAACAGTCCTCTCACAGTCCTTTGGTTGGTTAAGTCTTCTTCTTGGTGGAATCAAAGTTTTTGTCTGGGTCAGCTCCAAGAAAACGTGTTGTTAACCAGACATGCTGGGGACTATTATTTATGGCATCTTCATGAATCTGAATCTAATTCCATCAAACTAGGCAAGTTGTTTTCAATATTCACTCTTTGCCTTTTGTGTATGCTATATTTTTCCTCAAAATAAAAACAAATGTAACAGGATCTAAATCTTCTAAGATGGCTCCACATCAAAGAGAAAAGGTCAATATCTTTTTGGTCTGTCTATATGTATCTATT
Organism: Valencia hispanica; assembly: GCA_963556495.2. Lineage (NCBI taxonomy): Eukaryota > Metazoa > Chordata > Actinopteri > Cyprinodontiformes > Valenciidae > Valencia > Valencia hispanica. The sequence continues at coordinate 23,782,596 of OY747705.1, read as the reverse complement.
TATGAACACAACTATCAGTTGGTGTGAATTTTGATGTACCACAAAAAACAGCAAAGGATGATAAAATCTAAAGTAAATCACACAGGTTTCCAGTATATCTTCTACTTTTCACTTGATGCTACACCTGATTTTGTTTAGTTGCATTAGATTGGGACAATGAAATGACTTTGGTTTTTTTGTCTGTTTTTTTTGTGTAGCAGAAAAAATGTTCTTTGTCTGAACATTATCTGCAGTTCAGCAACCAGAAGAAATAAATTGTGAGGACACAATTATTTATCTGACTTATTTCTTTCATCTGGATGTCATGTCTGCAGTACGGCGTTTCACCACAGACTCAGTAGAGTCAGGGAGGAGAGGCCAGATAAGATCGGCTGTGACTACATGCATACAGAGGAACTTGTCATTCACTGACTATATTCTTATATTGTATTTTTATACTATATCTTCTTTTACATTTTTTATGAATACACCTTCAAAAAGAAGACACTCAACTGTCACAAATGTAACTACAAACTTGAGGATTGACTGTACCCTGACTGTGTGAGAAACTGAATGCTCTTGGGGTGCCCCTGCTGATCTGACAGCTATAATCAATGACTTAGGTTGCTTATGGATTGCGCTGGCTCTACATTTTTTTGGGAGAACAGCCATTCTACAAAAATAATACAGTTTTTTTAATAAGGAAGCAACAAACATCTGAAGACCAAAGAAAGATCAAGCTAAAAAGAAGCAGAAGCTAACTTGATTCCAAATCCCAGGTTTATCATTGATGTGCGAAACGTTACTAGATTAAACTAACGTTTATTAAATCATTTCAATGCACTCACTTTTCCTTGGCAAATCACAAAAGGCTTTTTTATAAATAAAACAGGCTTTCAATTGCCTTCTTTTACCGTAAGGATGCATGTGATCCCCTGGCATCTGGGGTGGAGTCAGGCCCTGTCTGAAGGGGTCCGTGTCCCAGTCCTGCTGCTCCAGAGTGGTGAGCCCCATCTGCTGCTGCTGAACATGGGCAAAAGATGGCCCCATGCGCTTTGTCTCTGAAGTCAAACTGCCACATGAGGGCACTGCAGAGCACAGAAAGCCAACAGAGATGATACTTGTAATTGTTTCATAAAGTTCACCGATAAGATTTTTTCCCTTTAACATTAATATGATTTTTCTTAAACTCCTCTTGGAACCTGTTAAAACTATAGAAAAGTCCTGATACCACCCTTTTTGCAACTCTGATTGTGTTGCTTTTACAGCACACTCTTCAGGAACTCTAAACTTAAATTGTGAATAATTAAAGTTGCAGATAATAATCTGTACAGTATTATGCCTGAACACACCTGTTGTGATTTCACACTGCTCCTGAGTGTGCTGTTGTTCCTGCTGCTGTTGTCTTCTGGCCAATTTCTTCATCTAAACAACAAACATCAGTTGGTAGGCAATAATTAAAAAAATCAGTTTGCTCTTCGCAGGGCCTCTGGCACGTGACCCCGGTCACTCAGTTGTAAAAGAATTAACAGTGAAGTCAAGAACATCTGTCATTGAGTGAGAGAAACCACACACTTAGTTCACTTTGTGAGGAAATATTAGGTCTAATCTCCAGTGATCTCTCTGCAAGATGTCATCAGCTTCCTGTATAAGGAGATAACTCAGCTAATTTCCACTCTGGCTTACAAACACAGTGCAGAAAGACTGCTTTTATTAAATGTGCATGTGAGCCCATGTATGTGTGTGCATGTGTGTTTGTGTGTACATACTTTAGCTCTCTGGTTCTGGAACCAAACCTGCACAACCCGGACACTTAGGCCTGTCTCTGCTGCCAAGGTCTCCCTTACCTTGGATTAAGATTCAGGTGGGACGCAGAAAAAACATAAAGCCATAAAGCAAGGTTAGAAAAGTATAAAATAACATGAAAGATGATTGGACATTTGAAGGTTAAAATGTTTGTGGACTCTAACCAGTCCACATAGAACACAAAGAACAGATTGTAATAGACCTATATTTAAAACTTCCTTCAAAAGGAAATTGAAAATCATCCGCTTCTTAATATTATACAAAGATTACAATTGGAAAATGCCTTTCTCATCTGTAGGATATAAACTATGAGGTGCAGTGAATTCAGTTGTTCGTATCCCTACACTCCATACAAACAAAGAACAAGCACTCTACCTTTCGGCAAGGCTTCGAGGAGACCTCAAAGGAAGCTTTGAAGGTCCGTCTTTGTTGAGTGGTCAAAATAGTGCGAGGTCTTTTAGGACGTTTGGTTTCTGGATTATCTGCACCACCTCGCCTGTGTGTAACCCGCCCCAACTCCTCCTCTTCATCATCGTCACTTTTACCTACAGGACCGGCATGATAGAGAAGACAAAACTTCAAGGTGCTGATTTGAATTGTTGAAGAACCTATTTTCAAGTGAGTGATGAAAACTATGTAGTGCTTAGTAGCCTCATTAACTGGCATTGCTGAAAAATTTGGAGTGTCACAGAATGCTTTTTTTGCGACGTTATGTGATTCCAATAATTGATACAAAGTTAGTTACTGTTACAATAAAAACAGAATTTGAAGAAATTACATTGAGCTCAAAGTTCCAATTTTAAAGCATTTTTTTAGTAAAGAAGCAATAAATCAGTCTGACAAATCTTACCAGGAATAATACATCTGGATGGACATTTTTAAGGCTTTAAAAGTATTCCACCCTGATGATCTGCCCAAATCAGCAGATCGCATCACTTAAAAAAAAAAAATCAAAATTGCATTGATTTTGCTTATTTTCTTTTAAAGCTACATTGTGTAAGAACTTCTCCCATCTAGCTGTGAAACAATCAACTGAATATTACGTTCTAGCCACACCTCCTACCCCCCATTCCGAGCGCGTTTTTACTCCTACGGTGGCCGTTTCATGCCAAGGTTCACATGGCTTCCACTACTACGAGTTCGTCCAGTGTTCCTTCCAGTGATGAGGTTACTTTAGAAAACTACATTGCATTTAGTTATATGGTCAGACGTCTGCCGCGTCGCGAGTAGACAATCTCCCTCTGGCATTCGTCACGGTGCAACTGAGTGTAGCCAAAGAACGCAAAAGGCGGAGCTAGAATTTTCAGGAATGTCCCTCGTTGGCGAATTTATTTCAAAGATGGAGGCTCAAGATGGATTCAGCCATTCGCGCGACTTGCTTGTATGTATTCTGAATAGCAGATTATACACTTACGAGAATACTTTCATTAGTAGGTGGAAGTAATTACACATGAATGACAACATATTTTTGAAAGAACAAAGGGTTTTTTGCTAAGAAATAACTCAAAAAATACACAATGTAGCTTTAAAAAAAATACTCAAGGCACTGTCACTAGAGTACTGTCCAAAAGGACCATTCAACTTCAACTGTTACAGATTTTTTGTCAGACTACCACAAAGTCCAATGTCTTTCATAAACTCAAACTGATGCGTAACTGTAAAGTGGAATAAAAACGAGAAATTATTTTAAACTTTATTAATGAAAATGGGAAAACAGTGACATGTATTTGTTTTGAGTCACCTTTACTCTGATACCCATGAATAAAATCCAGTGCAACCAATTGATTTCAGAAGTCACCCAATTGGTAAATGGAGACCAGTTGTGTGAGTTCACCTGTGTGTATTTTAATCTTAATGTAAATACAGCTGTTTGATCATATTAGTGAGCAAAAAAAATCTACAAATCCGGGAAAACCAGGGTAAAAAGCAGACGGGTCAGGGATAAAGTTAGAAAGCCATGTAAAAAAGGTGAAGTTGAAAAACAATACATTAAGCTTTGAACGTAGGATGTTCTACTGAGCACTATCCAATCTGTCTTCTGTAAACAAAATGCCAGACTGAGAGAGCAGAGTGTTAAACAGAGAAGCAGCCAAGCCATCCATGCTAACTGTGGTGGAGCTGTGGAGATCCGCAAATCAGGTAGGAAGAGCTGCTGACAGGACAACCAGTGCCAGAAGTCTCACCATTATGGAAGGATGGCAAGAAAAAGAAAGCGATTGTTTAAAAAAGTTATTAAGACCTGTTGCTTGCCGTTTACCACCAGCCATGTAGGGAAGACAGCAAAACAGCATGTGGAAGAAGGTGCTCTGATAAGATGAGCCAAATATGAAACTTTTTTCCCTTAGATGCAAAACACTATGAGAGGAATACAAAACCTGCTCATCGCCCTGAACACACAGACCCTATAGTGACACAGCATCATACTGTGGCAGTCCCGGCGGCATGGGCGGGCATTGGGGGGCAGTACCAGCCCATGGAGTCAGCTGTGCCCGTCCTGGACTAAAAGCAATGTTTTCTGTTTATTTTATTTAGGGTCCTGTTTTCTTTTTTCAGGATAGTAATTTTCTATTAAACCTGTGTATCTTGATTTGTCAATCCTATAATCCAACCAATGAATGAAGTGTTTGCCAATTACAGATAGGGGTGGGGGTACCGGGGGCGGTCCCTGTCTAAGTCAAACGGGTCACCAGAACAGGAAAGCAGCAGAGCTGTAAATGGCTGCGAATTACCGCCAATAAAAATGAATATCCGAAATTATTTCCTCAAAAACACAAGAAGGACAAGTATTTGTGGACAAGTGACCCAGGAAGCAGCGTCATACAGCTCCACTTCTATAGTGGGATTATCGGTACATGTCACTCGATTGTGTACTGTCTACATGTCTTGTTGTGCTGTTGGTTGAACAAATCGCTGTGATAAACACAACAAAACATGAAAGCACCCCTTTCAAGGCAAACAAAAGAGGTCTTTGGTTGCAAACAATCAGAAGAAGCGAATGGAACGAACAGTTGATGTAAAATGCAACAATCTGCAGAATCACTTCATATCAGGTAAGCCTTGGCTGACTAACAAGCTAACATAGCCAACCAACACTGCAACTGCAATATAATCGCAAATAATAACAATGTGAACTGGAGCTATGTAAAGGGCAGGTGTTACACCATTTTCTACACCCATCAGATTCGTTGACTCTGTGTGGCATTTTGCTAATTCCTCCATTGGTCACCAATTGTGACAGCAGGTGCTCTAATCATAGTTTCTGACTCCTCCATCACTAAGGAAAGAAAAGAGTTAGAGAGTTGAAACTTTTTTATGTGACTGTGTGCATAGATAAGTTATAAAATTCACAGTGTAAAGATCAAAAGAACAGTGGCTCAGAGGTCACTAATTATAACAGCTCACAGGTCCTATCATTGTATGTGACCATCCTATACTCTTTCCAAAAACAATGTTCACCTCATATCAGATTTTAATAATGACAATAATGATGATTACAAAGTAGCACTACGTTTGTTTTGGAGGAATCAGTGATTAATGTCAGTCACAGATTCTAATAGTTGTGGAAAATGGTGTTAACACTGGCAGCTCTTTCTGCAGATTGTGCGCACATCCACTGTGTTGATAAACAAATCCCTCTATACTCCTTGGCAAATTAACTTGCAATACTTGCAGGTAGAAGGGTCACAGTGCCCAGTTCTGCTCTTGTGCTCTATAACTGCTGTAGCTGCCTCTCTGGCATGAATGTTTTAATGTGATGCCTCACCCCCCCATCATTTGTTTCTGCTGCCGGGTATGTACTGTGGGGGTGCTCATCTTTAAACTTAGGTCTCAGACCTGTTTTCAGTGAGTTGAGGGCCTTTACCTGAGCAAAAGAAAATGTTAATAATAATAAAAAGGAATTGCTGTGTTTATTTATACTCAGCAACAGTCGGTGGCTATAATATATATATATACCCTGTAATGCTAACGGACACTTTCCATTTTGCAAAACAGAATTTTAGCTAACGAAGAATGCCTGAATTCATGTATGATCCAGAATTGGTTAAATATGGATTTTCTAAATTAATAGTAGTTGCACTTTTTTATTCAATTTATGTTGCATGAAGACGTACTGTGATTATTTTGCAATCTGATCATATTTTCTCAGAAAGTACTTATTTTTTTAATCACTCATTATATCCAGTATGGCACAAAGCCTACATTCATACATTTATTCAGTATAATTCTTATAAATTCAACTCAGAAGTTTCCAATAGGAAATGTGTCTCTTTTCTCTCAAAAGATTATAATATGGTGGGAAAGTAGCATTTTGAAAAAAACTAAAATTTTCCTGGTTTTATCTACTTTTAAATGAAATTGCATGCTGAAATGATTCATACCCTCCTCACTAATAAAAAAAAAGTAGAATCATAACAGTCAAGCCCTTCTTATAATTGCTAGTTGCAAGATTTTTGAATGTTTCCTCTGTTATGATGATTTATTTTTGTGATGAGTTCAAAGTCTTTGAGGTTGCCGTTCCCCTAATCTTTAGCTCTCTCCATTAGATTCAAATCGGGACTCTTGCTGTTTCACTCCAAAATGTTAGTATTATTTCTAGTTGGAAGACACATCTTGGTTAAACAAAAATATTATTTAAATCTAAATCTGCTAGAGGTATGAATAATTGGGTGTTAAACCTATATCTATTATTTGTAATAACTGTGAAAATTATCTTAGAATAAACAATACTAAATGTCTAATGGCATTTAAATTAATAAGTGGTGAGTAACTATAATTTATTTTTCATCCGGAAATATATGCATAATTAACTTAAGTAAGCATTCTCTAAATATAAATTAATTGACAGATTTATATGTACACAACTAATACATAAAACATTAATAATACTTTTACCCTGAGTAAATGATACCTGTATATGGTGTTATGTCATAGTCTAATTTTCAAAAGAGGAGTTATGCCAGCTGCTGACTGCTTTGGCGAGCTGCAGGATTTTGTGCAAACAACCTCTAAAGAAAGCATAAATAGCACATTTATCATTAACAGTCACTGAAAAAGAAGCAGCATTAAAGTATTCGGAGTGTATACCTGTATCTGAAGATGCTGGACTGGCCAGACACTGATGATAGTCCTCTCTGGCACACAGAAGCTGTCCCTCCCTCAGGACACAGCGGTCTCCAGTCTGTAAGCGGCAGGAACAAACTTTGCAGGTGAAGCAGTGCAGGTGGAATGCAGTGGCCCCTGCTCGCATCACAAATTCTGCAGGGGAGATGGCCTCTGCACAGCCCCCACAACGGACTGCAAACAGACTGAAGAGAAGCAGGTATAAGTAAGAATACATAAGGGACTCTCACTGTTGATAATGTTTTTGTTTTGTTTAGGTTCTTAAGGACTTCTTATGCCTCAGCAAAATGGGACTTCATGAGAAGAAAATACACCTTCTTGACCTGGGGAATGTTGCTGAGTCTAGCTGTCACTCAAAACCACAACCAGCGTCTGACTTCTCCCCTTTCCTCCTCCTCCGCCTCCTACCCCAAACCATTTAGACACATACCCTCAGTGTGACGGGTGTGTATCTTAGCGCCTGGCAACAGGACTGGTGGGCTCAGCCCCGAGAGACTGTTGCCGTGGCTCCGACTGCTGTGTCCGAGGCCGTGCTCCTGGGGGTTGGAGAGAAAAGGCTCTCAGCAGGCCATGGCTCCAGGCTGAGGGGGGAATCAGGTCTCCTGGTGGGAGAGACTGAGCCGTCGGTCTCAAGAATTATCTGTGGAATTATCTTTAAGTCTGCTTAACCAGAGTCAAACAAAGGCAGAGCCGGCCCCCGAGCAGTGGGACCATTGTCCTCCAGTTGGCACTGCCATATTTTGGGTCTGTCAGGCAGGATGATGCGTCATCATCCCGGAGCTGGCGTTTGTTTCCAGACCTGCCTGGGTCACCAGACCAGTACGTGAACAGGCATGAGAAAGTGACAGCTTTTCCCTTTTTTTTTTTTTCATCTACAAATACTACACTTGCCCAACAAGGAGAGTGAACAGGGTGTTTTACTTCTTTTTTAAATATAAAAGGATGCAAAAGGTATCAAAGCATGTTTGGTCTCGTTAGCCCTAATTTTCCCAAGACAATATAAAATGCATTGCAAATAAAATATTAATGATTAATAACCTGAAATTTGCTACAATTACCAAACAACAATCATCTTGTACGTTTTATAATTTTTTGTGTTTTGGTTGCATGCTTAGGGTCATTGTCCCTTTGGAAGAGCTATTTGTGCCCACTTTCTGGCTGATATCTAGAGATGTTGCTTTAATGTTTCCACATAATCTTCTATCCTCATGAAGCCATCTATTTTGTGAAGTGCTTAGGTCATCCTGAATCAAAACAGCCCACAGTATGATGCTGCCACCACTGTATTTTACAGTTAAAGTGGTGTTCTCAGGCTACCAATCTCCTGGCATTTTGTACCAAAACATATTCACCTCTTGGACACAGAGACATCTCTTTCCTAAATGGCATGGCTGGACGGTCCTGTGCATTTTAGTTCTGCATTTAATTGCTTGAACAGATGAAGGTGGTGACTTCAGGCATCAGGGAATTGTACCCACAGATGAAACAGGGTTGTTGACGTCTGTAATTGTTTTCCTGATGTCTTGGTTGATTTCTTTTGATTTTTTTCATGGTGTCACAAGGACCCACTGTGTCTGAGCTGTTGCCTTAAAATACATTCATAGATGTTCAATTTAAATCAATGCTGTGAATCACCTATTAAAAGCTTGGAAAATCACGAAATCATCATCTGGGCTTTCCGAAACTGTTTAAAAAATAGTAATCTCAGGGTTTGTAAAGATCTGTATTTGGAAAAAAGTTGCATGATTCTAGCTTTTTAGCTATAAGAATAATTTTGGTAATCTTGACTAAGCTAAACCCAAAATATTTTTATTTTTTATTTAATGTAATACAACAAGAATAAATAATAATGTAAATAAATATGCATTTTTATGCAGTGCATGTAAATATCCGATTTCAACTTTAGCCTTTTTAATGTTAGTTTGTCAATGTATTTATTGACATTATTTGTTATTATTGTTCACGACAGAAAATAACATGGTGTGCTTTTTCCCAAGGATTTTAACGATGCAGACAAATATCTTAAGCTAGAGATAAACACTTAAAAAAGACAATAAGCTTAAAGATTAATTTTGGCAAAGTTTATTTTAGTACGTTCTTGTATTTTCCTTTAACTATCCTGTGAAACTTACTTTTGCTTAATATTGGGCAAATTTTGGATTTACATTTTGCTTAATATTCACAAACCAACACAGAGTGAAAGTAAAGACAAAACCAACACTCATGAAGAAGGACCCCTGTCAAGTGGTCTAGTGCTCCTACATCCTAAAGGCAAACATTGTTGAGTCCTCTTAATGTCACTCTGGAAACTGTGAACCCCAGTCCTAGAAACTCACCAGCCACCCTACTTGATCCATCAGAGCCGTCTGTCCCTCAGTGTTGATGGTGGGGGCTTTAATATGGCCAACATACCATCTGTGGTATGTGCATTCCTGTGGTGACATGAGGTGAATCACCCAAATATATCAAAGGAAGTGTGGCTGAGGAAATACCCAGAGTATTTGTGAGTCTCTGTGATACACTGAGCTCATCTCTGCATGTGATGCTAATGATAGATGTCAGCAAAGAGCAAACTGCGGGCATTAATGTTTTGAGATAATTTCTTGTTTCGAGAATTGCCGTTCCATTACACGCCGAGTTCAGTTCGCCCTATTAGCGCTGGTTCTTTTAAGAGTCAGTAATGCAAAGGTAAGAGTACCTCAAATACTTATGGAGCAGCTCAAGATGTTTAATATTTCAGAGTTTCCGCTGACATGTTTGGCCCAGGGACTCGGCCGGGAGAGCGGGAACACTCAGTCACGCTGGACTAAGACCAATTAGCGATATGGTGGTCATAGAGAAATACGTCAGCAGAATATGGCTCTCCTCCTCACTGATATGGGGCAAATTTAGAGTGGACACACTATGAAAAAAAATTTAAAAACTCAACACTCTCTCATTGTTCTTGCCATGACCTCAGAGCTGACCTTTGGCAGTAGGGCAAACAGACTGCAGGTCTGCTGGACATGCAGAGATCCTGTTTCTAGATCAGGTTAACTTGGATCCTCTGCTGAACACACACAGCAACATTGGAAACATATCAGATATGCATCTTCGGGTCAAGTGCAGCACCCGTCACGTCGCAGATCTGAAGACCAATCTGCTGTCTACTCCACATGCCCACTGAGCCATTTAGGTAATCTATATACTGACAGTCCAACCAAAGTAAACCTCCTGTTGTCTGACAGGAATACTATTTTATAAATAATACTACAGCTTGTTGCATGTAATCTATCATCTCAACGATGCAGGTCAGGATAATAATGTAGAACTATCCATCCATCCATTTTCTATACCCGTCATTCCTATGCAGGGTTGCTGGTGGGGGCTGGTGCCTATCTCCAGCGGTCAAGGGGCAAGGTACACCCTGGACAGGTTGCAGGGCAACACAGAGACATACAGGACAAACCACACACACTCATACCTAAGGGTATTGGTTTTTAAAGAAACCAATTCACCTAACAGTCATGTTTTTGGACTGTGGGGAAGCCAGAGTACCCAGAAAGAACCCATGAATGCACAGGGAGAACATGCAAACTCCATGCAGAAAGACCCCAGGTGGGGATTTGAACCCAGGACCTTCTTGCTGCAAGGCAACAGTGCTACCAACTGTGCCACTGTGCAGCCCTAATGTAGAACCAATTTAATTAAATTAATGTACTAGTTCTTAAATGTAGCCATTAAAAGCCAAAGATCACAAGTTCACATATTCTTCACACCATCTTGGTTTAATCAGTGAACAGTAGATTACTGTTCGGTTCTGGCTTGTACATGTAGAGATAAAGTCAATCATATGACTATATTTGGCTGGATGCAGACTCAATGAAGGATTTTGGTTTTTAATTTGTGTACAATTATACAACCTCATTTCCAACAGCAAGTAATACTTTTAAAACCCTTAACAAGGTGCTGTTGTCCCCACTCTGTTTCAGCCTTGGTTTGTCAGTTGGAATATTATGGTTTCTGCAAACCAGAACAAGATCAAATCTAAATTTCCAAATCTAGAATAAGCAAATGACAAAAAGACATACATCATATAATATGTATACTTATAAAGCAATTTTGAAACCAGAAATTATTGGGACATTCTTGCAATTTTGAGACTTTTCCCAAGTTTCAAATTAGTAATGGAAAATAAATTAAGATTTAAAATATTAAAGAAATGCATTATTTATTTATTGATTAAAAATATATATTTGACATTTCTGATTATATGCTCCCAGTTCATCAGAAAATATTTTCTAAAAGCAATAATCTTGTTTTATTTTGATTAGCAATAGATGTATACATTTGTTTTAGTATATAATCTTTCATTGCTTGAAATGTGAATAGCTTCACAAATCTTCAGAATACAATGATAATACTTTTAAATCAGTATTTTGCTAAATTGGTTTAAATTATTAATTACAAAGAAATATTTTAAAACAAGATTGCACTGTATTTTGCTCGTTTACAAACATGTTTTTTTTTCTGTACATGAAGAGTCTATCCCCTAATATTGATGTTGGAGAAACTGCAAGATCAATGTTCTAATATTTTCAATGATGTTCTCCCATTTTTATTCTAAATCAGTGTAATCATGTGAACAGAACTGCAGTTTATCAAGGTATATCTGATTTGATTATCTTTTTTTTTTAATCGCATCACTACTATGTACTTTATTTGAAGAATTTAATTGGCTATTTAAAAGTCACGTTTAATCACAGATAAAAATCTAGTCTCTAATATTTTTGACTTAGTTTTATCTTTTAAATTGGCATTATTTATTTGTGTGTTAGTCAGCAAAATACAACCTATAATATCAGAATGCTATAAGTTACAAAAAAACTAATAAAAATAATGACTGAAAGCACAAAAAAGAATTGTAGAAAACTGAAAGACATAAACAAATCCCCCAAAAACAATCTTATCGAAGATCGTTTGCAAAACCCAACAAGATTATTTACATGTGAGATTAAAATGTATATGATTTTATTTTATTTTGTACTCTTTTTATCTTAGAAGTATTAAACGATGTGTACGGATATATAATTATTATAATTCCAGGAATAAAACCATTTTATCATTTATTTTAAAAAGTTGTCTAATCTCTTTTATATTATATACACTTATTCATCTGCTGGCTGTTTTTTTTTCTTATTCTGCGTTTACATTATGGAAGAACTTCTGTATTATCTGCAACTGTCAGTAATTTGGTTAACATGTGTAGCCTAATTAAAAAGAAACAAACAAAAAAGTTTTCTTTTGCAGTGTGAACAAGAACTTTAACTACACAAAACACTATCAATGTCTTATTGCTCCATTCAGACTCCTAACACACTCTTCTGGCTGCCTCCACAAGCACAGAAGAAAACACGCCAGATCCAGACAGAAGATCCAGCATGTGGTAAGAGACAAATGTTGTCTCAGTATGGAAAAATCACACTTGCACTGCATCTAAAAAAGGGGAGAAGCAGGACACCGTTTGTTTGGTGAGCTGATTCTGGCACACATCTTAAAACACTCATTGAGGACAAAAGCGATGCCCATGTGTGTCACCCAGACAGGACGGTGGGGGTGTGGTGAGGGTAAGGGGCGGTGGCTTCAGAGGTGGAGCCTTGGCACCAGGCCTCCTGCTAATTGATCAGCTCAGATATCTCACAGTCGACTGGACCTCATCCCATTGCTCAACACAGGGGCTGCTGCAGGAAGAGATTTCCAGATGCCACTGTGCATATCGCCAGGGTTCCTGGAGCGCACTGTCCCCCAAAATAAGCTCACACCATACTCACTGTCTCTCTGGAAGGGATGCACCAGACCTTCTGACATATGGCTCTGCTCTACTAATTACCTCTTTGCACTGCACTTTGGTTCTGAACTGTTATGTCCACTCATCACATGGAGCTTTGTGGAATTATCTGTGGAGTCTAATTCCTAGTGATTGTTAGAATATTGATTGAACTTTAAATAATAGTGTTAAACCTACTTAGACGTGTCTAATCTTTTTTTTAAACATTTCACTGAGATGTTGATAGCAGGAAGCATATTGGACTACATTTCTTTTGGACTGCTTTTTTGGTGACCTTTGTTGCAGAACAATCATTTCTAAACAGTAGCAAAATAATATAGGCCGATACCTTTTGGGGTGTTCTGGCTCTTGTTTGAGTGAGAGCAGCTTGAAGGAAGAATGTGAGGACAAGGCAGTGGGTAAACTGGAGAGAGTAAAGAATATTTTTGAGGGAGGTGTGAGAGGTGGAGAGGGGACCATATGTTATCCCCAGCTTGCAGTTGCCACGCCAATGGCCCTCAACATCTTAACACATTTTGACAATGTGTCGGCTGAGCTATACCCCTGGTTGTGCGTGAAGGTGCAATGGCGTTATTGTGCATGTGCTGTCTGTGATCATGATGTCCAATAGACAATAGTTTCTTTAGATTTCTTCTCTACCCACCCACCCACTTTGTAGTCACCTTGTTCTCTCAGCTCATCAGGCCAACTTTCTGTAAAGTCATTATGCACAGTTAAAACCTTTGCAAGCTTAACCACTGTGATTTGTTTATTTTGCAAAAATGGAAACTATTTCATTGATTTTTATAGGCTTTAGTTCTTACTTTTACACAAACAAACACACACCAAGACATGCATTCTTCATCAAGGTCAAAATGTGGACAATGATTCTTTTGTGAAAGTTTGACTAACGTTGAGACAGTGAACCATAAGAAATATGGACGCCAAAGGAAAACACTTCACTTGCAAATTTGTTAAAAGCTATAAGTACCCTATTTTGCTATAAATGGTTCTATCTAGTGCCCTGAAACGTATTCAAACTCCTTGAGTTTTTTCACATTTTGTCAAAACACAAACTTGTGGTTTTTTAATTTTTACTCTGATTTCCCTGAATAAAATCTGGTACAACCAACTCCCATCAGAACTCTAATTAGCAACCTGTGTGTAATTGAATCTCCACAAAAAACAGCTGTTATGCGAAGGGCTCAGATGTTTTTTGAGAACATTAATGAACAAACAGACTAAGGAGAACACCAACAGATAAGTTTTAAGGTGGGGTGGGTTATAAAACTGAATTCCAAGCTTTGAACATCTTACACGGCCTTGTTCAACCCATTATCAAAAACGGACCAAGCATGGCACAGCTGCAAACCTACTAAGACATGGTTAACCAAAAAAACTGACAGGCAAGGAGATCATAAATGCAAGAAGCAGCATGATACACGATGGTGGAAGTATCATGCCACAGGGATGATTTTTTTTTACAGACAGCAGAAGAGCAACTCAGACGTGATAGGAAGATGGAGGGACACAAATACAGGGCAATCTCACAAGAAAACTTGTTAGTGGCTGTGAAACACCTTTCAGCAGGACAATAATGTTAAACCTAGAGTCAAAACTACAATGGAGTTGTTTCAGTAAAAGCATATCCATAAGTTAGAATGGCTCAGTCAAAGTCCAGACTTAAATCTATGAAAAGGCTTGAAGATTCATTTTCAATGAAATCCAATATGACTGAAGGCTAGTTTGCAAATAAGAATGAGGAATTGTCCATCACTAGATGTGCAAACCTGTACAGACATACCCAAAAGGCTTGTAGGTTTGTGTTGCCTATCACATCAAATTCTAATAAAAATAATTTTCTAAACAAAAACAAGAGGAAGTCCAAGGGGTAAGAATATCTTTGACTCCATGTTTTCTGCATCATGAAACCTCTGATACAGTTTTAATGACACCTAACTAGGATCTTAACGTGGAACATGAAATATATTTAAACTGGGTGAAAATAATTATCACTTAATAATAATAAAGGTAGGTTATTTAGTTTCTTTGACCCAGAACTAAAAGAGTTTATCTACTGCTCATTGAATAACACCAAGGAAATGAAGGTCAGAATAAGGCTAGATCTTTGATCAAGTTGAAAAGTGTGACTTTACCATTTTAAAAAGTTTTACTAACAAAGTATAAAGTTCCGACACTCACGCAGCATAGTCCCGCCTGCAGAAAAGTTTGCGGTCCCGCAGAAAGCAGGAATTTGTGAGCGGCTCCCCGCACGCCGCGCACCGCACGCATTCCTCATGCCAGAGGCCATCACTGACTCTGAGCAGGAACCTGTCTCTGATCGGCCGGTGGCATCCAGCGCACACTGCCTTCTGATCCATGTCTGCGGGGTTCAGGTCGGTGAAGAGCCTTTTATTAGCAGGTTGTAAATAAAAAGTGTATCTAAAAGAATTTCAAACTGATGTACCAAATTGTGCAAAGTGCTTCACTGCTAATTTCAATGCCATATAGGCCTATCGACCAATAAATAACATGTTTTTTTAAAAACATTACAACAAAATTAGGAAATATTCACATAACAGTGTACTAATCCAATGATATAGGAGTATTTATTTATTTGTGCACTTTTTGCACTTTTTAACCAATTTAAAGCAGAGATAAGACTTTTGATAAACTTTTGGAATTCTTGCATCTGAGGTAGGCTATAACTTACAATAGGATTATAATAACATTTTACCTTTAAAATGCGAATTTCTCGACGGTGGAATAAATACTTTGGCTCACAAAGTCCCAATTCTTGTTAGAGCATCTCTGGCGCTCAAAGTCCCGCTGCTGCGGCTTGCTACTGAGAGCAAAGCCGCGCATCAAAGTTTCTCCTCGGGATTTCCTCTCAGAGACAGCTCCAAGCCTCCACTCTCGTCCAGTTAAAAGCCTGCGCCGCTCTATCAATTATCCTATTATCGAAGAACGGGAAAGAAACAGAGAGCTAGGGATACTTCCTCCATGTGCAGGTGCAGGTTACCTCTCTCCAAGTCTCCCCCTCCTCCTTCTGTCGCTTTCTCTCCCCTTCCAGTTCTCTACTTTCTCCACTCTGAGTTCCTCTGAGGCAGCAGCACTCGCTTTTGGAAGATAAAGATAGATAGATAGATAGATAGATAGATAGATAGATAGATAGATAGATAGATAGATAGATAGATAGATAGATAGATAGATAGATAGATAGATAGATAGATAGATAGATAGATAGATAGATAGATAGATAGATAGATAGATAGATAGATAGATAGATAGATAGATAGATAGATAGATAGATAGATAGATAGATAGATAGATAGATAGATAGATAGATAGATACCAAAAATGATAACAGTAATAAATGAATTAATTCATTTATCATTTCAATTCATTTATCTGTTATACAATACATCTTATTTTGTATTTTTGATTTTGTCAATAAAAACTAATCAATTCATGTTTGGTCATGCTTTACTTTTTCTGAAATAGCTGTGATCTGGACCAAAAACCATGATGCTAAACAAGGGGGAAATCAGTGTTGAAAAATACAGTAAATTAAACGCAAGATTTTAAATGTGCAAAAACACTTACAGCACCTTAACAGAATATTACTCCTTTCTATTTTGGCCTCTCTGCCTCTGAAGATGGCTCACCCACAAGTGACAGTGCAGCAACGTTCTAGTCGGTCAAGAACCAACTACAAAAACTCCAGTCAATGATTAGTGACAACAGTAAAACCACATATCTTATTCCGTGTCCTCTCTTCTGGTCTGGACTCCAGCCACAGCTTAACTGGACAGTAGCCTAGAGTCCCAGTATTTTTTTCTTGCATGCATTTTGCATACAAATTATAAACTTTTCCCAAATAAATGTTGGCTCATATCTGGTGAAGTATTCTAATTTGTTGGTTTGCGTTTTAAATAACCAACACTCAACTATTTAAAACTAAACGATTTCCCTAATCTCCAACAATCCCTCTACCCTAAGAAAGTAAAATTTAACAGTGTGTTCTTTTTTAGTTAGGGTCATGCTTTTGGATGAACATTGAATACATTTCTACAAACTATGCCATGTTTGTGAGTTTTTTTTTTTAGAGAGGTCAAACATAAATATTGTTATAGTGAAAAAACGTTGTTGTCATGTAGATAGGGCCCTAAAGATAATTTGCACAGGTGAAACAAAAGTTTGTGGGTAAATAGCATATCAGTCATTAAAGCCCACCCACCTGCTCCTAAATCTGGCCCTGTCTACAAGCTGCATACAGTCAGAGTGCATAGGTACAGCACTTTTAAGGGTCCTCCTTTGTTGTCTGGTTCAATGAAGTTGGCAGCCTATCAAGTAGGCATTTTGGTTTCAAATTAGTTGTTCTGGTTGCACCCTGCTTTAGCTTGGTCTCCAATTATATGTAATGTGTTTGAGATGAGTCATATTTTAAAATACCTGAAACTTCTCAGGTTTCCCACAAGACGGATGGTTTTTAGCATTACACGGTCTTAAAGTGTTGTGAAGTAGAACACATGCATATAAAAATGCAGACAGAGAAGTTGCCACTTCTGGCTGACTTTGACTCTATTGAACTCATTCTGTATTCACTTGACCATCTTTGGGGGATTTATTAACCTACTAAAAGGTAATGATCCATTCTTAGTTTTTTCACATAGGCCACCAGAGTTCATGATGCCCTGGAGACTAGAGAGGTTCTCCAGAGCTTTTGAAGGAAATACAGGCCCATAGCATCTTCCACCATACAAAGCAGTGGGTGCTGGGACCATTCCACATATTCATACTTTGCTTTACACCAAAGGGTTAGAAGGGCAAATGGTGTTTTTTGGTAAAAAGGGAAGTTAGTCTGATCGGACTAAAATAAACAGTTCCCATTAAAGTTCCAGTCCCAACGTATCAGCAAACTCCATGTTTACTTTTGTGACAGTAGAAGAGAAAATACTTTCTGATAAATAGAGGTTCCTAGAAAATGTGTTTACCCTAAAAAAGTTAAGGTGAAATGCCTCAATTACATGTATTTTAAGGCATTGTCAGGGGTCTCAACAAATGTGCAACTGTTAATTTTGTTAAAAATTATTATTTCTTCAATTCCAATTCAAGAATACTTTATTGATCCTAGAGGGAAATTAAGTGTTGTTGTAGCTCATACAATTAATTATTTGAGGAGTTGTAGATTATAATGGTCGTGGGCAGGCAAGATTTCCTGTAGCTGTCTGTGTTGCTGCAAAACTGAAGACGCCTCTGACTGAAGACACTCTGTTGTTGTAGAATATTCTCATGAAGAGGATGCTCAGGGTTGTCCATAATTTGTATTTTATTTTATGAATAATTTGCATCATCATCTCCAGTGGTTCCACAGTAGTGCCAAGAACACAATCAACCTTCTTAATCAGGTTGATTAGCCTTTTTAAGTCCCTGGCTCTGATGCTGCTACCCCAACAGATGATGGCTGAAGAGATTACACTCTCCACAAACAGACTTGTAATGTAAAAACCTTGAAGGACCTAAGCTTCCTCAAGAAGTACAGTCTGCTCTGTCCCTTCTTGTAGACGGTTTCACTGTTCAGTCTCCAGTCCAGTCTGTTGTCAAGGTGAACTCCGAGGTATTTATACTCCTCAACCACCTCCACTTCTTCTCCCATGATAGAAAGTGTTTGACTTATCCCTGTTTCTTCTGAAATCTACAATCATCTCCATTGTTTTGTTCACATTCAAAGTAAGATTATTGTTTCCACACCATGTCACAAAGCGGTCCACCAGCTTTCTGCATTCAGCTTCTTGTCCATCTCTGATACACCCGACAATTGGAGAGTCATCTAAGTATTTCTGCAGATGACAGGTCTCTGATTTGTACTGGAAATCTGAGGTGTACAGAGTGAAAATGAATGGTGAGAGTACGGTCCCCTGTGGTCCTCCTGACCACCTGGTTTGACACACAATTCTTCAGTCTCACAAATGGTGATCTGTTTGTCAGGTAGTCATTGATCCAGGCTATTGTTGAGGGCTCCATCTGTCTTCAGGAATTTCTGACAAAACAAATTAGGCTGAATTGTGTTAAATGCACTGGAGAAATCAAAGAACATGATCCTCACAGTGCTGCCTGCTTTGTCCAGATGACAATTATTATTATTATTAGAAAATTTTCTTCTAAATAAATATAGGCTACTGAATTAAAGGTTAGACATTTCAAATTTCTCAGTGTGAGATTATACTGCAATAAAATGTATCTTTGAAGGCTTTTTACACAGTTCTGTGGTGGCAACAAAGCTATATACATCTGTTGGTGGATGACAGATTAAGGGAGATGTGAGGTCCATGCTTCGGGTTCCCTTGTCCAAGAAAAGTTATTGCAAATCAACATTAAGTGTTTCATGTGATTGCTTTGAGGCTGGACACTGTCACCTTAAGGATGTTCCTATTCTCAAGCCATTAGAAGTGACTGAACAATAACGAATATGAAAGTAAGTGAATTATGGTGAAGCTTTCAATAGATCAGTTGAATCCACTTTTTGGATCAAATTCTTAAAAAATGGTCAACAACCATCATAATTTCATCATTTCATTTTATGAAAATTATTACATTTAAAAAAAGATATACAGTAGGTATTGGTTAATTATTTTAATTTGGCCATGTAAAATTACTGCAAAACACTGTCTTTACTGAAGTTGAAGCTGTCTTATAAGTCCAGGAGTTGAACCAAGATGCAGGATCTGAAACCAAACATCTCCGAGATATTGTGAATCGCTTTATTGGTGCCCTCTGGTGGACGAAAGCTGGAAACGTAATGATGTGACCAGAGTCGTGGTGATATGTACTTTTCATTCAGGAACTTCAGAAACTTGACTTATACCAGGTCAGTCGGTGTACAACCAATAAACAACACATTTCACTTACATTTTAAATAACTTTATTCTGTAAGAAGCTTTAAATGTGTTATTTTATGAAATGTTTCTTTGCTTTTTATTTCTCTCATAGAATGAAATGATTCCTCTTTAATTTGCATTGGGATGCTTTTAAAACAAATACAGTAAATCATTTATTTACAAAATCTGTTACCAAATCTATCAGAATTTTTGTGCATAGAGGGTCCTCTTCCCAACAACTGGAAAATATCACAGTTATTTTAATTGTATTGTTTTACTTGGTAGAAAATAGTTTGCTTTACAGTTTCGATCAAGTCCTTTTTTCATTCCATCTTCAAATTGCTCACAAGGTGGGGGTATTTACAGGGGAGGGAGGGGAGGACTTGTGTCATGTGATCTGATGTGGAGCCTCAAGCATCTCCATCAGGAAGGTGTCGATGGGTGTGTCCCCAATTAGCTTGAAGAAGAACAGATGCTCCAAACACTTGAGACCGATAGAGCGCAGAGCTGGCAGGCGCAGCAGCAATTTGGCAAACCTGCAAATGATAAGAAATGTGTTTTTATATTTTTAATAACTTGCATGTACACAATGATTTATTTAATTACCTTAAGGTCTTAAAAATGGCTTTGAATTTCTTTTTTTCTTTGAATTTTATCACATTACAAAACATTTCAATAGATTTTATTGGATTTTTTATGTAGTAGAACAACACAAAGTAGAGTAGAAATTTTAAATTGGAGGGTGTCATTTGGTTATGGGTAGACATTTGTACACAGCCCTATTTGCTCGGATTTAAATAAAAGCTAGTTAAAACCAGAAATCTAGCTAAGACAATCTCCTCGGCAGTCACCTACTAAGTAATTAGGGTCCCCTTGTATGTAATTTAATCTCCATTTAACTACAGCCGTTCTGTGAAGGGTTCAGATTTCTTAAGAGAACATTAGTCAACAAACAACACCACGAAAATAAATGAACACAACAGACAGAACAGGGATAAATAGACAACTGCAAATAAAACAACCTATGATGGTCATTCAGCTAAACTGACAGACTGGGTCAGGGCAGCATTAATCAGAGAAGCAGCCAAAAGGCCCATCATAACTCTGTTGAACCTCCAGAGATTCATAGCTCAGGTGGGAAAATCCATCAACAGCACAACTATTAGATTTGCACTCCACAAATTTGGCCTTGATGGAAAAGCAGCAAGAAGAAAAGCATTGTTAAAAAGTCACAAGATTACCACAAGCCATGTTGGAGGCAAAGCACACATGTTGAGGAGGCCTGGTCAAACTATATAAAAACTGAACTGTACCAAACACTTTACCCTGAAACCACCATCCTTACTATGAAACATGGTGGTGGCAGCATCATACTGTGATATTTCTTTTATTCAGCAGGGGCAGGGAAGGTGGACAGAGTTGGTTAGGAACATGCATGGAGCTAGATACAGGGACATCTGGAAGATAACCTGTTAATTGCTGCAAAAGGCTGTCCATTGAGTCAGACTAAATCTGAGTTATTTCTGTAAAGAAAAATGGGGGGGGGGGGGGATCCTGCTTTTTATGTAAAAAGCTACTACTAACTATAAAAGGAGGTTCTGGAAAGAATTAACTCAGTAAGGCTACATTCAAACACAAATGTCCCAATTTTTAAATTAAAATTGTTAAAACCATATTTCATTCTCCTTCCGCTTTAACATTATGCAGTATTTTATGATGGTCTATGACATTAAATCCCAATACAATGAATGAAAGTGTGTGGGTATAATGTTTCAAACTGTGGAAAAAAGTGCTGTCATAGTTTTTAGGTGTTTGTGTTTTGTTAGTTCTTTTCCTTATTTAGTTTTATTATCATGTTAGATTATTCCTTGTCTTTATTAGTTATTTCTAGCACTTCCTTGTTTACGTATTTCTTCTTGCTCTTGGATGTTTTTCACCCCTTTGCCTCTGTGTCCACCTCCTTATTTGTTTCCTTAGTTTGTCTCCTTATTTATTTCTTCCTTCTGTTCTCTAGTGTTTCTCTTTAGATTCCCCTCCTAGCCATATCTTTAGGTAGTTCCTAGTTTCTTAAGAGTTTTCTGTTTCCCTTGCCTTTCTTGTTGTCTCCCTGCCACTCTGCTCCTCACCCAGTTCAACTAATTGTCCTCACCTGCATCTGCCATAACCAATTAGTTCTTGGTCACCTCTGTCATTTCCTTATCTCCTTCCTCAGTATAGATTCTGCTCTCATCCTGTCACTGTCCGCTGGTTCGATGTCTTTCTTCCATGGTCTATCCTCCCTGTTGTCCTCCTGCGTTTCCTGGTCTCCTTGTTCCCTGGTTTCCCCGCGATTTTGTAAGTGCGTTCGTTCCTTGTTTATTAAAATCTATTTTGTTAATTCTTCTGCATTTGGGTCCTCTCTACAACCTAGAACATGACACGTGCTGTAAATACTTCTTAAGACACTGTGTCCTCAAAAAGTGTCTAATGTTTATTAAAATATTTTGCTTCACTCTTAAATACCTTTGGATATAATACAAAACCATCAACTGGAACACCATACAGTGGGTATGTGGTCCCTGCGATGGATTCTCTTTAATTGGCTGAAACATTTCATGTCCTCCCATTCTAAATTCCTATAAAATTAACGCTGCACTAACTATAACCTGTTTGTGTAAGAGCTGTTTAGTGAACTGCATTAAACTGATCTTCCCTGCTTTAATGCTGTAATATGTGCTGTGAGTATAGCATTTCCCACCTGCCAGGCTGGTCGGGGTACTTTTGTTTTGTATACGACTCCAATGAAGCGTAGACTTTTTCTCTTAGCGCCTCCACCTCTGATGGGTTTGACAAACCTTTTGCATCTAAAACAAAAAATAAAACATTGGCATATGTTCAATCCAATAGTCAATGGTAGTACAGAGGATTAGGTGCAAAACAGTGCTGCATTCGAGTGAAGTCCAAACTGACCTGGGTTGAATAGAACTATAGCTCGCAGACAACCCAGCTCTGTCTTATCCATCTGCATATCTTTCATTTTGGATACCAACTCTGTGAGAACTCTGTGGGAAGTCAAAGATATCCATATTAAGATCTCCATAAAAAGATCAGCAAACCAAAAAAAATAAGTGGTAATTACAATAATATATCAACTTTTTTTAAAATCTATCAATCCCATAATGCCATCCAGTTATTAATAAACATTAGACTTATTAAGGTCTAAACTGAATTTGTAGCTATAACTCCATGGTTATTTTTTAAGGCTTTCTACCTATCAAAGATAGATCCCACTCCTGCACTGTGTGCGCTACTTCTGTGCACGTGTAGACCTGTAGCCAACAGGATGCCGTCTTTAACCGTGACTGAGCGATGCGAGAAAGAGGCAATGAGTAGCTCATTCCAGCCTGGACAGAAAAAAAGACATTTTGACCATATCATGCATAGCACTGTATGTTTTAGTATGAGTGGTTGCGTTTGTCTTTTCTCTTTTCTGTGACTCCCTTTATTCCTGGCATGGATGCGAGCTCTCCCACCAGCAGGGGTCAGCATAAGTTCTGCTGCAAACCACACTAGTGGGACTTGGCAAATAGTCCAGTTATATTTGGTTTCACTGCTATATTAAACTAGGTGGCAAAAATATGTTCCACAAATGTAACAGACTGAAAAAGACAGAAACTGACTGTGTGTGTCTCTGTGTCTTTTTAAAATGCTTCTCTTACTGGTTTTACATGTATTTTGTTCTTCTGTGTGGCTGAGCTTCAATACGCGCCCCTACCTGCTCGAAGCAGGATGACCTGGTCGTCCAGAGGGAGCTCGGAGAAATGTGGGATCCTTTTGGCCCACTCTACCAAGGTGAAGAGCTGTTTGTCTGCTGCCTGGCAGATATTAGTGACGGGATCATTGGTCTGGAGAGGGAAGTGCAGAAAGGAAACCCAAACATTACAGTTAATACCTGAGCTTGAAAGCTCCTACGGTGACTCATAAAGTCGCAGTGACCAAGTCAGTGAGTAGGTGCAGTAGTGGCTATGTTTGGTTACTTTGTAAACCTGCAGTTTCCTTTCAATAACTTGAGAGTTTTAAAACAGTCTTCAATTTGATATACAGGGTGAAAATAAACTTTGCACAATAATCCTTAAAAAACAGAGCCTTGTAAAAGTGTTCAAACCATTTACACTTTTTCACATTTTGTCATTGTTCAGCTACAATCTGCAATGTTTTATATGATGGTTCAACACATAGCACCACATATTTGTGAATTGGGAGGAAAAGGACAAATGGTTTAAAAAATGTTCACAAAGCAGACTGGTCAGGGATAAACATGTTGAAGAGTTTTAGGCAGGGTTAGGTTATAATACAATATTCCAAGCTTCTGGTTTAAAATTTTCTTCCCAAACATGTGGGAGAAGGTGCTCTAGTCAGATCAGACCAAAGCCTGACTCTCAGGCCAGCACTTAAAGCCCCACATGTGGTGGAGAACCAACACTGCTCATGCTTCTGAGCACACCATCTGCACAGTGAGACATGCTGGCGGCAGCATCATGCTGTGGGGATGCTATTCTTAAACAGGGACAGGGAAACTGGTCAGATTTGATGAGAAGATGGATAGGGCAAAATACAGAGGAATCTATGAGCAAAACCTGTTACAGGCAGCCCTAAAGCCCTAGAGGCAAGGCAAGGCAATTTTATTTGTATAGAAAACTTTCAACAACAAGGTAATTCAAGGTGCTTTACATGATTAGGGGAAAAATAAAAATAGCAGTAAAACAATAAAATAAAGCAAGAAGCATACACGAAACATATGATACATGAAAACATTACTCAACAGCATCTCTAAACAGATGTCTTTTTTAGCAGTGATTTTAAAGAACTCAGTAAGGATGGAGTAAATATGATTTAGTCTTGAAGGTCAAATCATCTGATCAAATTATTCTGATCGCTTTTTTTATTTGATAAACAACTGAATTGGACATCAGAGCAGATTATAACATCAGTAATTCTAAATTGGATTTAGTCTCACAAGATGCATAACCTGTAAGACTAACCTTTGGTTAAATCATCAAGGAATCCTATATTGTTTAAAGATTCCTTTCTAAACTCATTTTAACTTTGAACTGGTTGGATTATTTTTGTTTAGCTTCACAACCTGTGATAACTGTAGATTCCTCTCCACTTTCTTAATCATATTAGATGGGTACAGCACATATTTTACAAACAGGGGCTTAATATTTATAAGTCCCATAACAAAAGGAAACTATGTTTGTGACTTCGATCCTTACCGAGTGTCCGGGGCTGCCGTCGCTGTGCGTCTCTGTTTTGGGCTCTACGGCTAGCTCGGCATCCAGGATCTTTTCAACCGGCATGTCGTCATTGAAACTGCTGGTGGATTCCACCTCATTCTCGCCACGCTCCTTCCCGCGCTGCCTCTCTTCCTGCACGGCTGCAGACACACACACACCCACACCCAAACACGGACACACACAAGACATCCATTTAAGTGCAAACTCCCCACCATTAATTTTTTTTACATATGTCAGTAAATATTAGCTGTGTTTCAACTCCTCTTTGGAAGAGCTTCTCTAGAAGCAAAGACACTCGTAAAGACAGTGCAATTTTAATGCTAAAAGGATTGGCATGCAACAATAAAAATTACTTTAGGAATGCTCCCATAAATATATGAAATATTTACAATGAAATATAACATATTTTGTTGAGTATATATGGAAAAGAAGTGAAAAACTGTGATGGGACAACTGTTAAGTACTCAAACAAATAAAATATTAGAACATGAAAGAATATTTACTTTCATGAGTATTTTTTCATAACTTTATTAGAAATTCAGCTGCTTTTCATGAAAGAAAAACAAAGATTTACTTATGTAATTTATGAATGTGAATTAACAACTTGATTCTTCACCTCACAATATCAGGAGGGAAAAGGCAGATTAATAAAAATAGCTAGGGGTTGCTATCAGATTATCTCTGTCAGTGGGTCTCAAATTTTTCAAATCGAAACCTCTTACACCGTTAATGTGACATGTGTCCTGTAATATTAACTTAAAAAAACAGTAGAATTGTTAGAGGGTGACATATTTAAAACACACAAAAAATAACCTAAGTATGCTCTCCCTGGCTAACAGTGATATTCAGTTATTTAGAGTATTATTGAATAGTCAATTAATTTCAGTAAAAATACAAAAAGCGAAACACACACACATTATATATATATATATATATATATATATATATATATATATATATATATATATATAAACAAACAGACTGATGTTTTCAACCCTTAATTTCTAAATAATTTCTTACTTTCTAATTTCTTTAATCATGATTTTCTGCTTACAGCTGAGCAACAACATTTAAGATTAAAATATTATATCAGACCAATAAAAAACATTTTTAGTACAGAAATTTGTGGGCTTATGACAAACTATGTTTCATACCTGCTTAGACTTTGTTATTTTCAAAAGAGGTACGCTAAATCTCACAAATGGGCCTCATCATAACTCATGTTCCAGTTTATTGAATATGACATTAACATTTTGTTTAATCACCTATTTAATTATTTTTTAACACTTAGTCTGCTTTGGAAGGAGTCTATCAGCATCCCACACCTTGAAGTGTTATTTGTCCACTCTACCTTGCAGACGTTATCCAAATCTATCGGATTGTGTGAACATCTCATGCCCATATGTCTGATATGGTGGCCCCACAGATTTGATGTCGGATTTAGTTCTTGATTCAGGCTTGGCCATTTCAAACCTCTTCCAATGAAGATGCCATTTTTGTTGATGTGAATGTATTAAATCCTTCCTTATCTTTGACTTTCCAGCAAACATTTGAAGGCTATGTGAGAAAACTAATCTGTAGTAATTTCTCTAGTAAGGTATGACTGTGGGTAAATGTGAGGACAACCCTACCAGACTTATGCAGGTTTAACTGACCTACTATAACTGATAACAGGTGTGCAAACTCAAGAATACTTAATGGTGGAACTGAATCATGACTTGGTCTAACAAAACAAAAAAGACTGATACACTTATAATCAGTTTATTGCACCTTTTCTTTTAAATGTTTTACTTTTTTTTCTAAAAGATTTCTGTTTTTCTGCTAAATAATACAGGATATAGGTCATATGTCATATTAAAGTTAGGAAATGACACAGCATGGGCTATTTTTTTACATTAAAAAACTTCCATTTTAAAGGGCACTTTTTAAAGACGGAACCTAAAACAATTAAAATGGTAAAATATGGACTTCTATTTAAAACAAAGACAAGATCAAGTAATCAATCACAATAAGGGATCAGATTATATAAACTCTATAGAACCACTAAAACACAATCTTCTGTATGTGGTTTTAATAACAGATATCATGGCCCTAATTGTTATACAACTTAGGACCAGTTAGTTTATATGCGGTAAAAAAGCTTCTAATCATTAATCAGCGCTTTATAAATGAATGAATTAAATTACATGAAATATGATCCACACCTGCTGTTTGACACTGTTTATCTCTTTCAATTATGTAAACATCACAAGTAAATTCATAAAACAACAGTCACAAATGATCAAAGCTGTAAAAATAAAACTCTTTAGTATAAATTAAAAAGATTCCACAGGCTCACCTTCTCGCTTCATGCCCATGGCCAGGCACTTCTGATAGCGGCAGTACTGGCAGCGGTTCCGCTGGCGTTTGTCTATTAGGCACTCTTTGTTGTCTCGACACGTGTAGGTGAGATCTTTACGGACGGTGCGCTTGAAGAAGCCTTTGCAGCCCTCGCAGCTGTACACGCCATAGTGCTTTCCTGTGGGACATAAATCCACGCCGTCAGACCTGCTCGGACCCACCAACATTGCGGCCCATAAATCAGTTTTTGGAGAACATCTCGGCACATATCTCAAGCTCTAGATCATTCCAGCTGGAGAAAAACAGAACCAAAACTGAGAGGATGCTTGGCAATGCTAGGTCCACCCTGAAACATTACCTGAAGAGCGATCCCCGCAGATAGCGCAGATGTGCTTTGACATCCCCCCCGGGCTTGTACATTGGTAGTTGATGTTTCCCAGAGGCTGCAGGCCTGGTGGAGGCTTGATGTCCTCCGAACTGCTAACACTGTTCATTGAGTTCATCTGAGGATGGCAGGAAGACAGAGGAAAGAACAAAGAGTTGAAGCTGGGGTGGCTGGAGCTGAGCAAAACAGAGCACAGGAGGAAGTACAGAGGAAGCGAAAGGAGTTCAGCAGTCTCATGACAGTATCTCCCTTCCCCTTTCTGTTTTTTTTTTTCATTCTGCCTTCTGCTAGATCACATAATTTTTTTTCTCTCCCCACCCACACACTTTATTGTGAAAGTGTCTCAGCAAACGATCACATGCTTGGTCCGAGGGAGGGGCTGAATCCACTCTCTGAGACTTGTCATGCAAGTTTTTTTTCGAGTGTGTGTAGTTGTTGAAGAAGGAGGCGTAGGAGAGGGGAACACGCGAGTGCTGCAGTACTCAAAAACAACAGCAGAGGGCACTCAGACAGAGTTTCCTTTTTTAAACAATTTAAATATACAGTACAGTATATACTTCGAATTTTAAAAAATGGTTTGAAGCCTCATTTTCATATAAAACAACTCCTTCACTATTTTCCCAAAACTGATGTACATTTCAGCAACAGTATGAGCCACCTAACAGATTTCTTCAGTTTCTGCTTTTTGTTACACTTAAAGGTCTCCGATTATCAACAAAATAACCGGTATGAATACAAAATGAATATTTCAAATGATAAGCTAAATTATTAGGGAAAAATTACACCCACACCGACCTAAAGCTATGTGAAAAAGTATTTCCCACCAAAATAGAACAATTGGTTGTCCCTCTAAACTCTGTCAGGTGTTTGCAGTAACTGGCAATGAATCTTTGGAGGATTTTCAGACAACTCCTCTTTGTGGCACTGATTTAATTGAGCCACAGTGGAACTGGTAGGTCTGTTTAAGGTCATGCTACAACATCTTAGTAAGAATTAGGTCTGGACTTTGACAAGGCCTTTTTAAAACCTTAATCTTGCTTTCTGTTTATTTATATATAAATTTAGCTTTTTGTGCTTTGGTCTTTTTACACCCCAAGTGCGCTAGAGTTCACAACATTCTCCTTCAGAGTTTTCTGATAGCAAGCAGAATTCATGATTTTCATTTAATTAAAGAACGGTTTGTTTTATACTAGATATGTCAGATGTCCACAAAGTTTTACTTTTGTTTATTAGTCCACAGAAAATTCTTCTTTAAAGTGTCATGCTGGTATTTGTTACCCCGAAACTCTCCCATGGAGGCACTTTTGCCCAGTCTCTTTCTTATTGTTGAATCATGAACACTGACCTTATCTGAGGCATCTGAGGCCTACAGACATTCACTCCATCATGAAGGGAACCCAGCACCGCACACACACACGCTTTAGATGTTGTTCTTGCTTCTTTTGTGATGAGCTGTCAATGAGTTCTCAAAAGCAATAAGAAAGCTAAACTCCAACGAGGTTAACAATGACATCCCTGAATAGACATAAAAACTCTTACATGATCACTTTCAAGACTGAGTGAAAGCCAGATCGCCTTTGACTTCTGCATATTTTCAGCCCCTTATCAACATCCTGCCCTTTGACCTTGAGCTGCCGGCGACAACCCTGCAGAATGCACATTTGCTTCATGCGTCCCCTTTTGTTAACTTGCAAACATCTGCAAAACAACTGGAGAGAGGCCTGCTCCTGACCTATATATTTAGCTCAGAATGACATATGGATAATCCCTCCCAAAGTCACCTCTACCTCTTCCTATCACTTATTTACAACATGCACTCTGCATTTCCTCTGATGGCTACTGAGCCTGGATAGCTCAGACCTAGAAAGGTTACCAGATATTTCCCTTCTTCTTAGTTCTTCCTTATGTTCTCAGAGTGTGTTGGTTTTTCACACATCTGCCACAGTGTGGGTGCCCCGGAGGTGGATAGTCATACTTAAATGAAACATCAGTTCCTGCATACTCGCTCATCGGTGAGTCAGTGGTGAGCAACAATTCTTCCTCAGTATGCAATAGTTTTGACACAAATAATTAAGATCACATAGACTAAAAAAGTAAACCTTTTCAGAGCTGTTGTACAGATAGGATGCTGCTTTAAAAAACAACAACAACCCACTGTAGATAAGGACTACAAGCTCTTAGTATGGATTATTGATAGATCATATATTCTTTATAAAACACAACACCACATTGCTTCGTGTAGGATAGGTTTATATGAGCTTTAAAGGGTCCAGACTCCACTGTGAACTGCAAATCAAGTAATTTGAAAATCTGAGAAATGGGCAGGAGTCATAATAATTTTGGTAAGAAGATAAAGCAATTTAAACCATTCTTTTTCCAGGGTGGATGATTATACAATATTAGTTTGTTTCTCCTAATCCTCACAAGGTCAAAATTATACATGCTGGCTTATATATGTTAATGCTCTCCCACCAATTTCTTGGTAAATGTCTGCTGGCAAGTTGGAAAGAAATGTCTGTTCTCATTAGAACTAGTAGGGCTAATTTAGGTTGCTTGGTTTACTAGCAAAGGCTTAACACTTGTTAAACTTTCAGCTATCCAACCTGAACTGCCAGCCTCAAAGGAAAGGGGAAATGGTTAGGTTGTTCACCACCAAGAAATTCTTCAAGCTGCTGGAACTCTAACTTCACTGCCCATGAAAAAGCAGGTTTTGGAACAACACATGTGGGCAAGCCAGATGCCTTTAATGGAAATGTTTTATGGTCAGACGAGATAAACATTATTTGGATTTGGTGTCAAGAATAATGCCTGAATGAGGAAAGTCGGAGATTTTGAACCACTAATAACTGTCAAGCATGGGGGTGGCAGGATCATGCTGAGGGTCTGTTCCACTGACAGCGGTCCAGAATGAGTAGAACAATAAAGAAGGAGGACTGCCTCCAAAGTCATCAACTTCACCACAAACCATAAGCGAGTTGAAATTAGGACACATTGTGGTGTTCTGACAGGACAAAGATTCCAAACAAACATCAAAAGTGGTTTTGGAATGGGTCAAACTGGATAACATTAGCCTCCTGGAATGACTCCGACCTTAAGTAGAGCACATCACCCCAGTTCTAAAGTCCTTACACTGGCTCCCTGTAGCTCAGAGAATAGACTTTAAAATACTTTTACTAGTTTATAAATCATTACATGGCTTAGCACCAAAATATGTTGAAGACCTGTTGTCATGGTACCAACCACCAAGACCACTCAGGTCCTCCAACTCTAACCTACTAAACATCCCTAGACTCAGAACTAAACATGGAGAAGCAGCTTTCAGTTTCTATGCTCCCCTTATCTGGAACGGACTTCCTGACGAGTGTAGAGCTGCTGAAACTCTGAACTGCTTTAAATCGAGACTAAAAACCCATCTGTTTAGAATTGCCTTTGAGTAAATGCTTGATGTTATATGTATGAAATGTGTTCATGCTCTTTTGCTTTTTTTTATTTTTCTCTTGCTTTATTGTGTATCATGTATAATGTGTGTTTCTTTTATGTGTTTCTTTTAAATCACCAAATCATGTAAAGCACCTTGAATTGCCCTGCTGTTGAAAGTGTGCTATACAAATAAAATTGCCTTGCCTTGCCTTGCCTTGCCTTGCCTTAACCTTTTGACATTTCCGTGCTAGTTAACAATTCAGATGAAATGGTCTTTACCAATTCTAATGTAAATATCCCACCAGAATTGTGGCTTAGGTTGTTGATTCATAAAGAAAAACATGTGGTTTCCCTGCATCTTGCTAAGGGACATTTAGTCATATATTAGTGTATGTTTAAGCCTGTAATTTTGATACTCTGTAGATCTGAGAAAATCTGCAATGAATGCCAAGTTGCGCTCCCTTATTCATGTTTTAAACTTCATTGTTTTACCATCTGCATTATGATTCAACTCAGAAAAACAGATGGATTCAAATAAATAAATAGCAGGCCAAAATATAAAAGACATTCATGGTGATTAGAGTATGTAAACGTTTGACCCAAACCCCGTTTCTCACAACACTGAACATACAGTGGGGTTTAAAAGAAACCACTGTTGGCATTAATGGATAATGAATCTTTGACTATTGTTTCTTTGAGAGAAGTAAAGATTGATGAGTTAATTTAGAAAATCATTGACTTGAATTGTTAATGAATTAATCAAACAGTTGCACCCTTAAATACAAATAAACATGAAGCCCACTCAGCCTACACAATTAAAGCCAGTAAAGAGTTTTAAGAGTCAGTAATTAGTATGTTCTGTAAAAAAAAATTCATACCAGTCATCCAGCTACAGTGAAGAATTGATTCATGAAAAATTTTAACATCCCCTAACAGCAATACTAAAAAGAGTTGGGGTTATATGAGGAAATGCACTCACAGACTAACACTTCGTTTTTGCCTGTCCCCCTGGACAAAATGTAAGATGTGGCATGACACAATTACATAAGTTGAGTGTCTTTGCTTTTGCCTAGCAGAGAAAAAAAAACTACCTGTTCCATCAAACTCTCCCATCTACCCAGGCTGTCGCTATAGGCTAGATCCATACCATGACTGAAGTAATTTATAACACCGATTGCTGCTCCCTGCAACATGGGCCCTACTTCAGGGACTGCATGTGAACATGTGTGTTTCTGTATTCGCAGTTCACTCTTGCGGTTCTTGTAGTTCATTCATTTCATGCAGACCACATACAGCAGGCATCTCCATTAGTTGTCCCTTTGAAGCGGGCCAATGTTAGTAAGAAGTAAAACTTTATTTACAAAGCACTTTTCAAGATAAAAATCACAAAGTGCTTTGACAAACACATAAAAATACACAAGACATGGTTAAACTAAAGCAGATTTAAAAAGATAAATTTTTAGCTGGCCTTTAAAAGAAACTACTGAGTCCGCTGATCTTAGAAACAGAGGAAGTGAGTTCCAGAATCTTGGAGCCACAGAAAAAAAAGATTGATCTCCTTTCATTTTCAGTCTTGTATGGGGGCACACAGTTACAGTGTCTTGCAAAAGTACTTACACCCCTTGAACTTTTTCACATTTTTCGATGTTACAAACTATAAATTACAATGTATTTTGATGGGGATGTGACAGACCAACACAAAGTAGCACTTAATAAAGGTAGAGGAGAAATAAATAAATAAAAAAAAAAAAATAAATAAATAAATAAATAAATATATATATATATATATATATATATATATATATATATATATATATATATATATATATATATATATATATATATATATATATATATAAAATATAGAGTTACTGTCCAGTGATGCTTTTAGAGGTCTGGCCTTCATGTAGGAATGGAAACAAAGTCATGAAAAGTCCTGTTTGCATGTAGGGGATACAGCGAACATGTGGGAAGAAAAGGCACTCTGGTTAGATGAGACTAAAACTGAATCTTTTGGCCTGTGAAAAACGCTTCTGTGGCAGAAAAAACCTGCTAAACAGTCTCAAACACGGTAAGAGTAGCGTCATGCTGTGGGAAAGCTTTTTTTCCAGCAGGTCAGAAGTGCTGTGAAGCTGAATGGAACACAATTCTATAAGAAAGCCTCCAAGAGGCTACAAAAGTATTACAAACTGGAGTGGGGGTTTACCTTTCAGCAGGGCAATGACTATAAACATACAGCCAAAACTAAAACGGAATGATTTAGATTAAAGCATATTCATATACTGGAATGGCTTTGTTGAAATTGAGATCTAGATCTTTTTGAGAATCTGCTGCCCATCTTGAAAACTGATAGCCATAAATGTCCACCATCTGATCTGAAATATTTTTGCAAGGATCAGGGCAAACCTTTCAGTTCTGAAATGTGCACTTCAGATGATTTCGAAGTTGCAACTGCAGAAAGGGTGGTTCTACAAAGTATTGACATAATTTACCAAAGTTTATGCAGTATAAATACCTTTGCAAGGCAGTCTATTCTATCTAAGTTACTCATTTTAATTTGAAAAGGGGAGGGGTGTCAGTTTTTTTTCTAAAGGTATAGAGGGACTTCCTCTCTGCATAACAGCAGTACTTCACGACTCAGAGATGACCTTTAGGTCAACAGAAAGGTTGAGGAGAGAGGGGAGAGCCTGAGAGGGTTAGTCAACCACACAGTTTAGACCCATATACCAAGCGCTGATCTGCTGTAAGATATTCCACAAATGAAAAGTACATGATCAATAGTTTATTGCATGCAGAGCACATTGATTTGTCTAACTACTTTGTCTGATGTTTCAGAAGGTTGTGCAGCAGAAAGGGCAGCTTTAAGCAGTCAAAGAGTAGAAAACCAAAATGTATAAGCAGTACTTTTTAAACCAAGTCTTGAAAACTTTTTTTTAGACGATTAGATTTCATTCTCTGATCTACAAACACTCACACATTTTCTCACCTGTGGACTGCTGATTGGTCCAAAGTTCAAGTTGGGAGTAGACTGGAGGGATACGGAGGGCGATCCCAGAGACGATGTGATGACGGGATAAGGTGATGCCAGGCCATTCATTGGTGAGCCCAAGGTGGACATGGGGGACGGTAGGGGCCTGGAGGTGCTGATAACTGAGGGGTGGCCCACCATGCCAGCCATGGATGGGGGATGCGTGTGGCCTGCACTCATTGGCCCTGCCGAATCTGGATAAGATAGAAGTGTAGTGAGATAACTGAACAGCCCACTTAACTCTACATACTTTGACCTCATGAATTACTTATTGAACCGGATGCCCTGTGTTAATCATGACTCATTCAGCCTCCAGTTTTCTACCAAATTATGAATCAAAGTCTAATATTTACATATAGTTTATAATTATTTATGGTTTTCTGCCAACTCATGAGGAAAATATCTCTCTCTTTAGATCTTAAACAATCCACCGGCTTATCTGTCATCTGGTTGAATAGTTGCCCTACTGCAGGTTTATGAGAGCTTTTAAAAGGAAAAGATGAATGAACAGACTTACAACCAAAATAATAATCCGACAGATGATAAAAACACTGAGCTGAAGAGAAAAGGAACGCATCAATGAGTTCATATTTCAATCTCGGTCCTTCCAATTGCACAGTAAATATAATTTATATGGAAACTTTAAATATATATATATATATATATATATATATATATATATATATATATATATATATATATATATATATATATATATATATATATATATATATATATATATGGGTGATTCTTCAATTCGGGGCATTTTCGACTTTGGGAATTTTGAAAAAATAATGTTCTTTAATTTTTGTTTTTTCTACTTCAAAAGGTTTATCAATTGGTCTGGAACAAAGATCTTAGCATAGCTTTGAGTGTACTTCATGATAATTTTTATATTATGATGCTTTTTTCAAAGTTGTCACAGCAAAATGTCATTACCATCACGAAAACAAAACACTGGTTTTAATACAAAATGATTTGAGAAGCAAAGTTTTTACAATAGCTCCAATAAGTACAAAACATGCTCTTTAAGAATCATGTTCTAAATATCTGTAAGTACATTTAAAATACATTTTAACAACAGGTTCTTTCTAACTTTTTAATATTTTGCCTTGTCTCAACAATGAAATATTGCGTACTAATCAAAATATTTGAATTGCAATGTATATTTTTTCAGAAAATGCGAATTTAGACTTTTAAACAATACCACAAAGATTGAGGTAAAACCCAAGTGAACATAAAAGCAAAATCTTCTGTCCAAAAATGTATTGTGACGGTAATGACAACATGTTTTGGTAATGACAACATGTTTTGGGAATGACATAAAGATTAACACTGGTGTTTTTTGTTGTTTTTCACAACAAATGAAAGATAAAGAAAATACACCTTTTTTAAAAACAACACCTTTTGAACACTTAACTTTCCATTAAAATGAATCTCTTGGTAAACTACCACGGTATTGCTTACGTAATAATATCTTCTTGGGCCGGCTGTCTTGTTTCTAACTTTTAAAAGGATCAAACAAGAGAATTGGCATGATCATTCAACTTTTCCAATCCAAAAATGATAAAATAGAAAATAAAGTTTTCAGCACTCTCAAATAAGTGTGTAGCATTATAATTCATGCATAGCAACAGAGGTGTGACCCATATTAAACAACAGTCAAGGACGTAACTGTGATTATCAACCAGCTTATGCAAATCATCAGAACAATGTCATAAAGAGACAAATATTACTAAGAAAAACAGTATAGTAAGAAAATAATAAAAAAACATATATCACATTCTGTAACTGCAACAACCACATGAGTAACCAATTGGTTTTACACATTTGAAATACGAAAATGCACTTGCACTTAACAATATAAAAACTCATCATCTGCAGAACCTCAATAGCAGAATCAAAGGGTCTTGGTTTATTTTTAGCGCTTTTTAATTTTTGGTTAATTATATATCTATTTTTTCATATATATATATATATATATATATATATATAGATATAATTAACCAAAAATTGTATCCATGCTGTTTTCTGTCATTGTGATGGGAGTGAAAGTCAACAGGCCATTTGATTTATATTAGGGATGTGTATTGGCAAGAATCTGATAATACGATATGTATCACAACACAGGGGGGACAATACGATACATTGCGGTATGTTGTAATACTATGAGTAAGAATGAAGAAGGTGAAAACAGCCACATACTAGAGGTCACACTTTTAATTTTACTACAAAAATTACTTTCCTCATTAATGGTCCCATTCAAATTCTAATGATTATAGCTGCTGAGAGCATTGTGGGTTGGGTCTGCCAACTATAATTTGTGACCTAATTTAATAGAGTATTTGTCAAGTTTGTTGTGTGTATATATATATATATATATATATATATATATATATATATATATATATATATATATATATATATATATAGAGAGAGAGAGAGAGAGAGAGAGAGAGAGAGAGAGAGAGAGATAAAGTTGGGCGAAAAAGTATTTGGCGACCACAGATTGTGCAAGTTTTCCCACTTAGAAAAATGAGAGAGCTCTTTAATTTTCATCATAGGTAGCCTACACTTCAATTGTGGGAGACAGAATGTGAAAAAATATTCCTGGAAATCACATAGTATGATTTTTAAAGAATTTATTTGTAAAAGGGTGCAGAAAACAAGTATTTGGCCAATAACAAAAGTCCACTTCAATCTTTTGTAATGTAACCTTGGTTGGCAATGACAGAGGTCTAACATTTCCTGTAGGTCTTCACCAGGTTTGCACACATTGTAGCTGGTATTTTTTTAGTCCATTCTTCCATGCAGATCTTCTCTAGAGCTGGGATGTTTTGAGGCTGTTGTTGCTGGGCAACATCTACTTTTCAACTCCCTCCACAAATTCTCTATTTGATTGCGGACTGGGTAGGCCAGACCAGAACCTTGAAATGCTTTTCTATGTAGCCACTCCTACATGCCCGGATGGTGTGTTTGGGATCATTATCATGCTGGAAGATCCAGCCACGTTTCACCTTCAATGCTCTCACTGATGAAAGGTTTTTATCCAAAATCTCACGATACATGGTACCATTCATCCTTTCCTTAATACAGATCAGTCGTCCTATCTCCTTTGCAGAAAAGCAGACCCAAAGCATAATGTTTCCACCCCCATGCTTCACAGTGGGTACCATCTCACAGTGGGTACCACCTACTGTGGTCCCAGCTCTCTTCAGGTCATTCACCAGTTAACCCTGTGTAGTTCTGGGCTGTTTCCTCAAAGCTCTCAAGATCATGTGTACCCCACCAGGTGAGATCTAGCATGCAGCCCCAGACCAGGGAGATTATCTGTGATCTTGTATTCATTCAATTTTCTAATAATTGCGCCAACAGCTGATCTCTTCTCGCCAAGCAGCTTGCCTATTTTAGGTTGGCTCATCTCAGTCTTGTGCAAGTGTACAATCTCGGCCTGGTGTCCTTAGACAGCTCTCTGGACTTAGCCATGGTGGAGGTTGGACTCTGACTGTTAAAGGTGTGGAAAGGTGTCTTTTATACAGATAACGAGTTTAAACAGGAGCCATTATTACAGGTAACGAGTCGAGGATAGAAGAGCTTAAAGAAGAAGTAAGAGGTCTGTGAGGGCAAGAATTTTTCCTTGTTTGTAGGTGCTAAATACTTATTTTCTGCACCATTATATAAATAAGTTCTTTAAAAATCATACAATGTCATTTTCTGGATTTTTCTTTTACATTCTGTCTCTCACAGTTGAAGTGCACCTATGATGAAAATTACAGACCTCTCTCATCTTTTTAAGTGGGAAAACCTGCACTGCCAAATACTCTTTTGCCCCATTGTGTGTGTGTGTATATATATCATGTCCTTACATGCCAATATCTAAGTTTATCTGTCCCCTAATCACAGTGAACAGGGTGGAAGGCAAGGCAAATAATAGCAATGATTTTAAATGTTTAAAAGTAGGATTATGCTATGAAAGATTACTTCATTTTAAGGCTGTTTGCACATTTTAATTTGGGGTGTCAATAAATGAGGAGGGTCCTGTATGTCCAGATGATTCAGGTACTCTAAACTCACAGCTGCTTTCTAAACAACTTCCTTCCTTAGTTGTAAAAAACTAAAAACATTATAGCTCAAGACAGATGATTAACACCCATAATCCTTCATTATAATGCTGTAAATTCAGTGAATGACTACAAAGATCCAAACAGTAATTATGGTTATACAGGGAAAAAAAGATTAAAGCCAGCTCAGATCATTTTTACCAAAGAAGCCATGCGTTTCTGTGCTATCAGTGCTTGTTGTGTGTGGCTGTACTGTCTGAAGCCCACCTGATTTCAGTCACAGGGCGCTGACTTTGCCTTGCATCTATTGATGTAAACTGACAGGCTGGCATTTACATAGATGACCTACTTAGAAAAGCTGTCAGTCAGCTGGCTAACGGGGCATACAGTGTAATTTCATGCATGTGTTGTAGCTGAGAGCCACACAACTTTCAACAAATAACAACGTACATGTAAAGTATGTACAACAACTGTGTACCATACACAAAATTACACACTAGCCAGAGGTTATCCCAATGCGACAGCAACTATCTAGGCTGATGCTGTTGACTCAGAGAATAAAAATGAATAAAACTGAGTAGCCTTAAGCAAAATGTTACTGATGAACAATGACACGTCTATTGTAAGCATGTAAACATTTGGATCAGACTGCATAAGCTGCTGCCTTTGTGTCAGTGCTTTCTTCCACCAAACACAACAACACACACATACGCTCAGTGTGATAATGGGCACCCTGCCAAAGGTCGTAGTTAAATGTCACATTCTTGTGTCTCGTGTGTTAGAATGTGGCGGTTTGATAAAATAAAATCATGATCAACAGCATCTCGGATTTGAATTCTGCAACAATCCTTGTTTAGTTCTCCAGCGCTGTTACAAATAGGCATGCTGACTCGAAATACGACAAATGCTCTAAAAGTGAGCCATGATTAGGTTAAGCATAGGCAGTTTCAGTAATTTAATATCAGAGCCCAATTTGTCACATTCCTTGGGTGTTTTCTTGTGGTGTATTTATGTTCTATAGGTCTTGCCAAATTCAGTTCATTTCTCTGTTTATTATTGTTGTGTAGGTGTTGCCACATTAATTCATTCCTTTTGATTTAGGCTAGTTTCTTAGTTTATTCTTGAGCTATGTTTCTTGTATATCTGAATATTTTTTTATTATCTTACTGTCAGGCTTTTTCTCCATTTTGTTTTGAGGAGTTTTGAGTCTTTAGCCTTGTTTATGCTTCTTCGTCAGCAGGTTTACACCCACACATATTTCCTTTTATATTTCTCAGTTGGCGTGTCAGTGTTGTAAAACAATTCTCTGCCAGGACAGCAGGGGGTGCAGACCTTTTTTGGTGGGTCTGCCTACCACTGCAGTGAGGTCTCTGGTCAATGACAATTTATTTACTTCAGCTTTTAAACGCACTTCCACTCAAGGAGCAATGGCTGACAGAGAGCCAGTTTTGAATGAGGTGGAAATGTTTTTACTAGAATGTAGCTCATCTAATACTCTAAAGACGCATGTAAACAAACAAACACAGTGGTTTGTTTTAATGTTCTCTACACCTCCTGGTGTTCAAAATCGCCAGATAAACTGGCCTTGCAATATAAAGCATCTTGTGCCAAAAAGCTGCATCGACTACTAATTACATCTATTTTAGAGCACCATGCTGGTGAAAGGATCTTGAGTTGCTGTTGGGCTGACCAATCACAGACAAGCGCCCTCTGTTGCGTTTGACAGAAAAGTTGGGCTCTACTCCGTCTGTCCTTATGTGACTGATAGAAAGCCCTTGTGTTGACGGATAATGGCGATGCGTGTCTCCGCACCTCTGCTGACAGAGAAGCATAAACTAGACTTTAGTTCTCCTTGCCACAGCTGTACCATATTTCCCCTGATTAGTTTATCTGGTTCTCTTGTCACTTTACTACTCTGCCTCTGTATTTAAATTGCTGATTTTTCATTGTCCAGTGCTGGATCCTACCATTTGTATGCCTGTTATAGTTGTCAATGCTCCATGTCCTGCTAAAAATATACGTTTCTATTTTTATCATTAAACCTTTAAAATGCCTCATTTAAGCAGCTGTCTGCGCCTTGGCTCTGCCCAACTAAAACTGACATTTGAATGGTTTATGACCTCTACTTGAAACATTGGCAGTTACTTACCCGTATCAATTTTATGTAGTTGGAAAGCTTTATTATTTTTCCGACTTCAAACTGTTGTGCAGTTTTATTTGATCTGGAGGGAATGCTATGCAAGCACTAAAACAAACTCCAAGTAGTTTTTCTTGCCCAGAGGCAGCGACTGTTCCAGACGCTGAACACTGAATGATCTTTAATTTGTCCAATTCTAAGAAAATAAACCTTAATAACTGTTCTTTTTTTCTTTTGTGTGTTTTGTTGCCCAATGTAGTGACTTCAGTTTCTTGGCATTTTGAAAGCCACCAAAGAAACAAATTGCTTGTTATTTTGCAAGCATTTAGAAATCCTGTCCTAATACTTAACCTCTGGCAGCAATGCAGCCCGCATCAGTTTTTCTTCTTTTCACTTTATATTTCAGAAAATAACATATTTTTAAAGGAAACGGAAAGTCCTAGAAATGTGAGGAGTGTCATAATGTGTCTCGATGGCTGTATGTAGCACTATTTTTGGAACGGAGACTTAAAAAACACAGCTGGCCATTCAGTCCCTCTCTGTTTGCCAAGGAACAGGTATTGCACAACTTCCTGTTGAGGACTTAGACTATGGTCACCACCCCTTTTTTTTAACTTGCTCACTTTCTCCAACCCAACATGAATGATCACTTGCAGACAAAAATGCAGCAGTGCCTCCCTTTCTAATGCCAGAAAAAGACTGGATACAGAATAAGTTTTGCATTTATGTAAAATTTTACAGAAAACATTTATACCTCAATTTCAATTTAACAATAGTGGGAGTGTTCCCCCATTTTAAGCACATGTTGATCAAGTCAACAAGATTATGTAATAGATTACCACTGTACAGCATGCACTGTCTGATTCTGTGCACTGACCCCTGTCTTTATGTGCATGGCAGATTCCCCTTGGATTCACAAACATCTTGTCTGGTAAGCAGACAATGCGACAAAAGGCCAGTCGTCATGGCAAACATTTGGAAAACATCGTTTTGACATAGCATAGAGGTTGGTGAGGTGTGCATGTTTTGCCTGGAAAAAACCATATAGCTCTGGCTGAACATTAATATATTTATACATGAATGAGGGGTTTCATAACAGTGACATACCAGGTAACTCTATAATAACGGTTATAAGCACTAAAATTATATTTCTATTTAGTTTACATCTATTGGCCACTTTATTAGGTTTGTCTTGATAATAAGCAGTTGGATTCTGTTTTGCCTTCACAAATGCCTTATTTAAGGTGACCAACCATCCGCTTTTCCCCAGACATGTCTGCTTTTGACGTGCTAACCGGGGGGATTTCATAGATTGATGAAAATGTCCGGGTTTTCATCGTTTTTAAGGGGACCAGTAGGCATACTTAACTTCACTGGTGCCATACATGCAATACCACACCCTTTCTCTTATCTGACGTCCTCCCCGAACTGCTGCCAAGTGGATGGTTCCGATCCATTCAAAGACTGAACAGACAGCGGGCTGTGATGCGGTGCACCATGTTGCCCTACGCCACGCTTGGACGTGTGGCGTTGCAACTGTTTACAAGATATCAAAATCAAGTGTAGCTTTACAGATGAGCAGAGCTGGCATAGCTGGCCAATTTGTTTCTGTTTTTAACAAAAGTGGCAAATATCCAGTAGATCCACATGAACACAAAAATTATAATAATGCTGTGCAAAGTGAGAGTTCATCAATAAATTGACGGAGGAGGATGAAGATGAAAACTAAAGACTGGAGTATGCCCTTTTTATTGTCTTTTTGAGACTGTTGCTTTTTGCTTTTATTTTAACATTGAAAAGAAAATAATACTTATTTTCTCAGAATATTATTTCTGATTTTTGTTTAATTGTTGTCCAATATGATTTAAAAAGTGAAGTATTATTCTTACTGGTACATTTTTTAATTCGGAAAAGTAATTATT
This sequence comes from Valencia hispanica, assembly GCA_963556495.2. Taxonomy (NCBI): domain Eukaryota; kingdom Metazoa; phylum Chordata; class Actinopteri; order Cyprinodontiformes; family Valenciidae; genus Valencia; species Valencia hispanica. The sequence continues at coordinate 23,740,434 of OY747705.1, read as the reverse complement.
TCTATTATTAATTTCCAGAGATTTTAAAGTCATTTGTGTACTCATGAAGACTTATCTGAAGTTTGTCATTTAATTATTAATTCTAACCACATGGAGAATGCACGCTTTAAATATGTTAAGATCGAAAGTCTTGGCAAATGTCCATATTGCACAGTTGCTGCAGATTTGTGAACTGCACATTGATGATGTGGATGTTCTGTTTCACCACGTCCCAAAGGTATTCTATCGGATTACGTTCTATGACTGTAGAGGTCATTGAAGTACAGTGAACTCATTAAGTGAGTTTCCACTATTGGAACTTCAGGGTAAGTTTACCAGACCCTCCCGGTATGCGCCTGTCTCCGGTTAACTGAGCTGGGTCCGACGGGACCGTTTTCAGGGCCATTTCAGAAACCAATGGAGTACCAGTCTAGGGGTATGTACTCGGAATGACCCGATCAAGTCGCTGGGCGGGAGCTGTGGTTAAGTCATGCTTATTGGTTTTAATTCAGAGGGAAAGAGCTGACGTCGCCAAACAACCGGCTTTGTAAAAATAAAGAGTTACTGGCGAAGCATTTTATAACAGCAAACAGAAACACAGCAGCAATCCCTGCTTCTTTCATGTCGATCTCTTATTATTTCGGGTGTTCTGGGTGCCTTTTTTTGCTCTGATCAGTGACGCGCCTCGGTGCTGAAAGGGTCATGACATGATATGTAGATGTTTTCGCTGATTCTGTAAATGGTCGATTGTGTACGGAGACACAACGGCTAAGAGGAGTTGGCCGACAGATTACCCCGCCAGAAAAATATCTGGTTAAATTAATCTGAAGTTCCAATGGTGGAAACGTGCCTATTGTCATGTTAAAGATACCAGTTTCAGATTATTTGAGCTTTGTGACATAGTGCATTGTTCTGCTCGAAGTAGCCATCAGAAAATAAATAGACCAAATAGATCAAAAAGGGATGAACATGGCCAAAAACAACATTCAGATAGGAAGTGGCATTTTAACAATGCTCAATTGGTGCTGAGGGGCCTAAAGTATCCCATAGAAATATCCCCTAACCACCAGCCTGAACTGGTAATATAAGGCAGCATGGATCCCTGCTTTCATGTTGTTTGCGCCAACATGAAAGCACTCCACCATCTGAATGTTGCTACTCGAACTTAGCCCCATCAAACCAGGAACATTTTTCCTATCTCTTATAGTCCAGTTTAGGTGAGCCTGTGTGAATTTTAGCCCCTATTCTCAGCTGAGAAAAGTGGCACCTGAAGTGGTCATCTGCTTCAAGTTATGAGGTAACTGTTGTCTTTCTGTCATCACGAACCAGTCATTCAGTTTCCATCTGGCCTCTGACATCAACAAGACATTTTCGTAACCATTCTTTGTAATACCAAGAGGTGGCTGTTTGTGAAAATCCCAGCATTTCTTCCCTCTTCTGCCCATCAGCTTAAATTTTAGTAAGACATCTTCATCACATCTAGATGCCTAAATGCTTTCAGTTGCTATTTTGTGATTTGCTGATTCGCTACTTGTTTTTAACAATGCATTGAAATTGTATACTTTAAAAGTACTTATTCATATAGATCTGAAATAACTATATATAATTCACCTTGATGCCATCTGTCCAAATTTCATACTAGATAGTAAGCAACATGACATACACAATTTAATATTGTCTAGTCATCCCAGTCATTTGTCATATTGATGTGCCCATATTATTAAGTACCATACAGATAAATAATTTATAGATTATCAATCCCTGGTTGTGTTCCAGCAAATGTTTCAATTTCTATTGGTCCAGGTTACAGAATTAGTAACATGCAGTCTCCTGCACAATTATTGCCATCCCATAAAGATGTGTAAAAAGTCTTGAATTGGAGATACAAAGTAGGCTGAATCTGATATTTTGTTTGCCAAATCAATCAATCTGGGCATCCTGTGTTAGTGCCTCGGCTGCTACTGTTGATCTGCTGCTACCAGTTCAGATGACTACTTTGATGGCATTTCCTTACTTGGCTCATCTGTACTCCACCTGCCCTATGTCCTTTTTCATTGTTGCTATTAAGTGTGTGCGTGTGTGGGAGATGGTTTGGGGCAGGTGGGTATAATTGTGACCATGCTTTTAAATCTGTGGGGGAGGGATGGGAATGTGGTTTATGTGGGGTCATTTTAATATGTAAAGCACTTTGAGTTGCAATGTTTGCATGAAAAGGGCTTTATAAATAAAGTTTGATTGATTGTTCGTCAAATCACAGATATTTGAATTTGGTAACAAACAGGGGTGGACTGGCCATCTGGCATACTGGGCATCATCCTGGTGGGCCGTTGACCCAATGTGGCTTTTTTTTTTTTTTTTTTCTCTCTCTCTCTCTCTAAATTCCCTCCAAATTGGCCGGCCAATTGGCTACAGAGTGCTAGCAGTTTGTTGCCAGAATCTACACATATTATTGGTCTATGTTTGTCATCGTCAATCAAACATGGGCTGACAGCCTATGAGAGCCATGACAGTGCTGTCAATCACAACACAAACCAGGGTGGGCGGGACCTCATGACAAGGGCCGGAGTGGTGCGACGGGATGCTGCTGAGCTGAAAATGGAGAAGGGTAAGAAACGCTCCAGTGGCGCTGAAAAAGTACGGCTCAAAAAGCTGAAATGTCTGGAGGTGAAAGCTGCTAAATGTTTAAGGTTGACAGACCTATTTGGTGCCGGGGTCACCACCCCAGCAGCAGGTGCTGCTGCGCGAGGAGCAAATGGAGACATCCAGTAACGTTAGCGTGGAGTTGGCTTTGCTACATTTAGAGACATGCCCAAAATAAAGTATAAAACGGTTTTACATTGACCGCGATGTGACCTGAATAACTGAATACTTGTGACAACATATTAGCCCAGAGTTGAAGGGCTGACTGTTGGTAGTTGCGGTTGATTTAGTTAAATATGCCAAATTGTGACAGCTGCTAACGGCAGCGGTCTCTGGTTGCCATAGCAACAGTAAACATTAAGGGGAGACGCTACAGGTGAATAGGGAAAAAAGTTAGCTTCAAGATACCTTGATGAAACTTGATAAACTTAATCCTAGTATTAAAACAAACGTCTTTTGTATTAGAAGTTTTGATATAAATGTTGTTTAGATATGCAAATGAGGTGTAATCTGGTTAAAAACTTGCTAATTTGCATATATTTGTAAACGTATCATCTCAAAATTGGTTAGAGACAGATTGAATTTTTCTTTAATTTTCTAATCATATATGTTATATGATTAGAAAAAAACTTCAAAAACTTTTTACAGAGGGAAATAGGTTTATTTAATTTCATTACTTCATAAATCAAAAAACAGTGTAAGTAGCTCCAAAAAACTAATTTTCGCCCTGTTTTTTAACGCAAAATAGCACATAGGCCTATACATATTTTTTAGAACGATGTATTGACAAATGACTCTGTATTTGTTTTTCAGCTCATAGCAGAACAATGGTGGAAAGTTTGGTGTATATAGGTATAACTGATTTCAAAATTATTCGTTTTGAATGTTGGAAAAAACTAATTTTGAGAAAAACGCAATTAAAGATTTGCATTAGATATTTCAATGCAATGTGACGTACAAATGACCCAAATCCCTCAATTCGTGTTTGTGATTGGTCATTAATTTAAACAGGCATACCATTTTTGGACATTTTTCTTTTTACTTCTTTCTTTTTTGGGGGCTTGTTCTCTCACTGCCTCCACTTCACTTTTTGGCTACTGACGTCTCTGATTTGAGTATATCATGTGTCTTATAATGTTTTATGAATTCATACTTGATTTGTGCCACCCCTAGTCATGACCTAACTTCTGTTCTGTTGACACAATAATGAATAAATACTGAGTGATTGATTGCCATAGCTGTCAGTTTTAGTCCTTGAGGCTGATAATGTAGTGGGCTGGTCTGGACAGAAAATGCCAGGGCTGAATTTTTGTCCCAGTCCACCCCTGGTAACAAACCAAATAAGCTACTGGCCCGATTGCCTAGAAATTTTCCCTGCAAATCTTTTGTATTGGCAATATAGGGTGAAGATGACCTGCGTCATACAAACAATTCTAAAATTAATGAAAGTTTCAAAAAATTATATGAAAAGCTGTATAGCTCAGAATTGGATACTTTTTTTTTTTTTTTTTTTTTTTTTTAATTCAATTCAATTCAATTCAAAATTACTTTATTAATCCCAAAGGGAAATTAAATGTTGTTGTAACTCATTATGCAAGTTCCTTCAAAGATTTGTTGTAGATGCTGATGGCTGTGGGTAGGGATGATCTCTTGTAGCGCTCTGCAGATCTGAAGAAGCCTCTGACTGAAGACGCTCTGTAGTTGTCTGATGTAGAGGATGCTCTGGATCTATGGCATCTTCTTTTCAACCACTTCAGGGTTTTGTGGCTGTAGTTGAGGTATTATTTGAGCTTTTGTGATGTTAATCAGCTGCTGCCAGTTGTAAACCACCTTGTTGCCATGGTTATGCATCATAACAAATATGCTGCCAAAAATAAAAAGTATCAGCAAAAATCCTTCCAGCTGCACAGCATTCAAAACCAGAGAGAACAGTTGTCCACAAAAACAATGTTTCTACCAAAAATGGAAGAATTAAAGTTTTAAAAAAGAAAAAAATATGAACCAAAGTAACAGAGCTACTCCAACATGCTGCCACCTTGAGCGGCGCAATTCCGGAATATTTACGTGTCCTGTTTGGCAGTGTGGAGCTCAGAATTGGTGTCTGAGTACCAAGTAGAAGCCCAACAGATTTACTTTCACAAGCGGAGCAGTACAGCTTTTGCTATAGTACTCCACTTGATTTATGTGTGAAAAATCTTTATTATGAATTGTTGGGGTTTTTATTTCCTGATGTTATGGACACGGAGACGGAAAATTAAGGAGAAGAAAGAAGGAAGATGAAGAAGAGAGGTAGGAAACAAAATGTCATGAGAGAGGGTGAGTTGAAAATACAAGAGAGGAAGGGGAACAAAGAAAACACAGGAAAACATTGAAGTCTGCCTCCATACCCACAGGACGGCAGAGAGAGGGGGAAAAACAAAACACGAAAAAGGAACATCGACAAAACCAATCAAACATTGTGAACTTAAGAATTACACAACCACATCACACAAAAATAGATATAAAAATACAACAACAATGTCACAGAAAAACTCATGGTACCGATTAATCAAGCTCTAGTAATGATAACCTCAGCCCAAGAATATATCCTTAAACACCAGAGACCCCACATCTATGTGTGTATGTTAGCATGCTGGTGCATATAAGGTTTCTCCATAAGAGTGTTCGATAGTTGGTGTGAGAAGACATCAATCCGTCCCCCAGGAATCGATGCAGACATGAAGGAGATCGGAGCAAAGACGTCCAAAGGACCGCCAGAGCCCCAGGCGGACCCGGGCGGGGCCGACCGCATCCCCCAAGAGAGGAGAAAAGGAGAACCCCAGCGGAACATCCAGCGGCCACTATGCAGGGGCCCGGGGGGCAGCAGTGACGAGCCCACGGGCTCCGCCGGCAACCGGCCGCGCCGGGGCGGGGCGGTCAACGGACCGGGGGAGCCGGGGCCCAGGGGGACCCCACCCCCCAGCAGGGACCCGACAAGGGACCGGCCGACGAGGGGCCCCCGGCACTGCAGGGGCCGCGGCCGGCCACCGGCCGCCACGCGACGCCTCCGTCCTAGGCCAATCCCCACCGCCAACATCCCAGCGCCCCACCAATAGCCGCAGGGGACGGACAGCATCCCCTGGCCGGGCTCAGTCAGCATCTGGACGCCAAGTTGTACCAGCTCCCGGGTCCTGATCCCGCGCAACGCAGGGCGCCGAGACCAGGCTTCAAACGAGGGCCAGGGCCGGTCCAACCCGCCAATGAACCGGCCACGCACGGCGCGCACAGAACAGGTGATCAAACGAGCAGAGACGCCGGATCCGCATCCCGCCGAGCCACCGAGCAGGCAGCACCCAACAATCCCAAACCTGGCACCACAAACCAAATAAGCTACTGGCCCGATTGGCTAGAAATTTTCCCTGCAAATCTTTTGTATTGGCAATATAGGGTGAAGATGACCTGCGTCATACAAACAATTCTAAAATTAATGAAAGTTTCAAAAAATTATATGAAAAGCTGTATAGCTCAGAATTGGATACTGACACACTCACTCACTCAAAGTCACTACTTAAACAATTTGGAGATGCCAAAGTTATCAGACGAAAGAGCCAAACTGCTGGAAGGGCCTATTACTTTAAAAAAGATACATAGGGCAATTTCCTCGCCACAGTAATGTAAATCCCCAGGTGCAGATGGATTTTGTGTAGAGTTCTATGAAAATCTAAAAGATAAAATTAACCAATTCCTTCTTTTTGCTTTTGATAAATCTCTTGAAGAGGGTGAACTTCCTTAATACTTGTATGTTGCAAACATTGTGGTTATTCCTTAGAAAGATCCTACCAGATCCAGAACAATGTTCTTTGTATCAACCCATTCGCTTGCTATGGGTTGACAATAAAATACTTTCCAAAATTTTGGAAAATTGGCTAGAGCGGGTGATGACTGATATTGTTACTGCTGATCAGATGGGTTTTATTAAAAAAACCCACTTCTTCAAATAAAACTAGATGACTAATTAATACAATTTACTATATCAACACCCATCAGATTCCAGGAGCCAATGTATCGATTGATGTAAAAAAAGCGTTTGATCGCATTAAACAGGATTACATGTTTAAAGTATTCGAAAAAATTCAGCTTTCAATCTAATAATATCAGTTGGGTACAATTACTGTATAAAATTGCTAAGGTCTCAGTTGTGACCAATGGTCTTTTTTCAGATCCTTTTGAAATTAAAAGACACACGGCTCAGGGAAGTCCACTCTCTCCTTTATTTTTTCCTTTACCCATAGAGACATTAGCAATAGCTGTAGGCCAGACTCCAAGTATTAAAGGAACGACAATAGGAACTACACAGCATAAAATTCCCCAGTACGCAGACAACATACTAGCGATAATTAAGTGTGTAAAAAATGTGGTCTTATTTCTGGATACAAGGTTTCCAAATCTGAGGTCATACCCTTAGCCACTTCTAGAGAACGTGAACCTGATTTTCTTAAACAATTTCGATGAGCTCCTGATGGGATTACATCTCTGGGTTTTAAGGTTACACCCAGGATTAGCCAACTTTATGTCAAAAATGTTATTCTGTTGATTAAACATGTCAAAGACAAATGACTAGATGGATCAAGCTTCCTATAGCTTTTCTGGGCAGGATTAATATGATAAAAATGATAATACTTCCTGAAATAACATATCCTGTATCTTTGCGTTTGCTCATTTAAAAAAAGAACCACCTTACTCGCTAAAAGGAAACAAGGATAAAACCCACCCACCCATAATGACAAAAATTGGTGGGTGATGAACCTCCATCAGTCCAGTTATGGAAATCAATAATTTCGGACACTATCGGAACTTCAGGGTAATTTGACCAGACCTTCCCGATATATGTGTGTCTCCATCGGGCCGGGTTGACAGAGCCACTTTCGGGGCCATTTCAGGAACCAACGGAGTACCTGCATGGGGGTATGTACTCGGAATGGCCAGATCGAGTCACTCGGTGGGAGCTGTGGTTAAGTCGCGCTGATTGTAATTTAGAGGGAAATAATCTGATGTCACCAAACAACTGGCTTTGTAAAAACAAGAAGATTTGCTGGCGAAACAGTTTATAACAACAGCAAAAAGAAACACAGCAACAAGCTCTGCTTCTTCCATGTCGATGTTTTGTTATTTCTGGTGCTCTGGGTGCCTTTTTTGCGCTGATCAGTAATGCTACTCGCTGCTGAAACAGTCGTGATATGTGGATGTCTTTCGCTTATTCCTTAAAGGGTCGATTGTGTATGGAGACAGGGCGGCTGAGAGGAGCGGGCCAACAGATTACTCCAGCAGAAAAAGATCTAGTTAAATTACCCTGAAGTTCTGATAGTGGAAACGCACCTTATTACTTTGGAGAAACTGAGGTTTAAAATGTTCAGTAGCAAATGATAAAAAAAGCCTTGAATTGCAGTAGCCTAACAGGAAGTTTTGAAGATAACTGTCTTTCTCAGTTCCAGCTATTTTAACTATTGCTCTGACAAAATATGGGCAAGTTTAGACAAGAACATATTTTCTGGTATTCACATTGATTTATGATTGACTTAAGATTGTCTCCACATGTCTACCTTACTTAAATAGCATGTTTCTCGTCTTTTCTGTTTTGAAGAGTTGCTAAAAGAAATAGGTGTCTGTGTGACATCATATTTAGTATATTCATTTTAGACAAGTCAATGAGAGAAAGAGTGTGGCACCTCTGATTTTGTAGAATGACAAAAACAAAAGACAACTATTTCTTAACATGGTACATTTCTACCCAATGAATAAATGCTTGGTCAACTGTTTGTATTGCCAAATAAACAAGGAAATGCAACTGTAAAAGGACAATCACAGTTGTCAAAGAGCACTTTGTAAAGGAGGTCCTTAGTGTACCCATAATCTTTTCTTTCATTTGTAGTTACACCTATTAGCAATGCAAGCTGACACTGATAAAAATAGATCATTAAAAAGACTCTAATAAAAGAACTGTACCTGATAATTAAGCTTAAAAATTCAGAGCTGCTAAAACCTTTGCTACCTCTCTTCAATAATACACATTTTGCACATGGTGAAATAATTTTTAAGCATAATATTTTGGGTGCAAAACAAAATGAGGGAAATGCTCTTGATTCAAAGTCAATTTCATGCAGATCAGAAATAACCCAGGCGCATTTGCTCCTTTTGTCATTTCCATCAGCACGTCTGAGTGATGCGTGAAGGTTGCAGATTTGCTAAGCCATTAAAGTTATGTCTACAAAGAGGAAGAAGTCCATCCATGAAAAGAGGAAACAACCATGCTTTTAAAAAGGCATTTTAAAGAGTTTCACCAATAAACTGATACATTTGTAAGATTTTTGAAGTGTTTGAACTATAAGTTAAAAAACAGATACAATTGTACACTATCAAAATTCTTATGTCATGTAAAAATTTTAATCCATGGCTTTAAGGTTTAAAAAGACACATATAAAAGGTAAAAAAAGAAATATAGCGGCAACATTTTTTAAGGAAATCAATAAAAAAAACCTTAGGCTACATGTTGAGTTTCTTTTTAATGACAATTTTATTTGGACCCTGTGTCTTTATTTAGCCCAGAAGCCTGTTTGGAAATACCTCCAAAAAATACATAAATAAAAACAGTTGTTGTTTGGAGATTGCAGGAGTGCCACTAATAACTCCTTCAAATTTAAAAGCCTTTTTAAAAGTACAAATGGCAGGTTACACAAAGCAGGTTGGCTACTTGTCCGTTACCTCTACAAACAGCCAGCAAATATCATGTTAGAACATTTTGTAACTCTATGAAGAGCAGAATGGGAAATAGGAATAACTTTCTGCATAATAACTAATGCTGCCACGATTAGTCGATTTGTCATGATGACATCGACAACCAAAATTGTCGGTTACAAATGTAATAATTTACGTTGCAGTACCTTTTGCTGTTGGTCTGCCTTTCTATTCTTTGCACACATGCGCATTAGTGGCAATCGGTGTCAGCAGTGGCATCACCAGAAAAGCCCAAACAGTATTATGGCAAGCAGGGAAACGTGGATTGACAAACTGCCATTGCAGGGGGGGTGTGAGTCATCGCATAGGGCTGCAGTACCGGATTTCCACCGAATGCTTAAGAGGCACCAAATGTAAAAGAGCATTTCCCTCCAGAGCTCAGCGACGTCTCCCTTTCTACTGGGATGTCATTGTACCTTTCGAATGTGTTCCATGCAGCTGGTCCCGGCAGATCAGGAAATCACAGGAGAATTGCAATCGCAAAACTGAATTGGTTTCAGTGTCGTACAGAGAGAGAGTTCTGATACTTGCATTCAGCACGTGTGTGTTTTGCTGCAAGCACAGTACGAAGTCGTAGGGTGAGCACATATCAATAGGGAACTGCAGACTGCTGTAACACCTGCAACAGAGTTCTAAAGTTTGGGAGGATTTCATAAAAAATTATCAGAAGCATGTGCAAAGCAAAATCTTCAAGGTAGAACCTGCCTTCCATGGCACTACAATGGTGATGATCGATCATCTTAATAGGAAGCATGTTTTGGCTCATGACGTAGAAGGACAGTCGCCTCTGTAAGCTTATTTGCTCGTTAGCTGCTAACTTCAACATCAACAGGAGGGTTACCAACTGTCCTCTTTTCCCCCGACATGTCCGCTTTTCACATTCTGTCACCCTGGTTCCATCCATAGATTGATGAAAATGTACAGGTATTTATTGTTTTTAAGGGGACCAATAGGGATACTTAATCTCAGTGGTTCGATGCATGGCACATGACAGCCTTTCTCTCATGTGATGTCCTCCCCGAGCAGCTACCTAGTGGGTGGGCTGCTGCTGCTGTTTACAAGACTTCAAAGCAAAGATGTAGCTTTACGGACAAACCGCAAAACAAATTTCCTTTAAACTGCCCTGGTCACGACAAATGTGTGGCGGAGTGCACCGTGCTAACAGCTGACATATTTGTTTCTGTTTACAATAGATACCGACGATCCCGTAGGTCACATGGACAGAAAAGCTATGAAAAGCCTGAGCAAAGTGAGAGTTCAGCTATTAAAGGAAAAACTAAAGACCGGAGTACACACTTTTTAACCGTCTTTGTGAGACTGCTGCTTTTAATTGTAATATAACGCTTTGCAAATATTTAAATATCAAAATCTAAATAAGAATACACGAGCAGTATTACAGATTACTTTTTTTTTGTTTATTGTTTTTGTTTCAAGAGATAATCCAGTAAATGAAGAATAAAACATTCAAATCCTAACAATGTAAATGACTAAATGACAATATGAAATGTTTTAATTGAAAACAATATTCACATTTTAATTGGTTATTAAAAAATAAATTGATGCATATTAAATAATAGGAAAGCAAACGTAGATTTTTTATTTAACTAATCTTTTTTGTTTCATTTCAGCTTGAAAGGGGATGGGTAGAAGAAGCCTTATTTGTTCCCACCCCTGTCACATTATTGATATATAACCATAAGGTTGCTAATCACCATTTAGACTATTTTGTAAGAAAATGGTGATTAGCAACCTTATGGTTGTATATCAATAATGTGACATAATATAATATAATATAATATAATATAATATAATATAATATAATATAATATAATATAATATAATATAATATAATATAATATAATATAATATAATATAATATAATATAAAAAAAAAATATATATATATATATATATATATATATATAATCAGTTCATTGTCAGTTTATCAATTCAGTAATCATTGTAATCATCACTTAAAAATATATATATATTGGTGTCATCAGCAAACAATACCAACTTCAATGACTTTGAAACATTAAATATTTCATTCACATACAAGTTGAACAAGGTGGGGCCCAGTATTGTTCCTTGCGGGACACCACAAACAATCATTGTGGTCTCTGATTTTGTTGGACCTATTATCACAAACTGTTTTCTTCCCAATAGATAGCTTTTAATACAGCTTAAAGCTACTCCTCTTTTGCCCTATTTTTCCATTTTATTGAGTAAAATGGCATGGTCTAATGTGTCAAAGGCTTTCTTTAACTCAACAAATACTCCAGTAGTGTATTTCTTTGTCTAAAGCATTTGTAATTTTCTCTACAGCATCAATAATTGCCATTGATGTTGATCTCTTTGGTCTGAATTCATATTGACTTTCATTTAATATATGATCTTTGTTGAATATCCCCAATTTGTGATAAGAGCGGTCCCGACGTAAAGGGATGTCCAAAAGGGAATGACCGGGGAGGTGAGCATGCTTTGCAGGGGGAGGGTGTGCTTACATTAGTGTTTGTCTGTCTGTGTGAGGAAGAAGGCCAAACATGCTCATTCAAGGAAACCTAAAGTTCCCCACTGCTGCTCAAAAGGGCTTAACCCTTCCTGAAGTACATATGAAAATCAACCCAATAAAAGGAACATGTTTAAATTAATTTAAATCTTGTAATGGGTCTGAAATGGGGCAACTTTATAATTATATAATTTTTTAATATATAATTTTTCAAAATCTTGAGTAGAGAACATTTTTCAGGGATAAAGAAATGATTGTCCCTGTTTAACAAAATAATAAAAAGAAACCTCCGTGCAACGGCTTTCAGAACATTATGAAGGCATCCAATGAAAAACATTGTCATAAGAGACAAGGTCAAGCCCCACGGTTTCCAGTCTCTCTTTGTGTACACTACTGCAGTGCTTCAGCATCTATCTGAGAGCAAACAGACAGAGAGACGAGAAGGGTACCTTTGACCGCTGGCGTCGCCAATCAAAGGTCACCTGTTGCCAAACTCCCAAACCAAGTTCACAAGAGTTCTCTACCTGAAGCCTTCTCATTACACTGATCGTCCCTAGAAGCGACAGCAGCGGGAGAGCATGCAACTCACTAACAAATACAGCAACTGATAATGACAGTTGGATCTGCCAAAAAGATGTGCGACTTTCACGCTAAATCCTGGTGGCTCTAAGCATTAAATGCAACAAACACATGCTAGTTTTTACTAATAGTATTCATCAATCAAACAGAGTAAACATGCTGCAGTCTCATTCTGGTCTTCTGTAAACTTTGGCAAAAGCAATATCGAATTATCTTGTTTCCTGTGACAAAATTACTTAGAAACCAATCTTAAACAAATGTTGGATAATGGCCACAAAGTCTTAAACCAATCTGGTAATCAACAGGTTTAGATACACATCATAGACCATAAACCCTTAAACTCCAGCCCTGCTAATTACTGGGTTGGAAATGGATGGAGTGATCTACTGTGTGGTAACTCAATAAGGCCATAGCCTCCAAACTAATAATATCTCCTGTCTGGAGAGCAGACCAGCAGTGGGAGTATTGGAGGGGAGTCGAGGGTGAGGAGCAGCAAATCTAGCCTGAACAGCAACATAAATCCTAATGTCTAAGAGATTAGTCCTAACAAAAGGGAATAATCTTCACCATGTGCATCAGTTTGTTTAATAAATGTCTTATAAGAATCTGCATTTAGTGCTTGCGTGTGTGTGCGTGTGTGAGAGAGTGTTTGCAAAATGGGGGTCTGTAGTTGACAGTACTGCAGCCAAAAGAACAGAGAACTTCCTAAAGTAATCAGACGGATAGCCTGCAGAGCTCATTACATGGAGCAGAATTGTAATTAAGAAATAACCTCACTGAGAGTCCATCTGCAATATGATCACATGCGCAGCCTGTGTGTGCATAGATTACAACTTTGTCAAATCCTCTGCATCCATCAACAGAACTGCACTCCACTTCAACCATTCATTTTATTTTTCTGCCTAAATGGGGTTGATGTTTGATCAATTGTGTCACTAAATCCTCTTATCCCATAGTAAGTATCTACAGCTCAACAGGCCAGCTGTCAAGAAGGTGGGAGGCCCTGGGAGGAGGGGAGGGGAGCGAAGAGTGGAAGAGAGCCAGAGAGGAAGGAAAGCAATGGTTGGTGAGATGGACGGATGTAGTGTGTGATGGAAGGATGGGGGAGGGATCTGTCCCACTTCCCTTCAACACTACCTCACAAACTTAAAATCTCTCTGGTGGTAATGTACAATCATCCATAGCCACATTGCACAGATGTGTTATTAGAAATAGAAAAGGGTCAGTATGTGATTCTCTATAGTGTGATAATGTTGGGTGAGAATAAAAAAACAAAAAAAAACAAAGGCAGGTGCACAAATCAGTTTATTTTCTGACTGATACTTTTTAATAATAACAGTATTTTTTTCTTATGTTTTAACTTTGCCCTTACTATACAGTCTCTTATTCCTATTGTTTGTTTTTATATTTTGAGCTTTGTGTGAATCTGCATTATTCCATTTGCTTGTGACGTCGCTGTTGCTACATCTGAATTTGTCCACTTAGGAACAATAAATATTACTATTCTTTCTATTATATTCTGTTTTTCTTTGAGCTCTAACCTGCTATAATTTATATTGATCCTTACTGACTACAAAACATGCAAAAAAACGAACAAAACATAAGATAGGAGATACTTTAAAGAAGGCTGGTTCTGTTCTGGGGACGATTGTGGAACCTCTGGAGATGATGATGATGCAAAGAAGGATTTTTCATAAAATCCAAAAATTTATGGAGAACCCTGAGCATCCTCTTCATGAGACTGTCATACAATAACAGAGTGTCTTCAGTCGGAGCCTTCTTCAGTTTCGCGGCAATACAGACCACTACAGGAAATCCTTCCTGCCCAAAGCCATCATCTACAACAAATCCTTAAAGAATTAATTATATGAGCTATACCAACACTTAATTTCCCTTGAATTGAATTGAAGTAATGCATAATGCATAATGGATCTAACTGGGACAGAAAAGTAACAATTACTTCTACTAATGCTGAAACAATATAGATCATTACAGTAATAATGTGTATGACTGTTTAATGCCGTGTTCACACCACCCAAAACATCAACGCCCTATAATGGCAAGATTACATGTTAAGTTTATGGTTGAGGCCGTCAAAGTCTCTGCGCTGCTTTGTGTGCTTTGGTAGTGGCAATTTTTGAATTTTTGAGATTGGTTAGCTACTGACAGCTTCTGGTGTATTTTTTAACCAACGATGGTTAAAGGACGAAAGACCAAACAGATTTGGTTGCAGATATGCTTGTTGGACCACTTTCAAGACGGCCCTTTCAAGAAACATGACTGGATAGACATGGCTTTCAGCATTAGCCTCCATCTCCACAGAAATGGACTTACTCATAGACCCGAAGCTTCTTGATAAAAGAAAGAAGGATGGATTTTATTTTCAAATAAGCAGGCGATGTGGAGAAGATCTATGTTGGTGAGTGCAAGCATTTTATTATTATTTTTTAAAATGTTTTTCCTGTTTTATTTCATTAGTAATCAATCAATGGTGAAAAAATTAAATGGAAAAAAATGCTACAAATTAAAAAATAAATTGTGTTCCACTGCAATTTATAATGTAAATAACTGGTGCACACAACATGTTTAATTGTTTTGATGTTGCATTTTTCTCCAAAACAAATGTAAATACTATGTTTGCTTTAGTTTTTTATTTTCATTTATATGTTGATTTCGTTATTGCCTAATTGTTGTCTTATATGGCGACAATTAACATTTTATTTGACAGACTTTTTTCAGCTCACATATCATACTTTAGTGTTTTCACCCAGAATGACATAAAGAACATAAAGAAATGAGAGAAAATGTTTTTTATTTCTTTCAATAAAGTTAGATGGCTGTGAAAACACAAGAAATTGAGATGGTGAACTTCTCTGACCCCAAAACGTGTCCAAGGGTGAACTCAAACAAATATGCTTTTAACAGCTTAACTCTATAACCCAAACTCTTTCACTGAGTTTGCCAACATCTAAGATTTGACAAAAGTAGGGCTGTAGAAATTAACGCTTTAACAGAGGTCGATTATTTATAGAATTAACGCGAAATTTTCTTTTAATGCAATTAACAAATGCACAGGATGACCCACCCTGTTTATCCCACAATTCAGCCCGTGTTGCGTTCAGTGCTCCTCGAGTAAACAGCATGGCAGATCCAAACTGCATCCACGGTTCTGTGTGAACGTTTCTTCTCAGTCGCAAGCCAAATAGAGGGATTATTGGTCTATGGACTCCCTGCTCTGCTGCTCATTTAGTCTGCAGAAAGAGATGCGATCAGGTGTTGTAAACAATCAGAAGAAGTGATTGGAACTACCAGATGATAAAAAATGCAACAATCTGGAGCTATCACTTCACATCAGGTAAGCCTCGGCTAACAAACAAGCTAATATAGCTAACCAACACTGCAGCTGCAAGATAACCACAAATAATAACAGTGGGAACTAGAGTTATGTAAATGTTCAGTTGATAAGCAAATAATCCCTCTATTGTTCAGAAGAATACAATTCAATTCAAAAATGCTTTATTGATCCCAGAGGGAAAACAAGTGTTGTTGTAGCTCATACTATTTCATTCTTCAAGGAGTTGTTGTAGATCCTGGTGGCTGTGTGCAGGAAGGATCTCCTGTAGCAGTCTGTGTTGCAGCAAAACTGTTGAAGCCTCTGACTGAAAACACTCTGTTATTGTAGGATAGTCCTACGAAGAGGATGCTCAGGGTTGTCCAATATTAAAGGGGGGGTATTATGCTTCATCCAGGCACATATTACCCTTCTATAGCACACTCCAATAAAATAGTCACCTTAAGTCTTTTAAAAGTCCGTCATATATCCAAATCCACCTTAAAGAAATTTACTTCCGTAATGGACGCCTTGATTTTCGCCTGTGCGTGCGTCTCTAAGACCCTCCTACTCTTTCTGACACTCCCCCTTCAGTTCGTCACATACCGTGCATCATTGCAGCATGCACGGAGTTGGAAAAAAAATCCCACAAAAGACGCTCAGCTGCAGCTGGTGTGTTATAATTACTGCACCTGGGACTCATCTGGAGTTGTGTGAGGTGGGGAGGGGTAGGGGAGCTCTGCAGGGGCGAGGCTCTCGGCTGAGTGTGTAAGGTCGGAGGAGGAGATGGGTGGAAAAGGCGGGGATAGGTGGGAGCAGGCGTTTCAGCAACCCCGAGAACTACCAGCAGAGACCGGCAGAGAGATTCCTCTAACATGAGTGAATGGGTCAGAGCAACACTTCAGGTATGTTTTTAATGAGGGAAAGACAGGTTCTCAGGATAATAAGCTTCAGAAAGTCAATTTTGCATAATACCCCCCCTTTAATAAAAATCGGTCAGCTTTTTATTCAGAAAAGGTTAACCAGTTAGTTTGCCTTAGCAACTGGCTAAAAGATTAATAGGTTAAAAGGGCTACATGTAAATGTGAGTGTGGAGATCAAAACGAAAATTCCTTCAAATAACAGCAACAGCATCCAGTTTTGGCTTTTATTTACACTGATATTGTAGTTTTTTCGGTCATATTCAGGAATTTGACTTAATCGTAATTAATCGTGATTTTTAATCGTCTGACAGCCCTAAAAAGCCCTAAAAAGAACATCAATATTTTATTTAGTATGAATGAAGCGTATTTCATACAATTGTTTTTTCTCCGCATTTTGCGTCATAACACACACAAAGACCTACCAGAGGGAGACATATTACACAGAAGCAGAAGCAGTAAATCGATTGCGAGGCCAGGGCTGAGACAAGGACAAGATAAAGACTGTTTTGCAAGTGATAAAAAAGTTTGAAGCTTAAACAAAAAGAGCTAACAGAGAACAGGCTGACCAAGCAGTCCTGGAAAGCAAACAAACAGTCGTACTAAAAGGCTCGATGCAAATCAAAGCATCCGCCCTCGTGGCTGAGCCTGATGAGGTAACTCCAATTAGTTCCTGGAAGTAGTCGGCCCCTGTTACACAGGAGGACCATGAAAATGTGAACACAAGCTGTGACCCAGGGCAATCTGACTGCTGGACTTCCTCACCAACTGCAGTTAGTTGAGAAAGATTATGGCTGCAACTGAATATCTGAAGAAAGAGAACATGGATAAAAAAAGGCTCTTAAGAAATACCAGATGAGCGGAGTTTCACAGCATCAAAACAGAAAATTGCAGTGATAGTCAAGTCACAAAGCTTATTTTAGTGCGCAAAGCTGAGCCTTCAAATCTGGTCTGGAAACAACAATATTTGACTTTTTGCAGTGAGAAAACCCCCCCAAAATTTATTTGAGACAATGCAAAGAAGCAGCTATGCAAAGACGTTTGTGATAAAAGTTGGCATGACCAATTACCAGGGTTAAATCTAATTTGATCAAAATGTAGACAGTAAAAATGCATTGATTACATTGTACAGTATAATGAAAAACAAGCTTTTAGACTGGAGTGCAATTTGGCCATACCACTCAAAGGTAAAACCAACTCAATCTCTATGATGCTGTGCCAAGCCACAGCTGCGCTTTAAGACAAACGCTGAAGTCAGGCATACTTATGGTTTTGGAAGATATAATCTCCACAGATTTAGTTGTGCTTCCTTTGGACATATGAAACACCACCAGAACCTAAAAAAGATCATGAAACATGAACGACACAAAGAAATGCACATGCCAAAAAAAATATTAAGTGTAACTAAGTATGTATGTGAGATTAGGCAGAGATCAAGTTTAAAATACTAAGAATAATAAATACTCAGGATGTCAGCTATTTTTAAATGATCAATGTCAAGTCAATTGAAACTCCGCTCCTGATACCAGTTGTAGATCTATTATCTGCGATATAGTCAGCTGCACCCACAGAGATTCATGTAGTCATATTTTTAAAAAACAAATGTCTGTTTTCATGTTTCAGATCTTTCTTGACTGGCCCTGACCAGCAGTTAAAATGCAGAAACATAAACTGTTTTTCTGAGTCATCATATTCATAGATGCAAAGAACTCCCACTTTTTTCTGATCTGTGAAAGTATCAACCGACATCATCTTCTTTGATGTACGTTTGCACGTCTTATGCTTGATCAAAGTCAGATAAGGGTTAGGGACATGTGCTTGAATGCCCAAATGTGGATAATCTTGAATTGTATATTTCTGTTGAATTACAAGTATTAGGGAAACAGCAGCATGCTGCTATTCTTTTATAAACCCAGATAACCCCAGCAATTCTGTGAGGGTAAACATCTGGTCCACTCTTCCACAACCAGTACGAAAACCACATTGCTCCTCCTGAATTTGAGGTTCCACAATCAGTCAGAGCCTCCTGTCCAATACCTAAGCTTTTCTAGCGAGGCTGAGAGGTGTGATCCCTCAATACTACAAACACACACTCCGGTCCCCTGTCTAAAACTTGGAAACACCTCCCCTATTTACCACCGGTGTTGTCCCAATCTTTTATGCAATATTGAAGAGGAGTGTCAACTAGTCATGGGCAATATAAAAGGTATAAGGTAGAAATGATGATGAAGCTGTCATCAAGGAGGATAAATACCGATGTTCAGTGTTCGTCTTTACACTAGATATTGCAAGTTTAAAATGTGTTGTTTTCCCCCCCAAAAAAACCTGTTGAACTTGAAGCATTTTTAATTCAAATATGTGCAAGTTTATTTTTGTGCGGTATTAAATTTACAAATAAGAAACCAGGAAAGCGGACAAGTTTGAACTTTGTGTTCTTTTTAATAACATTTAGCTTTTATAATTTTTGTGTTGCATGTTTTGGAAAATAGATTTGATTATTTTTAAATGCATTTTGCACAATACATATTCTATGGCATTCTAAACTTTTTTGAAGTTGTTCTGCTGCAATGTATTTGGAAAGTGAGAATGTTTATAAACTGCCATTTTGACATATATGATGAAAAGAAAAGAATATATCGCGATAGATATCATTACCGCACATGCTTTAGATTATATCCCAATATAGATTTGAGGCTATATCGCCCAGCCCTAGTGTCAAATGTGCCCTCACAATATCCAGAACTTACAGCCTCTCAAGCCAAATCTTCTCCATACCTGGTGCCTTGCCACCGAGAGGCTTTTTTTTCTACCTCTGCAACTGATGCCACAGAAGAATCACCTCCCCCAGAATTGCCAAGCTCTGCCTCCTTCATGGAGGACATAGTAACTGGATGGAGGAGAACCTCAAATTGCTTCTTTCACTACCTGACAATATCCTATCACCTATGATCATGAGATGTGGATCAGGACCGAAGAAGGAGATTCCACATACAAGCCAAAAGTTCAGGATCAGTTCTGATCCTTTGGAGTTAAAGAAAGTCAGCTGTTGTGGTTTGCGGCACCTCCCTTTTTCTGAGACTGTCCTACTGTGAAGAAACACACGGGCGATAAAAAACTTGTTAGAGGGACTGTAAATCAATTATGGCCTGAAAACAATTTGGGAACCCCCAGAATGCGTTGGATACAGTGTCACTAAGGAGAGGGATGTCTGGGTTTCCCTCCTGAACCTCTTGCATATCCAATTCAGTCTTGGTTGAGCGAAAGACAATGGATGGGTGAATGAATGATTGGATCAATGGCCAAACACATGGATAAACAGGACGGATGATGTGCTCTCTTTTCTCACATACCCCCATTTGTAAGTACAACTAAAACAGAGTCTATTACAGGACAACACAGGCATGAGATGTGTCAGATTCAATTTCAACTGTGAGGAAAAATAAAACATAAGAAACATGAATACAACAGAAAATGATTTTTATTGTAAAAATTAAGAATACTGCTGAAAATATTTTGTGTCAAATAAAATAGTTTGCATTTAATCCACACTTAATCCTTAACTTCAGAATGATATGGATTTAATCACAGCTCTTTCAAATGTCCAGATGTTCTCTTGGCAGAGATGAGACCAGAACAATTTTCCCTCCCACTAACAACAAGTAAGCTCCCACCAACAACAAGGACGCTCATAACCCTTGAGAATCCAATGAACACTCTTGTGTTTACACTTTTAACTGGAGTGATGCGCCTCTCAAAGGACACTTGAGAGTACAATAGCTCTCTGTTATCTACTCTACTCACAGATATAATCACACATGCTCATAAACAGTGAAGAGCTCCAGTGAGCTGACTTCGACACATCCCGCCCCAATCTCAAGAAGGAGAAATAAGAGCAGATATGCTCATGCACCAACAGAGGTGACAACAGATAGCAGAGACAAACAGAGGGGCAAACCACGATGAAAGGGGGCTAATAGGAAGGGACAAGTGTTGAGAGTTAAACAGATAGTGAAGGACAAGGCAAAGAGAGCTTGAAGCGTCCTTTAAGGTTGATTGACATCCCTACTGAACACATGTGAGACCTCAAGTGAGTCACAAGCTCTCAATTCTAGCAGGAAACAGCAAAGCCTTGTAGCTGTCACAACTGGTTAAAATTATTCAACAGTTTAAAAAGCACAAACATGGGCTTAGGTACACTAGAAAAATAACGTTGTAACAATGCAAACTGTTCTCACTGAGGATAACGAATAATATGAAGTGAGGTAGATTTAAAAAAAGATTCACAGATGTACATGATAAATCTAACTTTGAATAAAATGAAAAGGGTTTTCAAGTTGCACAAACACAAAACAACAACAAAATCCAGCTACTCACAGTGACCACAACCCATTTCCCTCCTAGGGCTGCCTCCGGTTGCAGGTATAGAGGCAGGGTGCCACATGCCTGAAGCACAAACTCAAGTTGTGTTTCAATGGATCCCCGATCGTACACTATCTAGGCGAGAACAGAAAGGAAAGGGTCCATGTGGAGAAGGAGGAGCTGTTTTCAAGTCGGTAATGCCAGGGGGGTGCGGCACTGCATAGCAAAAGTAGGAGGAGTCCACCGGCGCCAGTTATAGGATTACCCAGATTATCCTTCCACGGAGATCAATCCCACAGGAACAGTTTGCTGGCCGACTGCTGCACAAATCAGCTATTCCACCACCCACCCGACTTGCATCTGTCTCTCTGTGCATGGTTGTGTAGCTGCGCAGAGACACCTGTTGCAGTGACATGAACAGGGTGTCAAGCGTATGGGGAGGTGGGGGTCAAACTTAAAAGAGTCCAGAACAACGAGACGACTCTGATTACTACCTCGTAAAAGGGATCAAGCCTGGAGACCAACACATTGCAGAGAAACTCAATAGCTACCAAAGGGGTTTTTTATATGTCAAGGACATTTCTGAAATATATCTTGTTTTTTCTGTGCAGATAGAACATTAATGGGCTGAGAAAGAGAAAACATGGAAGCAGATATTCAAGAAGTTTCTCTTTTATCTTCCTCCAAGCATCTGAAATCTCCCATCTAGTCAGAAAATAAACATAACAGCACGAGTGCTGAATGGCATTACTGATGGCATGGTGAGTTCTGCCTGAGTGCTGCATTTGTATGTTTGTGTGTTTAAGAAGTGTTATGACATTCCAGGTTGTTAGGAATTGTCTTTTTGCAAAAGCTGTAGGACAGACAAGAAAACGTGCAGCAAAGCAAGAACCCGGGCCAAATATACACCTTAAAATACACCTTAAAGGCAACAGAGAACAATACCTGGAAAATCCTCAGGGAGCCTATACAAATTATGTAGCCAGTAGTCTGCAATATGATCCTTGATAAAACACTACTTCAACAGAGTTTTGTTTTACTGAAGCAAATAACACTGAAATCAGTTAATTGTACACCATTCCAGGAGCACCTCTAATTTATTTTGGCATACAAGCACATCATGTGATTAACAAAAATGACCCTAGCCAATAAATGTGATTCTGGCATAGATTCTAGTCTGCAGCTGCTCCACTTTAATTTATCCTACCCACCTATCAAATGTTCATTTTCTGAATTAAACTATAGTTCTAAAATCTTGAGAAACCTTCCCTGATATGTGTACGTGACTCAACTGTTTCCTTGTGCGAGACACCTGTATGACGCTGGATCGACTGACCATGAATCACTTGAAAGAGAGATTCTGGTAAAGCCTATCCTTATCCTGACAGTAGTCAGGCAGGAGAATCGGTCAAAAGCCGGGCAAATGAAAAAGAGAGAACACCAACGAAGAAACGCTTTTCAGATTTAGCAAGTGCCACAGGAAGAAATTAACATAATCTTTTTATTCTTCAAAGCATGATGTGTTGTGATAGTGTGTCATGGCCCACATAAAACATGTCAAATCAACTCCTGAGAGCCCTAATTAGAAATCAGAGATGTAACACAGATTACAAAGACATGGGAGGACGATAATTGGCATTGCTTAATTTAGGTTACACTCCCTATTCATAAATCTGAGTTTAAAATATTATAATCTGCGGACTCTAACCTCAGGGAGAAAGTATTTCCTTATGATCTTGTCCCTTCATAAGATGTGAAATCTCAGAATATGAAGCTATAATTATGTAACATGTAAAAAAAATTTGTGACTCAACCATTTTGTTTGTTGCTTAATCCGAAATAATTGGCTAGGATTAAGAGAAGACGGTTTGTTTAAAAAAACCTTTACATAATTTTGAGATTTAATAAGCATTATTTTAAATGCATAAAACCAATTCTCCATGACAATATCACTCATTTATGTGTTTTTGTTTGCCCACAAATGTAAATTTAACTGTAAAAGGTAATTCAATCTCAATTTAAACCCATCTAACTCTTATTAAGGTCACACTGTTTTTAAACTACAACTAACAATCTACAGTTAAGACCAAAATTATTTATACACCTGGCAGATTTAGGTTTGAAGCTTTCTTAAAATTTTTATAATGTACCAATGCATGTTTGTTTTCTGACCAGAAGTGTTATGAACATTTTAAAGTGTCCCAGCCAGAGTTTCGACTTGAGTCTGATAGAAAATCCACACAATCCATTCAGCTTCAAAGACTTGGAGCTAGTAACCAAGGATAAATTGTCCATATACCAATAGAACATTTGAATACATTCTTTTTTAAACCAAAACTGAAATTTAAATTTTATTATAGTTTAAGAGATGCCTGTCTCATTTTCTTTCTGAAACAAACTTCATGAAATAATGAAAACCATTTTAAATCTAAGCCTCTCAGGGCTATGAATAATTTTGAGCGTACATGTATGAGCTACAGTACATGTCTGTTAACCAGCTGTTTGCTGGCTTGGCTACAGGAGGAGATAGCCTGAATAATATCCGGGTCATATCATCTTGTGTGTAACTATAAAAAGCAGAACAGCCAAAATACACAGTATTCACAGCAATAACTACTGTTAACTTTAGCAGGTGTTATATAGTTGCTTTTGTAATTGGCACTCATGGTAATAACTTTTCCTTTTCTATAAAAGAATAACATAGATCACATTAGACATCTTTGGGTTAAACTTTTGTGTAAATACAATGAAACTGGGCCATTTTTCTTAAAGGTATTATACCGTAAGAATGCATTGCCAGCTCACATTTGTTAAGAAATACAGGGGAACATTATATCAAGATACTGTACATAAAAGTGCTGTGAGACTGAGAGTGCCTCATTCTCCCAAATAATATAACCATCCTGTTTCTTCTGCAACACTCTGAAAATTAAACATTACCACACTGTAAACATGAAAAAACATGACACAGGTTCTAAAATAAGTTCTGGAGCCTGGGTGTGAATGTCCCTATGTGGGTTTTGCAGTAAGAGTATAAATAAGGAAAACTTTGCTCATATCACGTAATATTACAAATAATAAAACAGAGGTTCATGCTCACTTTTCTGTTTTTGCCCTAACTTACAAAATCATTATAAAAAACTTGTTTTTTCTACCATTATTGCTTTTCAGCCTATCCTAATATGCTATAACTCATAGGGAAACTAATAATTCAGAGACAGATATTTTTTTTTACCACCATGCAACATTAATTCTAGCACTCCCTTAGTTTTTCAGCAAAATCTGAATTTCTGCACTTGTGTATCTATACTTGATATGTTCCCCTAAGAAATCATTTTGTAGGCATGTCAGCAGCTGGAGCTATTAATCAGCACCTGCAACTGTTTAAAAAAATTAATCACGCCACTGTGCAGCTGCTCAGTGATTAAAAACTCAAATCCAACAAGATCAGAGAGATGTAAATCAATCTGCATCCATCCATTGATGTGTTTGTTGTTACAGTGTAATTTGAGAAGAAACAGCCTAATACCTCTTATGACAAAATACTCCTGCAGCCCATGGGTCTTTCCAGGTTCTCAGCTTGATTAAAGCTGGAATTAAATCATGGGTATGACCTTCTTCACTAATGACTAATTACTGGCAATTAGCCCAGAGAATGGCCTCCTTACGTCCCATATTTTTTCCTTTATTCTCTACTCACAATCTGCACGTACTCGCACAAAAAGACATGAAAGTTTTTACACTGACATACAAACGCACACACCCCATGAAAAGCACAACAACAAAAAAAGACCCATTGCATATATTGTGTGCTAGTACACGTGTTGGGAATGAAGTATTGCAGGTTTCAAGCTACAGAGTGCTTGAGCAAAAACTTGTAGAGAACCACACCTACCTTACCTGTGTGGTTTATTCACTCTGAAAGATCTGTGCACGATTAAGCATTAAAGCTCACATACTACAACCCACATGCTTCAGGTCATGTGATGCCATCACTGTTTTCCAGTGAAATATGCGCATACCATATTCACAGAAAACGTTGAGTGTATCTTTTTTGCTTTTTTTCCAGCTTGAGTGCATGAGGAGGTGAATCAATTACCCTTATTTAGCGAGTGTTGAGAGCTCAGATCAACTCAGATGACTCGTTCCCTCGCCGCCCCTACACCCTAAACCTCCATTTCCCTTTTGTTTTGCTTCTATCACTCAATCCTGTTCTTCTTTCTGCAGTGACTTCACCAATCTGCGAGCTAAATAAGTTCTCACCATCAAAAAGCAGCAAGAGGGTACTCGTCAGCTTGTCTAGAATCAGTTCCACTGACAAAAAATAAAAATTGCTGGAGTGCAGAGAGGGGGAAAAAAATGCTGATTCTATAACTGCAAAATCCTGAGTAAGCCTGTGTGAAAACCTGCTGAAACATAACATGTCTGGGAAAAGCTGAGGAGAAGGAAGATCACTAAACAATCCCCACATAATCACCAGCTTGTTTCTTGACTCTACACGCCTTAGGCTTCATGCTTGTAACAGATTACAAAGGCTGACCATACAAGAGTCAAGAAATGAGCACAATTTATGACTCTATTATGCGTCTGAGTATGTGGGCTGTTGATGCAAAAATATGTCACAAATCATAGTTGTGAGCCAAGATGGAGACAAAGAAAGGGATTGAAATGATCTAAAGCTGTTTTTGTTTTTCAGACTGCTGCGCTGCATAATGTACCATTTAAAAGTTCCCTTTTTTCCTTATTTTGAGGTAATTTTCAACACAAAAATAACCTCAGTTTGGGACTAATGTGGGATTGGGGAACTTTTCAATTAAAATTATTTGAAAAAAAGCAGTATTTGAAACTCTGAAATCAAATCTTGATAAGTTTCCCCTTTGGGTGAAGAATCTCAACTGAGAAAACATCAGACATTTATTGTACTGATATTGATGTAGAGCAGTTGAACCCATGTGCATAACTCTTAGGATGACCCTACGGCCTGATCAAAAACTGACAAGACAACATAAATGAAGCCTCCTGAGGGGGAACTCCTCTGTTCCTTCTTTACCATGGGTTTCTTTCTCTACATGTTTTCCCATCCACATGTCTGCCATTCCCTGAGGAGCTGCATTCATTTTAAAAACAATTTTCAGCCTCACTAAGTAGTCCTGAGATATTTGTGATAACACGACAGAGCATCAGTTACAGTTCCTTCCATTACATTTTGTAATGTTGCAGCCATAAATTTAAATGTATCCTGGAGTATTTTATCTATTACACCAACATAAAATAATGGATAGCTGTGAAATGAAAGGAAAGTGTTATTTTTTAGCAAAAATCTAAGAAGTGTGGTATTTAGGTGTTATTTTAATGCCTCTAAATTAAATCAAATACCCTCAGAAGTCACCTAATCAGTAATTGGAGTCCACCTGAGGTTAATTTAATCTTAATATGAATACAGCTGTTTTGTGTGGGCCTCCGAATTATGGTTCATGACCTTCCAGCTAAACTGCGAGTCTGGACAAAGACAGCAGAGATGCAGCAAAGAGGCCCATGATAACACTGTAGGAGCTGAAGAGATCCACAGCTCAGGAGAGATAACCTATCGACAGGGAAACCCCACAAATCAGGCTTTTATGCAAGAGTGACAAAAAGAAAGCAGTTGTCAAGAGAATTCCACAATAAGTCCTGTTTGCAGCTTGCCACACGCCATAGAGGACGAAGCAAACATGTCAACGAAGGAGCTCTGGTCAAGTGAGATGTAAACTAAACTTTTCTGCCTATGTTCGGAACGTTAACAGTGCAGATCACCCTGAGCACAATCTCCACAGAGAAACATGGTGGTGGTGGTGGCATCATGCTGTGGGGACATTTGAATGGCAGAATGAATGCAGCTCAATACAGGTCAACTTGTAAAATCTTTTAAAGGCTGTGCTCGTGGTATTCTACAAATGAATGAGTAAAGGTTTCATTCTTGCAAAGTTGGTTAAGACATACCACTAAAGACATTCAGCTGTCATTAGAAGGTTGTTGTAACACTTACCAAAAAACATGCATTATCTTATTTGCACTTCATTCTTATGGACTACTTCATTTGAGTCTTTTGGATAAAATACCAATAAAATAAATGAAGTTTGTTGTTGTAACCTGATGAAGTCAAACTACTTATCTATAAAGAAAACATTTTTTTATTTTCCTCTAACAGTCTACTGTCATCTTTTTATCCTCTTATATAAAAAAGGCCTGTCGTTTTTCCACTGCTGTAGTTCAATCAGTGTGTCATTCTGGGTGAAAACAAACATCACGCGATAGTTTATGCTGTGACTCAGTGAGATTCAATAATCATTTATTAAAGGTTGAGTTTAACAGACAATCATCTTATTTAGAAAGTGATCAGCAAAGTAGGCCATAACTACTCCACATGTTTCAAACTCCTGATCGCCTAAGCGGTCAGTACGGATAAGGGGGTGAAAGCCATCTGCTGGTTCAAGGGCAAAGTCAGAAAGGGTGACCCGAGAGCAGCTTTGCTGTGCGAAATCACATCACAATGTTTTCCGGAGAGGCTCCCACAGCCCATAGCGCTGACCAGGGCGCGTCCAGCATACACGCTCCTCTCCAGTACCTCAAAGGGACTCCCAAGTTTGTTTATCAGCAGAAAGCCGACATTCCTCCGCGCTGTGACATGCAGTCCTCTTCGGATCTAACGACCGTCCCAGACCAATAAATACTGTTTCTGTCTCAAACAGTTTAGCAAGAGACGCACGACAAGCGCCATAAATTACATAAGCGCAATTAAAGTGCCAACCTCTGACCTTGCCAGACCGGCGCAAGCATGATCACCTGACTTTATGCAATGCCAACAACTCTCGATTCAGCGTCAAACTACTATTCAACAGCTAAATCTAACATTCGCATTAAAGTCCGCGAACAGTTTCGCCGGCCAGACCTATATAGAGGAGACGCCATGAAACGATCCTCTCGAGTCAAAACAAAGCGCGAGCAACAGCAGAGTCGATAGGAACACAGATCGCTACTGAGAGCGCAGGCCTTTACTTACTGAGGTGTAAATATGGATCATTGCTGTCCATGGTGAGCGAGTTGTTGCGTCGGTTTCCTACAGTTGTTGCCGCTCCGCATCCCAGTGCATTCTCTCTCTCTCTCTCTCTCTCTCTCTCTCTCTCTCTCTCTCTCTATCTCTCTCTCTCTCTCAGCTCAACTGAACCCTGCAAGGCTGCTCAGCTCAGCGCGGGGGCCCAGCGAGGGAGGGGCGCGGCAGAACAGGGTTCTCCCAATGACAGGAGTGGTCAGTATTGAGCTCCATGATGAAACATTTCTCTATCTCTAACAATGTGTTGCAATACTTTTTTTTTTCCAGCTAAATGCTCATTTTGGCGACATAACAAGGTTGTCTATATTAATAATGTAGGAAACCCCATTTTAAAAGCAACAACTGTGATTCAGATAGTATAAAACAACACCGTGGCAACAATTTGAAACGGATATTACTGATTAATACTTTGATTACCCTGCTTTAGCTAAGTAGGCTATAAGCCATGCTGTGTAGCTGTCTGAAACATCTAGGCTTTCCTGAGTGAACTTATTACAGCGCAATGCAGGTCTATCTCAAATACATTTCACACTGAGCAATGCGTAATTAATCGTGCAATTACATTTTCCAATACAAAGCACTGTTTTTAATGTCCTGCAGTCTTTCAGTAAGGGGGGATTCCTCCTGTGTTTACCTAATTGTTAGATTGAGTCCTGGTCTGGATACCCCCCGCAGCCCCCCTCCTCACACCCCTGTTCAGAGTGCGGGGTCATGCAGGGGTGAAGCTCCTGGTACCTCAGAAGGTTATTCAGGAGTCAAGCCGCGCTGAGGCATTCAGTCTTGAACCGCAGAGCGGCCAGACGCTCCGTCAACGCCTCGGCCCCGCTGACCACTCAGCGGACCCCTTTATAGGCCTGCCCCGCTAATGGGGCGAGCACCCCCGGCTCCACCGCCATCCTTGTAACAGCGACCCATAAAAGCGCACAGGAGGATGCTAACCAAGATGAATAGCGTTTTTTTTACTCTCGCCTCATTCTACACTAATCAGAGCTTTTCATTTGTTATGGCATCGCGCCAGCCCCTCCACCACAGCCTCCATTAGGGCCAGATAGCGTATAAATTCATTAAAGTCAAAGAGGGGGGCATTAAAATGGTCATTTGTTAGACCTCCCTTTGTGTGTCCCTAATGGTGACACATGGTTCAAGGCATTGAGATGATTTTGGTTGCTTTCTTTCAACTGCTGTGCATAAAGAGTGGGACGTGGGAAGGAGTAAAGAATGTCAAATTTCTCTTGGAAACATATAAAAAATGTATATAGGGCTACTTCAGTATTTTTTCATCTTTGCATACTGTATGGCATTGAATCATACTAATTCGTATGTACTTTATTTTTTTCTGTTTGTATTTTTAAACAAGAAAAGTATATATTTTTTGCATACCCCACAGTTAATGTTTTATTTTGCTTATCAATCCATCCATCAACTCCCGATGCCCCCACTCCTTTACACAAATACAAACTCACAGTGAGTGAAGCAACCCTTTTCACTAATCCCATTGTATTCACAGGCTCATTCCAACCAAACAATGTCCTAAAGACGAATCTTAAACTAAGTTCAACAAACCTATAGGCCACCTGTTTAGAAGCTGTGGTGGGGGACAAAACAGGCCAGGAAGAAAAAAGAACCTTTGCAACAAATTGTCACGTTCAAGCACCATTTAATAAAAAGTCATTTTAGGACACGGGTTTTAGCACACATCTTTACAAAAGCATCAACAGAAAATATGAATAAGTACCATCCCAGTTTGACCAGTCCCCATTTGGCTGTTACTTGCAGCGTTGTCATGGGAAATGACTCTCTCCATCTGCCTCCCCTGTCAGTGGCCCATCTCCATCAAGCTTTATCAGAGGGAGCTCCACCACCCCCTGCTTTCCTGGACCCTCTTCAGCCACCCCCACCTCCAACCCTCCTTGTCCCTCTCTCTCATACATAAGCCTGAGATGATAAGTGTTCGGACTCTTTGTGCGGGCCGGGAATAAGACAATGCCACACATCACTACAGAACATCATCCATCTCACAGGCCATCAGTCGGGCACACAAAAGATGAAATGTGGCTCGAATTCCCTTTTGGCCAAGTGGCTTCTCTTTGCTTAAAAGTAGCTTTGTCTTTCATTTATTTTTTCTCATTTTCACGGCTAGGTTTGTGTTAAACCAAGAATGTTTTTGGGGTTTTGAACACATGTTGGAAAACTTGTCAATACCAGTCAGTTTTGTCTCAAAGCACCAGTGCAAATGTCCGAGGTATTGAGTAATTCAAAAAAAGCATTTTTATTGTTTAGCACTGAAAATGCTTAACTGAAAATGATAAATGAAAGTTGCATGAAGCCTCTCTCCTCTTTTAAAAAATTAAAGGCTGTTTGTCACTTGAATGAAACCATCAAGCCCTTGTTTCTCCTCTTCTGCTCATATGGCTTTGTATTCTTTGAAGAGCCGCATGGTGCTTTGTTTTATTTTTCTCACTGCTTGTGAAAGCTGTGAGAATTTCATGTAATTTATAAATGTATAACCAATAAAGTGGTTTTATCCAGACAACAGATCACAGAAACATATCTGAAGGTAATTTAGATGGACTCTAATGAAAAAGAGTTGAATAAGCACGAGTCTCTGAAAGGTTTGATTTCAAACTACGGGATAAGTACTTCTAAATTCATGAAACAATAGATGTGGAAAGCATAGTGATTCCAGTTTTAAATGTAGATTGATTCATGTTTAGTGTTTAGGTTTTTCCATTTTATTAAATCTAACAGAACTAACAATGAACTATTTGCATATGCAGCATACACAGTGCCTTGCAAAAACATTCATAGTTCTTTAGCTTTTTCACATTTTATCATGTTCCAACCTCAACTTGGGGTTTTGTGAAAAAAAGAAAACAGTTGTGAAGTTGTGCAAGGAAATTATGCAGTATATCATAAACAGAGCGCTTCGTTGTGTAATTTAATCTTCGAATAGGAGCAGCTGTTCTGCAAAGGCCTCAGACATTTATTAGAGATGAAAAATGAACAAACAGGGTCATGATGACCAGGAAACATAACAGACAGATCAGGGATTAAGTTGTGGAGAAGCAGAATTAGGGTATAAAACTAGCAGAGTGTGATTCAATCCATCATCCAAAAAGGGCAAGAGCACAGCACAACAGCAAACCAATTTAGACATGGCTGTCCAGCTAAACTGAAAGGCCGTGCAAGGAACGCATTAAGCAGAGAAACTACAGAGAGGTCCATGGTAACTCTAAAGGAGTTGCAGAAATTCACTACTCAGGTGGGAGAGTCTGTTGACAGGATAACTATTATTCTTGTACTCCACAAATCTAGCCTTTATAGAAGAGTGGCAAAAAAGCCATTGTTTAAAGAAGGCCTGAATAGGTCCTGTTTGCAACTTGCTTCAAGGGATGTATGAGACAGCACATACTGTACATGTGAATGAAAGGGCTCTAGACCAGTAGTTCCCAAAGTTGTGGTCGGGACCCCACTTGGGGTCACAACGATGCAAATGTGGGGTCTTGGGATCCTCTTAAAACAATAACCTACATACCAAAATATGCATATGAATGTTATAAATAGTACAAAAGAAAAACAAAACATGACTTGAATTTTTAAAAGCAACATACTGGTCAATATACTGACTGCTGATGCTGGTGTGTTGCCATTATACCACTTATTAACTGACTCAGTAAGAATGCTTGTATGTTCAACCAAGAGTTGGGGTCATGAGCCTCTTATATTCTTAGTTTGTGGTTCATAAACTGGAAAGTTTTGGAACCACTGCTCGAGACCAAAATCTAACTTTTTGACCTTTATACAAAACTCATCACCCTGATGCTTTTCTTCAACCATGACAGAAAAGCTGGTTGATTGTAAAAATAGATGTTGCTAAATACTGATCAATCCTGGTAGAATACCTTGTAGAGATTGAAAAAAACTTTAAACAAAGGTGGAGGTTTACATTTCTACCAGGACAATGACTTTAAACATACAGCCAGATTCAAATCAAAACGTATTTGATAGAATGACAAGAATAAAGACTTGTGAATACTTTTACTAATAACTGTATGTTTAAACAGTTTGTCTGATGTAAATATGACTTTTTTAGCCTTTAAAAAAAAATCAGTTTTGATTGCATCATTTCACTCACGTAAAAAATGACATGGCTGTTCATTCCCAAACTGTATGAAAATGAGTTGAAAAACATAATTACAAATAGTGCTCTTACACTTCTTCATTTAGAAAATAATTGGGATCTCTATGTGACATGTTTAGACTGAATTGTTGCTAACATCTTCATTTATGTAGTGTTTCGGACAAAAAAGGACGCACACGCAAAGCCGATTCTAACAATGTGACTAAAAAAGCCTTAATCCATTTTCCTCCGATGTTCCATAAACCGTTGAGCCATACCATCAGGTTAACCTGTTAATCTGCTCTCTATAGCTCTGCGTTAGAAGCTTTAGACAATCAATATGATGAGCCTCGGCTGGTGCAGACTATCCATTAAAACACCCATCCAATTATACACTCTTATTACTTGACATCACACAGAAAACACATGGTCTATATTCTTAGATGACTCAGACATTGTTAGTACACTCAATCATTGTTTATATTCATCCGTGAGCTGGTCAACACCATATATTAATTATTATAGGTTTACTAGATTTAAAAAATAGCTGACTAGTTTCAGGTTAGACTGCGGGTTGATTGCCGACCCCTGCCAGATGGTTGACCTTCACATTAGTCGTCACCTTGCCTTAATAAGTTAAGACAGACTAGGGGCTTGTTCTTTTTAAAAGGAGCTGAACCAGACCACCTCAGGTTAATCTCTCTATAGCCTGAAATGCCCATGAGGGATTAGGTCCAGTGTACACCTGCTGCTGATTTTTAACACACCATCTCTCTGATGTCTCTGCTCTACTAGTATAATCAGAGCTTTCAAAATGAATGCGTATAGAACATTATGTACGTTATGTAAATTAGTACTTTTTAAAATTATTATTATTACTGAAACATATTTAGCCAAAGCAGAAATTGTATTTGTTCTCAGTATCATTTTTTTTTTTTTTTACCAGATACCATCTTTAGAAAGCTTTACTTACACCTATGATTGATGAAGAAAGACCTGTTCAAATAAAGTTTAATTAACCATATTAAAACTCAGATGCTTGGACTCTCTGTCATGACAGTAAAGTAGAATTCACACCAGGAGTGAGACGTCAGCAGCACTTTAGCCCCTCAGAAGAATCTGTCCAATCCCTCTGACACAGCCTAGAACAGCGACAACCCTTTAGGTGGTTTAACATCAGTTCACAGTCAAGCTGGAAACTTGACCTGACCTTAACATTTATTTGCACTTTGATTTGCACTTGTCTGACACTCTTACATGATTGACATGTGAGAGTGGCCCTGATGAGTTATCAGTGTGTGAAAGACCCAAGGCCTTTGCAATGCCCAAATGCCCAGAACAGTCAGAAGAGCTCATTCTTGACCACACATATACTCCAGTAAATATTTTTTTTAAAACGCAAATACTTTCTTAATAAGTGAGAAGAAGACAGCATAGATAAGGATTTGTATTTATTTATTTGTAAAGTAAACAACAGCAAAAATGCAGCCTTTATAGTGATTAGTAAAGTGTTCTCCAACAACAATCTGAATTCAGGGATCAGTTAAATTAAGCTGTTTTGCTGGTGCTGTTTGGGACTGACTGTAGAGCTGACCCAAGGCATAAGCAAACTAAGCTGCTGCACAGGACCTTGTGGACTTTGGTAAAGTACAAAGGATAATCTTAATTGTTGGATTGTTGTATAGGCTATAGTTAAATTCAGATGCTACAAATTCAGTCTTTTCTTTGTGTTGGAACTTGTTCACAAATACATCTCAGCAAATATTAACCGATTATGCGGGATTTATTTTAAGTTGAACCACTTAAACTTGGCCGCCTTTCTCAGATTTTGTCATCAGGAAGAGGGACCCAAAATCAAATTCTTCTAAAGGCCCTATACAACCTTGGGCTAGTCTTGACTGTGAACATACTAGCTCAAAAGACAACCTGCTTCTGCATAAGGTGGCAAAACAAGAAAATAAAACCAAGGTCTAGATATTTGTGTGTCTTACACTTAGACAATATGAAAAAAAAAAATCGGAGACATAAAACAGTCACTAAGATCTAATTTCAATGTCCAAAATAATTAAAAATAACAATGATATTATCGCTTTTAGTATGTAGGCCTATGTAACACCTACTGATTCATAGCCCTTCTAAAAAATAAGGCATCATATCGTTACAAGTATCCCAAGTGTGTGATTTTAAGCCTATACCGCCTTCTGGTGGCTAATATAAACAACGCAAGCCGCACAACTTAATAACCCTCAACGGCATCCGTAGAAGTTAAGATAAAGACCGACGTGTATTTAACTTGACAGTGATGTGAGTCGGCGCTTGGTGTCAGTTGGTTTTCGTTTGAACGATAAGTCACTAATGAGTTCTAAGGAGGATGCCATCCGACTTAAAGTTAGACTTCGGAAATTGTCAACAATACCCAGTGATGGATAGTGAGACGGGCATGTTCTCTATCGATCAGGGAGGAGAGTGGGGTAAGACGATCTGATTCTTTCTAGAAACACCCACACAAGGAAGCTGTTCGTAGACAGGGTTTAACGATGTCTTACAGTAAAATAGCTAAATATATATCATGTTTGGAAATTTCTTGGTTTGAGTGATCTGTACATACGTTTGACGTTAATGTTGTAACGTTTGTTGGGCTGCTTTTCAACTTTTGGCTAGCCAGTTAGCATTAGCATGTTGTGGATGCTGAGATGACGTAACACTAGCAATTTTTGTGTTAATAACGGAGAAGGCGCGATATAAAATCATCGTATCTGAAGTTATATAAATTTATTAAATTTCATAAATACCCCTGTATCAGCTTAGCTGTTGTAACCCCGTTGACTCCACATATTTTGCACATGTTTACATATGTTTCATTTATTGTTATGCAACGTATGATAACCATGGTTAAACTGTTATACGTTAGTTAATAAAACGGTGTATAATAAAATAAAAACAAATTTATAATAGTGTTTCGTTTTATTTTACTTTATGTGTAATGAGAATAATTATAAAATAATTTGGCTTCTTCTAAGAAAACCAGGATTTGAATA
Source organism: Valencia hispanica (assembly GCA_963556495.2). Taxonomy (NCBI): domain Eukaryota; kingdom Metazoa; phylum Chordata; class Actinopteri; order Cyprinodontiformes; family Valenciidae; genus Valencia; species Valencia hispanica. Next base: position 23,705,099 of record OY747705.1, on the reverse strand, counting down.
TTAGAAAGAACTGAGAACCACTTTAATTTAACAAGATTGTTACTAAGTAAGTGCAGATAATGAATTTTAACATATGATATAATTTTACATAGCAAGACAAAATACAATAGCTTTAATTTTGAATAAATTGGTAGCTTGATGGATTTAGTTACTCATAGTCATACTCTTAGTCAGCAGTTATGTGTGATTTAAAGGTATAAATACATTATTTTATTGTGTTTTAATATCCAGTTAAGGTATAGCTATCAGCCCTCTCTTGTGCTGGTGTTGACATAGATATTCATGAAATCTTTTCAGCCAATTGGGAGGCACTGCTAAGATAAAGTTCCTGCTTTTTTTAATATTTCCTAATTTTTGTTTCACCATGCAGCTGATGATTTACATCTTGAAAGTTTTTCCTTTTCTACTGTAGTTTTCATTGTAGTAATCCATCTATGCACACAGTGTGCTACTTGTACAATGACTAAAAATTGAGTCAGGGTTTAATCATTTGGACAAAATAATCTCCATTCCCAAATATTCTTTAACTTTGGTTACAGACATGAAGATAAACACACTCATAACACAGATAAGTCATGAAAGTAGTGATAATTGAGAACTGTTTGGCATCCAGTAGGAAAGCGTTACATAATGTGTTTGAACATTGTGTAACAACAATAACCTTTTTAAAACATATGAAATATAACGGTATAAAATAAATGTATTTATTTGTGAAATTATGTCAACTTTTGAAGTTAACATGGTGCTTTGGACACAAAGTTAAACTATCTCATTAACTTCTCATCTAAGAAGTTTGCTCTTCTGATGACAATCTGTCAGGCAGATAACTTGTTAATCTTGTAGCCTTTGAATTGTTGAGGTAGTGAGTTAAAGTTTTCCTCAGTCTTGGTAACATTCATTTATCAGTATTTCAGCCAGGGACTAACATGTATCGTTTTAATATCATTTGGAAATGAATAGAGTGGTTAGGATTATTTTAGATATCACTGGACAAAAACTGCTCTACACTAATTAGTGTCATGCCCTTCAGACGTTGCAAAAGAACATGAATATATGGATAAGAGAGAAGGACAATGTAGATCAAGAAAACTTAGTTGTGCATATTTCAGATGATAATTAATCTTAAGAAAATAATCTTATAAACAGTGTCACGGTCAAACACATGACACGCAGCAGAGGTTCGAACCTCTGCTGCGTGTCTTAATGACCTTTAAGCTGATCTAGTCATGTTAAACCACCATCATATTTCTCTCCCATTTCCCAGATTGATTTGACATTGTGTAAAAGTTGTTATTGTAAATGCTAAGCTTTTTATTGAAGCCATGTGAATCTATTAATCAATCTTAACACCAGCATTCATAGATCATCATATTGCTATTTTGCTTTCAAAAATTATTTGTCATGGCTGAATTTGAACTGGTCTGACCCATGTTCAGTGTCTGTATCCTTCTTGTTACGCAGACCTAAGCCTGTTTGATGAACTGGATAACCTGGGGGATGCAGATGAGCTACTCGAAGCCCTCGAAAGTGGAGCCTGTGTGAGTATATTCAGAGTTGATCTAGTGATTACTGTGTATCACTTATAGTCAAGTTTGCACAGATTTTATGAAATGGGAACAACAATTTAGATTGAGAAATGTTCATAATTTACATCTGATTTAAGGAAAGTTTTTCATGATGTTGAGATTTCTGTGGAAAAAAAATATGTTTGTGTCCTCAGGCAAATGAAGGTTATCTGGATTTTGATATCGACATTCCTCCTTGGAATGAAACAGACACAAGCAGCACCTGCACAGGTATAGCAACACAATGGATAATCATGCTTTGTCTGTCTTTAGTTTCCATTTTAATGCAACATTTATTATTAGGCAGATAATTAATTAGAATTGCATTTTATTATTTTTACTTTAGTAATTGTTTTAGGTGGAAAAAGGATTTTGATCCATTAGAGTTGCACAATATATTGAGTTCCACAGTATTTTTATTTATTTATTTTTTACTCAGTTTATGATGTCAATTTTGTTTAGATTTGATTGTTTTCATGATCTTGTTTTTACTTTTACCTGAATGTATTTTTTTATTGTCTTTTTTATTGTCTGTTAATGTTTTTACATTTTCTCTTCTAAGACCTGCTTCATGAATAAAGCTGGCTTGGGATAACATACTTTTCAATCTCAAATGGTTGCTTAGTTTCAGTATTTCCGTGGATGCTTCTCTGGGAGAGCTTTAAAAAAAAAGAGTGTATATATATATATATATATATATTTATATATGAGTAACTTGATTGTTGGTGTCTTCGTGCATCCAGATGGTGAGGTGAGTTTGGACTCTCTGTCCCCTGCCCACACGCTGAGCTCCGTCCCCTCCCCTGCTTCTGTGGAAGCGTTGTCTCCATCGTCCTTACATGTAAGAATCTGTCCTTGAAGCTTCACCCCTTCTAGTTTTCTGCATTTGAATTTAGATTTCCAATGAAAATTGTCTTACAATTGTTTCTGTTGTGAGCATTTCCATATATACTCATCTTTGAATCCAGTTGGCACAAATAACTTCTTTTTCTCCAGATGGGGATCAAATATTTACAGCTGCTGTTTTATATTTGGGTGATGTAATAGTTAAGAAACTTATTAATAAAACCTATAAACACCTTGTCAGATTAATGATGAACTGTTTCTGTGAGCTGTGTGCCAAGCACTCATTAAAAAAAGGTGCCGACAACTTCAGACACATTAGCATAATTTAGCAGGCAGATGTTATCACAGTGTGTCAAAACAAGGGCAAGGGTTACATTTCTTTTTTTTTTTTTTTTTTTTTTGCCCACCACAGTCAGAACACTTTCTGCTAATTATCCTGACAATTCAAGGACGCCCTTTTCAACTGGGAGCATTTGAAAAGCTATTTATATTTTATTAATGTGAGCTTGAGACACATTAGCTAGAAATGACTTTATTTGTGTCTAAAGAATCAAGCATGGTTGGCAGTGGAAGGAAGGTATTATCTCCGATGCTGCTCACAGAAGGCATCTGTTACATAAAAATAATAGTTGCCCACATGATACAGAGGTCTTATGTTGCATGCATTTCTCCATCCAGGATGAGGCACTGTCTCCACAGTCGCAGCTTTCCCCAATTTCGGTTTCCTCCGAGTCCAGTGGCTTTTCTGAAATCTCTCTGCCAGCCAAGAAGGTTGCAAAGAGGAGCACTCAGGGGACAAGAGGTATGCCATTGTGTAAGTCTTGTATATGCAAGGTAATTCAAAGTGCTTTACAGAAAAAAATGAAAGAGAAGTGGCACCTTGAGCAACTCCACATGTGATGTTTGTGAAGATTTTAAATTATTGAACGGTAGAGAGAACTCTCCTATCAATTTAGTACAAGACAACACTAGCTAAGCTCTAGAGAGATCCACTAATATCAAGACAGAAGGTTCTGATTGCTGCTGTTAACATGTAAGGCAGCTTCTAGTGCTAACATTGTTCATCTAATAATTATTCCACCAAAGTCTAGGTTTGCAGAGTTTGACGTCTCTGAAATATATTCTCATTACATTAACATGGTCGTATTTTGACAGTTGGATTCTTTTTTTTTTTACTGTAAATGCAAATTCCCTGGCGTGGGCTAAACCCATCTCTTTTTTTTTTTTTTCATATCTTGTCCCTCCCAACCAATAATTTAAATACACCAATGCAGCAGCTAAACCTGCTCAGTCAGCAAAGAGGCCGATTCAGATGGGCCCAAAGATATCAATCCAGCCCAAACCGCTGATTGCAGCCATGCCCTTTACTCCAGCAGCTGCTCCTTTGCACCCCAAGACGATCATCATCCAGCCCCTGCAGACCACTGTACTCCCTGTGGTCAAACCAGCTTCAGTCAACATCCAACCAGCACCCCCACCAGGTCAGTTCTCACACTGCATTAAGACTTGAATTATTTTATAGTGCTCTGCATTGCAATATATTACCTTTCTGAGATGGTTTCCTGTCTCGTTATATTTTAGAGATACTGGTATATTTATTGTTTGCCTTTGCCAATTAATTTTGTTCAGATAGAAACAAATGCTGTTCTTGACAGAGCCAGCAGATGGCACTGTAATCTGTAAAAAAGGTTTTTTCCTAATCAACGAACCCTTTAATTCAAGCTCACTTCATTAGAAAACAGTGAGTTAGTATGATTTTTAAAAAAAATTTTTGGGTCTTGAATACAAATGAGGTTTAAATCTGATGTACATTTTGTTGAGATATTAAGCGATCATGAACATGGAAATAAAATCATAAACATAGGTTGTTGTGAAACATGTTGCTAAGTATCAGCCGATGTTTGTGGTTTTCATTAAAGACATCAAGGTTTTTTTGTGTCTGTGCTGGCCTTGTTTTGGGGTCTTACATCAGCACCATGAAAGCCAGTATAAATACTTATCTCACTACATAGAGCCCAAGTGGGTGGGGTAGCTGACCTTTGCTAAAGTGCATTTGAACTTCTGGCCTGTTTGCCTGCTGTTGGCCAGTATGGCAAAAAGTTTAACATGAGACATCCAAGAGCAGGTCTCAAGATGGACATCCAGTCTGCTAAGTGTTCAGCGTTGTTTGTTTTAAAAAGCTGGGCAGAGCATCTTCATTCAAAATAATAGTGTAGAGTCTGATCTGTGTGATTATTTATTCCTAAAGGACGAGTTAACATGTGTACTGATTGCTTTTCTTTTTATTCTAGCCTTATAAATACTTCTCACAGATGGTGAACTTGGACAGAAGAGACATTCCTGACAGATTAAAGATGTCTTAGGAAATCTAGGAAATGCTTTCACATGGTTAACACTGTCCACATTAAAGATAAAGATATCTGGGTCTGTTTGAGTAAGAGTTACTTTCACAATCTTACTCATAAGTGTAGGGCTCATTGAATAATAGGACATTAGTGAACACGGATACTATTGTGTTTTTGGTTCTTTATTCCCTTTTGGGCCCTGAATTGTGGGCACATGTTTTTGGGTGAGTTCAAGTACATAAGTCATAAAGCTCTCAGTTTGGAATGTGGAGGTTTAAAACCACGGGTCAGTGTGCCAAACATCTTCTGCACCTGTACTTTAAACACACAGTGCTCAGTTAAAGGCGTGGGCTAGGCCACCAGAGGCTGACAGGATTTGGAGGAACGTGGACTGTATCATTCAGCTATTCAAGCAGCTAATTGATTTAACTTATGTTGTAAAGAAAAGAAGTTGAATATGTTTGTCACACAGAAATGATAGAAGGTTTGGAAACTCTTTAGATTGTTTGTTTGAATTACTAAATACAAAAAACATTTCACAGCAGTTCCCAAAAAGTCTGGACATTTTTGGCTCTGAATCGGTGCAACAATGACTAGATTTTTGTTTTTGTTTTTTTCTTCTTCCTTAAATTCTCAAGTTTGAAAACATCAAATTGGAGCCTCGATTTTAAAACCACGGATACTGAAGTCCCTGATTCCCTTAAGTCAGGAACCCAGAGTTATGGGCAGTTAGACATATTTAGCACAGCCATAAAAAAAAAAAAAAAAGAATGTTTGTGGCATATTTAGTCTTTTTGATGGGATGAGGGAGAAAGTACCATGCCGCACTGATAGGAGGCAGTGCTGAGCCACATAGGCCCAGAGGGTAACAGGTGCTCTTCCTCTACACACTGAAAAGACTGACAACAATCAGAAAAATATGAAAATATACTCAGAATAGAACCATTCAAGGACGACTCCCCTCCCTGGTGATCAACTCCATTAAAGCGGACAGATTTTTAAAAATGAAAGGAAAATGAGAGACAAATGAGAATTTATTTTTACAAAAGTCAGAGATATTAATGGAGAAGGATGGGTGCATTGACTTCATATACAAATAAAGGTAAGCTCATACACGATTTTCAATAAAAATAAATAAATACAAATATTTTGTTGCTATAGTGACATGTGGTAAAAGGTCCACTGGAATGGGACTTGAACCTGGGATGACCACATCGAGGACTGAGGCCTCTACACATGGGGCGCCCGCACAAACCACTACGCAATGCCCCACAATTTTTGATATGAATAAAAAATTAGATAAACCAAAGAAAATATTTAAATTGAATAAAATCAGCTTAGACCTTTATATTAATCATTTTTATTTGACTTGCTATTGTATTGTTGATAAAGCCTAATTAAAAGCTTTTAAAACAACTAAATGTTTCAATTAAGATCAAATTTGAATGATAATGGATGTTGGGTATGTAAATCTGACTCCAGAGGAGTCGGTGCCTCACCAGTAATGAACCTCACCATAATTCACTGAGTATTACTACAAGTCATAAGAAAAAGAAAACATTCTAGCGCTTGCTATTGGCAAATGCCTAATGTTAATTGGGTCGGTTTGGTCTAAAACAAAAAATTATCAGGACGTCCATAGTTTTATGTATTAGTGCAGTCTAATGGACAGCGCATGAAACAACAGTTTCCTTGAGTCAAAGACATTGTTCTTGGTCAATTTTGGATTTACTGAAAAGAAACAGGACTGTTTTGGAAACCTTACATTGTAGGCTTTAGAAACATCAGAGGGGGGGTAATTTACTTTTAATATCTGTAGTGACCATATGTAGAAGTAAGGAACAACTCATGGCGTCTTTCAGCTGTGAACTACTCTGCATGTTAGTATAGAGGAGTGATGGTCTATTTCTTTGGTACAAAAGTATTAAAGATTGTTTGTTTGTTTTAATATGGTAACTGTCAGAATAGCATACACCACCTAGTAGCTTGGTCTAATATTGGTCTCAAACCAACAATGTTAGAACATACCCTAGAAATGGACAGGATAAAGGGGATGTACAGTAAAGATTTGGTCTTATTTGTCCTTTGTACTTCTCTGCTCAGTGTAATTCTCTGTTCCTGAGGATGTAGTACAGCATCTCAGCTGCTAACACAGTCCGATTGAAGAGCCAAGCTTCGGTTTTGTATACAAGCAGCTACTGTAGTTTATAGCATGCTTTTTAATCATAACATGGTTAAAATAGACTACTTATTATTAAAGATATACAAGATTAAGCTTACTGACAAAGCATCCTCCCCCACTTAGTTATGCAGTTTATATAGGTGCCATTAATTACCAGTCACCCAATTCAAGGTCATACACACCTAAGAATGTAATTAGAGTGTGTTGGTTGTACTGTAAACATATGATTACAGTAAAGCTTGTAATTTTAAAAAGCGCATGTACTTTGTCTTTCACTCAGGTCATCCTATAGTGCTGTCTCAGCCGAGCCAGCTACTCCACATCCAGACATCACAGGCCGTCTCTGCTAATGTGGTTGCTGTACCAGCACTCAGCCAGGACAAGCAGGTTCCAGTAGCTGCTCCCCCACTGGTTTCTGTCACGCTTCGAACCCCTTCCTCAGACGACGATGTAAGTCAGTTAACACTGAGATGTCACCACACCGAAAAGGAAAAGAAACATTCACTCATGTTCAAAGAACTGTTGGGCTAATATCAAACACTGTTAGAGTTGTTGGAGAAAAATAATTACTACTTTTGCTGTCATTCTCATAGTTTGCATTGGCTACAACTTGTCAAAGTCCTAAACATTCATGTGGAGTTCAAGAAACATCTATCAAGACTTGATCTAACTCTCAGGCATTTGAATCAGTATCAGCTTTATTCATCAGGTTTGTGCAGGCGAACAAGGAATTTTACTTTGGTTCTACTTTAAAAAAAATAAACAATATATAAATAGGCAAAATAAAAGTGTTTTTCTTTCTTGTAATTATATATGTATATAAATTGTTTTTACAAAAGAGAAAGACAAGGTTGAATTAGTGCAATATGTATGGTATTAATCTGGGCACACTGACTGTTAAGTGTCCATCAGAGAGATGGCCTGTTTAGTTTAATTGGTTTATTTGAACAAGGACAATGCACATTAATGAAGATTTCTGTAAATGCCCCAGTATTAACTATAAAGCTAGTTTTCAACCGTAGTCCCTGGGCAGGATATAACATGCCAGCATTATTTAAAAAAAGCAACTATCATTAATCCATGTTAACAATGAAACAAAAACAATAAATTCATTTCATAGCCAGCCATTAATATCACACAACTCTAGCATATAGCATAGCACCACAGAATAATGATTAATTATACCATAGTCTGGGTGAATACTCAACTCTGATTGGCTGGAGGGTGTAGGTTAAAAAGTGATAATGTACACCTAGGAAAGGCGTCCCGTCAAATTGCCTGATGACAGTTCTGAATCATTGCGCTGGCTCAAACGCTAGATGGTAACCATGGCAACAAAGACTCAACGTTATTTCACAGTTGACTCATCGCAACAGCAAGACAGACAAAACATGAGTGATTTTATCATTATTTGGTGAGTTTGACAACTTTGAAGACTGGGATGGTAACGTAACGTAAGGTAAAGCCACAATCTCACTTCCCATCACTGATCAACTGCTGCGGTCGGCTCGCTGTGGCCGCGTTGCTTGGCAACGCTTGTATACAGGAGATATTAAATAGTGCGCTCGACTTATAAAAATAAAAAACCTCACGATTTTAACTCTAAAACACATTAAAGTATAATTAATTGATTAAATACTTCTTTCTTTCCTAAGTGACCATGGTATAAGCGGGATGATGCCCTTCGAGGTGTCCAATATCAGAAATTAATGGACTTCGCGGAAGCATTCGCGGCGGACGGTTCACGCCTCCGCGTCGTCCATTAATTTCTTATAATGGACCTCGTCGGGGATTATCCCTTACCTATAACAGCAGTTGGCATAAAGCACACAGCAGCAAACAGATGAAAGCAAAACCTCTAAGTATGTGCACATTTGATTTGCAAGTAACTGTGATTTTAGTGTTGTTTTAAAATTTTAAATTCAGTTTATTTATATAGCGCCAATTCACAACAGATGTCATCTCAAGGCATTTAACAAGAAGTCATTTCAATACATTTATACAAACATTCCAATCAGTTAAAAAGTTTCCTATTTAAGGAATCCCAGCAGATTGCGTCAGTCATTGGCGTGAGGTTGGGCAGATTTCCAACCACAGCAATCCTTCAGCAATCCCTCATACTGAGCAAGCATGTAGCGATGGTGGAGAGGAAAAACTCCCCTTTAACAGGAAGAAACCTCCAACAGAACCAGGCTCAGTAGGAGCGGTCATCTGCCACGACCGTCTGGGGGTTTGAGAAGACAGAGCAGAAACACAGAAGGAACAGAAGATCTGATATAAGAGAACTTTCTTTGTTACAGGAAGTAAAAAGTTAATAACAGGACACAGTGGATGTTCAGTTACTGGGGGGATCATCCCAGTCGATGCCCCCCGTCCAACAGGGCATTGCAGCCAAGCAGGATACCAGACCAAGGGCCTGTACCATGAAGCCGGATTAGGTGGCTAGCCAGCTATGTTTCAGCTTAGTTTCCACCAACCCTGGGTTTTGGGTACCATGAAAGTGGCTCGGCTTTGATCGGTGTTCGTTGCCATGGTATCTTACGCTGCACGGCTAACCTGCTCCGGGGCAGGTTATGTTCTGGATTCAAGATCTCAGACTGAAGTTTGACCAATCAGCTGTGAGCAAAGAAACGTATATATGTGACGTAACTAATTCCCAGCGTCTGTTCTCTGTTGCAATGGCTTCACCTTTTCTCCCTAATCCTGTGGACATCTCCGCGCAAATTGTTAGACGAGCACTTCGTAGAGAACGAGTTTTTAGGGACAGACAAAATCCATTTGACTTTCCTGATGCGTACTTGTATGAAAGATACAGATTTTCCGCGGAAGGAATGTCTTATCTCTGTGAGCTTCTTGAGCCGCACATAACAAATGTGACTCGTCGAACCCATGCCCTGACTGTACAGCACATGCAATCCCATCCATAATCGGCCGCCCCTTGTTGTTGCTCAGAGCCAACTCCTCTGCCACAGTGTAATCTTGAGGAGGTGGCCCTCCCCCAGTTTTCCTAATTTCACATTTATTTCTGTTTGCTGCAAACAAGTGTTTGTGATTAAATATTCTAAGAAAATAATAAAAAAATATGGTAAATACTCACCACTTTGAATTATATTTTTATATTTTGTCTTGATCTGCTGCCAAGACCGTTTGGAGTTGGGGTTGCATCTAAAAATTAATGAATATCAATCTTTCTTAGGATGTAATAGCCTATACTTTCACATACATCTACACACATAATAATAATATATATATAAAATAATATATATATATATATATATATATATATATATATATATATATATATATATATATATATATATATATATATATATATCTCAACATGAATACATTTTCATTTTAGCATTTAATATATTTTAATATGCTTAGCCTACTTAAATGTACATTAATTGTTTAACCCACGCATTAACACAATCAGCAATCTTCCTCCACGATTGTTCTCTTGCTTTGGCAGCAGATACAGTGTTACTGCGTGCTTGAAAAATATTTCTAAATTCTTCATATTTCTGGAGAATAATCTCTTGCTCCTCCGTCGAAAAGTAGATAGCTCTCGCTATCATATCGAACGCGATTGGTTGTTCAGTGTCGTCGTCACTCTTTTATGTGCACGCGCCTGTGGATTAATCATAGCTTAAGGATCAAAGCCTGAGTTGACAGAGAAAGTTGATAACCTGCGTCATGGTACCAATTAAGCCTGATTGCATCGGTTTGGTTTTGTCGATTCAAAACCAATCCTGTAACCCCGAGTTTGTTGAGCCACCTTCATGGTACAGGCCCCTGGTATATCTTCTATGGAGAGAAAAACACTGAGAAAACAAAGTTAACAGTCGAAATAACAGAATGTACTGTAATACAACTGGAGAGTAGTAGGAGAAAAGGAAGTAGCAGAGTGAAGAAAATTGGTAAGTCTGTCCTCCAGCAGTCTAAGCCTATAGCAGCATAACTACAGAGATAGCTCAGGATGACCTTAGCCACTCTAACTATAAGCTTTATCAAAAAGGAAAGTTTTAAGCCTGGGCTTAAAAGTAAACAGAGTGTCTGCCTCATGGACTAAAGCTGGGAGCTGGTTCCACAGGAGAGGAGCCTGATAACTAAAAGATCTGCCTCCCATTCTACTTTTAGAAATCCTAGGAACTACAAGTAAACCTGCAGTCTGAGAGCGAAGGGCTCTGTTAGGAACATAAGGAACAATTAGATCTCTGATGGAGCTTGATTATTAAGGGCTTTGTATGTAAGAAGAAGGATCTTAAATTCTATTCTGGATTTAACAGGGAGCCAATGAAGGGAAGCTAAAACAGGAGAAATGTGATCTCTATTTTTAATATTCATCAGAACTCTTGCAGCCGCATTTTGGATCAACTGAAGGCTTTTAATGGCATTTTGTGGACTACCTGATGGTAAAGAATTACAGTAGTCCAGCCTTGAGGTAACAAATGCATGGACTAGTTTCTCAGCATCACTCCTGGATAGGATGTTTCTAATTTTAGCAATATTCCGGAGGTGAAAGAAATCCTAGAAACCTGTTTAATATGGGATTTAAATGTCAAGTCTCGGTCAAAAATAACGCAGAGGTTCTTTACGTTATTACTGGGGGCCAATTTAATGCCATCCAGATGAAGTGATTGACTAATCAGTTTCTGTTTAAGAACTTCTGGTCCAAAGACAGCAACTTCTGTTTTGTCAGAATTTAAAAGCAAAAAGTTTAGGGTCATCCATGTTTTTATGTCTTCCAGACATGCCTGTAATCTACCTAACTGACTGGGTTCATCAGGATTTATGGATAAATATAGTTGTGTATCATCTGCATAGCTCTGGAAATTTATCCCATGCTGTCTAATGATTCTACCAATTGGGAGCATATATATGGTGAACAGAATTGGTCCAAGCACAGAACCCTGTGGAACTCCACAAGTAACCCTTGAGAGTGAAGAAGATTTATCATTTAGATGAACAAACTGGAATCTATCAGACAAATATGATTTAAACCAGCCTAGTGCTGTTCCTTTGATCCCTGCAACATGTTCAAGCCTTTCTAGGAGAATATTATGATCGACTGTGTCAAAAGCAGCACTGAGATCTAACAAAACCAGAACAGACACAAGTCCATTATCTGAGGCCATGAGAATATCATTAGTAACCTTCACCAGTGCTGTTTTAGTACTATGATGAGCTCTAAAACCTGACTGAAACTCTTCAAACAGCTCGTTATTGTTTAAATGCTCACAGACTTGATTAGCAACAATTTTCTCAAGGACTTTGGATAAGAAAGGAAGGTTAGATATAGGTCTGTAATTCACTAAGTCATCTTGATCAAGGGAAGGTTTCTTGACTAAAGGTTTAATTACAGCTATTTTAAATTCTTGTGGTACGTATCCGTTTACTAAGGATAGATTCATCATATCCAAAATGGGGCCAGGAACCAAATGGAACACTTCTTTAAATAATTTGGTTGGAATTGGGTCCAACATACAAGTTGAAGGTTTAGATGAGGCTAATATTTTTGATAATTCCGAAAGCTCGACTGAATCAAAACAGCCTAAGCACAACTGAGGATCTACAGTTCTTTCCGATACTGCCTCATTTACTGAGGAAGAAGTAATCATGTTTGGGAGGATGCCAATGATTTTATTTTTAATAGAATTAATTTTATTTACGAAGAATCCCATAAAATCATCACTGCTAAGAGCTGGGGGAATAGTTGCCTCAACAGAGCTATGACTCTGTGTAAGTTTGGCAACTGTACTAAAAAGAAACCTAGGATTGTTTTTATTCGCCTCTATTAATGATGAAAAATATGCTGTTCTAGCTTGTCGAAGGGTCTTTTTATACAGCAGTAGACTGTTATTCCAGGTTAAATAGGAATCCTCTAGGTGTGTAGAGCGCCATTTTCTCTCCAACTTCCTAGTATTCTGCTTTAAAGTACGCAACTCTGCGTTGAACCAAGGAGTCAGCCTCCTATGGCTAGCCACTTTCTTTTTTAAGGGGGCTACACTATCTAATGCCAAACGCAATGAGGACGTAACGCTGTGAACCAGATCATCAATTTCTGAAGGGTTAGAGATAGAATTGCTGCCATCCACTGTGTTACTCTGAGACACTGAGGAAAGTAAGAATGGAACAGATTCTTTAAAAATTGTTACAGCATTGTCTGATAAAGTTCTACTATAATGAAATTTTCTTTCAGATTTAAAATGGTCAGTTAAAGTAAATTCAAAAGTTATTAAGAAGTGGTCAGACACGACCGGGTTATGTGGGTGGACTGTTATTTCCTCACACTCAATACCGTATGTCAGTACAAGGTCCAAAGTGTGTTTGCCCGAGTGGGGATGATCCCTGTACTTTTTGAGTAAAGCCAATTGAGTCTAAAATAGCACTAAAGGCTGCATTTAGGCTATCACTTTCAGTATCCACATGAATATTAAAGTCCCCCACTATAATAACCCTATCAGTATTTAATACTAAATCAGATAAAAAATGTGAGATCTGATCCAAGAATTGAGAGTAAGGGCCTGGTGGACGATACAAAACCACAAACAAAAATGGTCTTAATGTTTTACAACTTGGATGAGGAAAATTAAGGGTTAGATGTTCAAAAGAACTGTAGCTATCAATTGGTCTGGGACTAATTAGTAAATCAGAACGAAAAATGGTTGCAACTCCTCCTCCTCGCCCAGTATTTCTAGGAATGTGAAAATTTAAATGACTGGAAGGAGTTGACTCATTTATACTGACATAATCCTCCTGCTGCAACCAGGTTTCTGTGAGACAAAGGAAATCAATGTGATTATCACAAATCAAGTCATTTACTAACAAAGTCTTTGAGGAGAGAGATCTTATGTTTAATAAACCACATTTAATAGATTTATTTTTCTGTTCAGTCAAAGTTGTATTTATTTTTATGAGATTTCCATAATTTGCTTTTGTTGGCTTAACTTTTAATCCATTTAATTTTGGCCGTGGGCAAGACACTGTTTCTATAGGGTAATGGCGGGGGGGTAACAGTACAGAAGCAGCAGAGAGGTGGGTTAAACTACGACTCTGCTTCGTGGTCTGGACCCTGGGTTGTCAGTGTTTTGGAGGACTAATAAATTCGGCCATATTCCTAGAAAGAAGAGCTGCTCCATCCAAAGTGGGATGGATGCCATCTCTCCGGATCAGACCAGGTTTTCCCCAAAATGTTCTCCAGTTATCAATGTAGCCCACATCGTTTGCAGGACGCCACCTAGACAACCATTGATGGAATGACAGCATGCGGCTAAACATGTCGTCACTGGTCCGATCAGGTAGGGGACCAGAAAAGATTACCGAGTCTGACATTGTTTTAGCAGACTTACACACTGAAGCAACACTAATTTTAGTGACCTCCGATTGGCGTAACCGGGTGTCATTACCGCCAGCATGAATAACAATCTTACTGTATTTACGCTTATCTTTAGCCAGCAGTTTCAGGTAGGATTTGATGTAGCCCGTTCTGGCCCCTGGTAAACATTTGACTATGGTCAATGGTGTCTCTAATGCCACGTTTCTGACTATGGAGCTGCCAATTACCAGGGTCGGTTTCTCAGCGGGTGTGTCGCTGAGCGGGGAAAATCTGTTAGAAACGCGGACCGGTTGGTGGTGGCCCGGGGGCTGGGTCCTAGAACTATGCTTCCTACGTACCGTCACCCAGCCGGCCTGGGGTCCCGGCTGTGCAGGCTCTACCGGAGGACAGCTAAGGGGTTCTATCCTTGTTGGCTCCGCGCTGGCTAATGGGCTTCGGCTATCTGCTGGTTTTTCAACAGCGCGGAGCCGTGCTTCTAATTCTGATACCCTCGCCTCCAAAGCTACAAAATATTACATTTATTACAGTTACCATTATCACTAAAGGAGGCAGGGAAGTAACTAAACATCTGACAGAGAGAGCAAGAGAGAAGAGAAGAGTTAGAGACAGGAGAAAGAAGAGTAGCCATAGCCGCAATGAATCTAAGCTAACTGAGCTAGCGAGACCTTACCACCCCAAGAAAAACTGTGTGAAACACAAGGAGTTCCCAAAACGTAAAGTGCACCACCACAAAACGTGTATTTTAGTGTGCTTTTTTGTTAAAATAACTTAGAAAGGGCTCAGCAGAGATAAAATAAGATCAATTCAAGAGACTCTGAACACCAAACAGTTTACAGGGAGCGCAACAGTGACAACAGGAAATGACGCAATACGGCTTACCCCGTCGAATCAGCTGGTAGCACAACAGCTGATGGTCACATCAGCTGTTTCTAAATGTCTCAACATTACGTATAGAAGAAGGAATAGTATTCCGGAACTGGACCGCTCTGACCAAAAAACGGCCGATTGGCTAAAATAACTTTTTTTTAAGGGGGACTAAAAGGTTATTCATTGTGACAGATCAACTCTGATTAAAAAACTTAGATAGGGGTGGTTGGGCCATCCTATGAAGAATTTTAAAAGCTAGATTTGCATTGTGAAATTTTACTAAACTTTCCTAATTTAATCATTTTATATTTATGTAATATACTACAGTGATGATGGCAAAAGGGTTTCCTGTCAAGTACTTTCAGAGCCTGTTTGTAGACAGAAAGGATTGGTTTTAATGTTGTCTTACAACTCTGAGACCAGCTTGTGACATAGAATGGCAGAAGTGGCATTATCATTGCATGAAAAAATAGCTTAGCCAACATTTTGTTGGGTTAAGTTCTTTTAGTGTTGTCAAAATTTAAAACTACTCATTTGTGCTGCTAAAAGTTTGTATTTAGAAAGTTCAGGCGCATACAGTTTGTGTAAAGCACCGGTTAGCAGACATATTATTGGCCAAACAAAAGACATTACGTCTCTGTTTGTGCATTTAAGATGCACACATGGCTTCATTTAATATCACTGATTGTTCTGTCCTTAGTGGATCACTGTGTGCCTGTCTCTTGAGTTCTCCCTCTGTCAGATAGCAGCTATGCAAGCAAGGTTGAAGATTGACTTTCAAAGCTCTTTCCTTACTGTTATTCTGCCAATGAGTTATTTCATAGAATATATAATGCCTACAGCTGTTAATGTATGGGCATGCAAAGGCATGCTCATATGCACCTCTTTGCAGCTGCACAGAATTATAGCTTGCATGAAAATGCTCCGTTACTCACTATGTAATGGATGACATTTTGATTGTCAAGCTCACACTCTGAGTGGATGGATCAAGTCCAATCCAAACTCTGTCTTAGTGACCCTTTTCTTGTATTTACTTTAATTTCACAAACTATTAACTTTTAAGTTGTGTTTAAAATGTGAAAATAAAGTGCTGATGGAAAAGCACTTATAATTTTTTTTTTTTTATGTTAATGATTGTGTTTTTCCACATGGCTGGACAAAATTTATTACATTTCATGGACCATGCCTGTCAGATTAAACACTAATGACTACAGACCAGGACCATTTTATTATTTTAAGACCCTGGTATAAAACCAGATTTCCCCTCCTTTTTATAAAAAAATGAAGCACCAAAACAAAAACTTAATGTTGAAAGAAGGCCATGTAAACCTGCAAATGAATTTTGTTTGCCAGCTGATTTGTCATTGTAAAACAGAAAATAATTTCTCCGCAGTAGTTTGAAAACTTTATCCCATCAGTACCAGGAATCTTTATTTTCTATAAATATGAAAATCTTATTGACTGTTATTTAACTTTTTTATAAATTATCTTCAATGTTTAATTGAATTTAAGCCTGAATGTGGTGTTATCTGAATTGTAACTGGGTTGAAGTATTTCTTGAAGTAAAAAAAGCAAAATTATAACTGAAGTACATAATCACTGTGTACATAAAACACCCCCGCTTTTATTGTATCCCTGGTATCATTAGTTACATAAGCTCACACTAATAGGTTTTAAAAAGTTCCAACATTTAAGTACATTTATTTAGTGGGAAATTTTAGTTTTTAACAAAATGTGCAGTGTCAAATAGTGTCAGCTTGGCCAATTTTTACTTGCCACTCCTGAAGATGGAAAAGGCAAGAGTACATGCCATGGTTTAAGTTAGAAAAGCCATCAAATATTAAATAAACTAATGATGGGCAGGTCAGAATGTTTTTTGTTTTTTTTCAATATTCTTAAATGCATCACAACTAAAAACACCAAACTAAACAATGACATGGAATTTAATGCACTTTTTTAGTTTAATAAAATCAGACAAATGATTGGATAGCTAAATAGGGATCATTTTGTAATGCCTTCATTATATGTTTGATTCAAAACCACTACCTCTATTAAGGAATGTGGAACTCAAGTCTTATTTAGTGTTGCACTCCTTTAGAAAAAAAAAGATTTAGTTATTATCCAAATTGGCAGGTCAGACCTCAGAGAAAGCCTAAAATCGTTATCAGCCAGGGAAACCTCGATCGGTGCAATGATCGGTGATCCCTTTTGTAAAACATTTTGAACCGTGACAAACAAAGCTGGATGAAGACCTATGCTTATTTTTGCCATCATGCACAGTGAGGAGGTTGCTAAGGAAAAACAACCCCCAAAGTTCAACGGAGAGCTGCATCAGATTATGCTACTGCAATAAAAGATACATTTATTATTTTATTTTTTTACATATTTTTACTAGGGGTTTGTGTGTGTGGATGGAGTTGTGTATCATTTATGGAGAAATTGACATGGTGATTAGCCTTTTATGGAACAAAAACAATCCACTGATTTTTGTTTATTATTTTTTTACTGCTTTGTTCATTACATTGCCCACAAGTGTAGCTTAAGTGGTGTGTTATAGGATGGGTGGAGTGATGCAATCATGTCAAAGTGAAAAAAGATTTAGACGATATGTCTACCACAGGAATTCAGTTAACTCCAAGAAAAAAACAGCTGAGATTTTTAGGGATCTCATAAAGCTACAGTATCAGGCAACAGCAGGGACTTTTCCACACAAAAAATAAACCTACCAGTTTTGGTGTTTATTTCATGATGCTTGCTTGTGGTCGTTCATTTCACATCATTTATGTTAACCTTTCAGATTCTTCTTAAAGATTTGTTGGGTTTCTCTACCTTTCCATCTTGCTCACTTGTTTTTGTTGTGCTGACTTTAAGTCCCTCCCTGGGCTGCCACCTTATCGTGGTGGAGGGGTTTGAGTGTCCCAATGATCCTAGGAGCTATGTTGTCGGGGGCTTTTGCTCCTGGTAGGGTCACCCATGGCAATTTGGTTCTAGGTGAGGGATCAGACAAAGTGCAGCCCAAAAGACCCCTATGATGAACAAGACAGATGGACTCAGTGTTCCCCCCCTCTGGAGCCAGGCCTGGAGGTGGGGCACGTTGGCGACCGCCTGGTGGCCGGGCCTTTACCCATGAGGTAACATGGGCTCCCCTTCCCATGAGCTCACCACCTGTGGGAGGGGCCATAGGGGTCGGGTGCTGTGCAGGATGGGCGGCGGCCAAAGGCGGGGACCTTGGCGGTCCGATCCTCGGCTCCAGAAGCTGGCTCTCGGGACGTGGAACGTCACCTCTCTGGTGGGGAAGGAGCCGGAGCTGGTGTGCGAGGTTGAGAGGTTCCGACTGGACATCGTCGGACTCACCTCGGCGCACGGCTCTGGCTCTGGAACCCGTCTCCTCGAGAGGGGTTGGACTCTCTTCCACTCTGGAGTTGCCCCTGCTGAGAGGCGCCGAGCTGGGGTGGGCATACTTGTTGCCCCCCATTTCGGCGCCTGTGCATTGGGGTTTACCCCGGTGAACGAGAGGGTAGCCTCCCTCCGCCTTCGGGTGGGGGGACGGGTCCTGACTGTTGTTTGTGCTTACGCGCCAAACAGCAGATTAGATTACCCACCCTTCTTGGAGTCTTTGGAGGGGGTGCTGGAGAGTGCTCCTCCTGGGGACTCCCTTGTTCTGCTGGGGGACTTCAACGCTGACGTGGGCAATGACCATGAGACCTGGAGGGGTGTGGTTGGGCGGAATGGCCCCCCCGATCTGAACCTGAGTGGTGTCTTGTTATTGGACTTCTGTGCTTGTCATGGATTGTCCATAACAAACCCCATGTTCAAGCATAAAGGTGTCCATATGTGCACTTGGCACCAGGACACCTTAGGCCGCAGCTCAATGATAGACTTGGTTGTCGTCTCATCTGATCTGCGGCCGCATGTTTAATAAAATACTTTTTTCCACACAAGTTTCTCAAGGAAAAAGAAAGAAGGAGAACAGTTCTAGGTTCAGGAACTAAAGATATCTAATCCCGGACGAGCCCCCACTTGTTACTTCCCTCTTTCAATGTTAATGGTATAAACGGGGAGGAGAGAGCAAACTTGTGGGAAATAAGTATTTTATTTAACAATAGTAAAACCAAGTCAAGGGCTGGAGGCTCTAACAAAAATAACTAACACAGCCCAGCAAACAAATCCTGCAGAGGATTTCAAATTAGGAAGAGGAAACAAAACACAGTAGTAGTACCATACCCAGATACCTGACAACAGTTTTCTACCTTTAAAAGAAAACACTAGAATACAGTAGCAAACTGGGGAACATAAAGCCCTTTTACTAAAAGATGCTACTTATCTATTACTTCATACAAACTACTCAACAGAGCTAGGCTCCGTACAACAAAGTTTCTTAAAAAGGTTCTATAAGCTTTATCAGCCCGTCATGGAGTCTACCTGATTACAAGTAGCTCCCCAAGTTATGGTCTATCCACCCTTTTATCCTCTTCCAAGTCGTTTGGTGATGAATCAATCCCATTGGTTCCACCTGGAGAAGAGCGGATGGATCTCCATGTGATGTGGCTGTTGGAACCTTGTGTCGTTTCCATGGCAATAGGACAACAGTAAGGAGGCGGCCATCTTGCTTGAGTGTATGGGTGAAAAGTCACTCAATATGAAAGCAAGAGACAAAGAAAGACATGGGCAGAACACAGCAAACTGGGACAAACAACTAAATTATACAATATGACAAACCGTGGCAAACACGGGGGTCATAACATGGACACTCGGGTGAAGAGAGGGGCTGAGCTGTCCACTGACCACTACCTGGTGGTGAGTCGGCTCCGACGGTGGGGGAGGACGCCGGACAGACCTGGAGGGCCCAAACGTGTTGTGAGGGTCTGCTGAGAACATCTGGCAGAGTCTCCTGTCAGAAGGAGCTTTAACTCACACCTCCGGCAGAACTTTGAACACGTCCCGGGGGAGGCGGGGGACATTGAGTCCGAGTGGACCATGTTCCGCGCCTCCATTGCCGAGGCGGCTGACCGAAGCTGTGGTCGGTGCCTGTCGCGGCAGCAATCCCCGAACCCGCTGGTGGACACCGGGGGTAAGGGATGCTGTCAGGCTGAAGGAGGAGTCCTACCGGCTCTTTTTGGCTTGTGGGACCCCTGAAGCAGCTGATGGGTAGCGACAAGCCAAGCGGGATGCGGCTCGGATGGTTGCTGAGGCATAAACTCGGGCGTGGGAGGAGTTTGGAGAGGCCATGGAAAATGACTTCCGTACGGCTTCGAAGCAATTCTGGTCCACCATCCGGCGTCTCAGGGGGGGAAACCGGTCTGCCACCAGCACTGTTTACAGTGGGGATGGTGTGCTGCTGACCTCGACGCGGGACGTTTTGGGTCGGTGGCTGGAATACTTCGAAGACCTCCTCAATCCCACCAGCACGCCTTCCAATCTGGAAGCAGGGTTTGGGGACTTGGGGTCGGTCTCTCCAATCTCTGGTACTGAGGTCACTGAGGTCGTTAAAAAGCTCGTCGGTGGCAGGGCTCCGGGGGTGGATGAGATTCAACCGGAGTTCCTCAAGGCTCTGGATGTTGTGGGGCTGTGTTGGTTAACGCGGCTCTGCATTATTGCGTGGACATCGGGGGAAGTTCCCTTGGATTGGCAGACCGAGGTGGTGGTCCCCCTGTTTAAAAAGGGGGACCACAGGGTGTGTTCCAACTACAGGGGGATCACACTTCTGAGCCTCCCTGGTAAGGTCTATTCAGGGGTTCTGGAGAGGAGGGTCCGACGGATAGTCGAACCTCGGATCCAGGAGGAACAATGCGGTTTTCGTCCTGGCCGTGGAACACTGGACCAGCTCTACACCCTCAGCAGGGTCCTGGAGGGTGCGTGGGAGTTCGCCCAACCGGTCTACATGTGTTTTGTGGACTTGGAGAAGGCGTTCGACCGTGTCCCTCGGGGGGCCCTGTGGGGGGTGCTCCGGGAGTATGGGGTACCGGGCCCCTTGATACGGGCTTTTAGGTCCCTGTACGACCGGTGCCAGAGTTTGGTTCGCATTGCCGGCAGTAAGTCGGGCTTGTTTCCAGTGAGAGTTGGACTCCGCCAAGGTTGCCCTTTGTCACCGATCCTGTTCCTAACTTTTATGGACAGGATCTCTAGGCGCAGCCAAGGCGTTGAGGAGATCCGTTTTGGTGGCCTCAGGATCGGGTCTCTGCTTTTTGCAGATGACGTGGTCCTGTTGGCTTCATTGCAACGTGATCTACAGCTTTCGCTGGAGCGGTTTGCAGCCGAGTGTGAAGCGGCTGGGATGAGAATCAGCACCTCCAAATCCGAGGCCATGGTCTTGAGCCGGAAAAGGGTGGGGTGCTTTCTCCGGGTCGGGGAGGGGGTCCTTCCCCAAGTGGAGGAGTTTAAGTATATGGGGGTCTTGTTCACGAATGAGGGAAAAATGGAGCGGAAGATCGATAGACGGATTGGTGGGGCATCTGCAGTTATGCGGGCGCTTTACCGGTCTGTCGTGGTGAAGAGAGAGCTGAGCCGAAAGGCGAAGCTCTCGATTTACCGGTCGATCTACGTTCCTACCCTCATCTAGGGTCATGAACTCTGGGTGGTGACCGAAAGAACGAGATCACGGATACAAGCGGCTGAAATGAGTTTCCTGCGCACAGTGTCTGGGCTCTCCCTTAGAGATAGGGTGAGAAGCTCAGTCATCCGGAGGGGGCTCAGAGTAGAGCCGCTGCTTCTCCACATCGAGAGGAGTCAGTTGAGGTGGCTCGTGCATCTGGTCAGGATGCCTCCTGGACGCCTCCCTGGTGAGGTGTTTCAGGCACGTCTCAGCGGGAGGAGGCCCAGGGGAAGGCCCAGGACACGCTGGAGGGACTATGTTTCTCGGCTGGCCTGGGAGCGCCTTGGGGTTCCTCCCGAGGAGCTGGAACAAGTGGCTGCTGCCCCCGTGACCCGACCCCGGATAAGCGGAAGAAAATGAATGGATGGATGGATGGACTTTTAAGTTCTAATGACAAGTTTCACTTTTAATGTTCTTTAATTCTTAGAGCTTGTTTTTTTTTTTTTTTTTTTTTTTTTGTCTGACTTTTAGAAGCTTGTCCTGCCACAATATCCTTCTATGTTTGTAGTCCCTTCCTACACCATGGGGTAAGCAAAGCAGGAAAAAATCTGTAAAATAAATGACATTTAAATTGTTTTTAATACATACAATTTATTACATTGCAGAATGAAACAAAAAAAAAATGGTATCCAGATTGCCCGTTATTGTCATTGTCTAAAGCTGACATGTGGGCCTGATGCATGTGAAAGGGAATACCTTCAGTTATGACCTAATGCCATAATATTTTGTTTTATTAGTCTGGGCAATTCCTCTTGAGCCTTGTCCGGTTATTGTGAGTATAATCAAGTGTGGAGACGCACTTTTCCTGCCAAATCTAGAGAGTCGTGAAGGAATTTCAGACCCCAGAGGCCAAAACAAATACCCCCCCCCCCCCCCCATTTGTGAAGGTAGGGTAGCATTTAATTCTTACATTTTCAGGAAAGTTCAGTAAATATATGTATTACCGTATTAAGGGAAAGGCATGAAAGTTTCAACAATTAGATGTTATATTTAAAAAGTATTGTAGAATTTAACAAAGCGGACTAATTTGTTTTTATGACATTTGTCCAAGATCTCAGCTGGTGGCTTTTTAAGCAGATGCAGTGATGTTACTGAATGTTGAGTCGGGGAGCCTGTTGAGGCGATTCAGGCTGTGTGAGAGTGCATGCTTTGCTTGTATCCTCAGCAGCTGTGCTCACACGCTTAAGCTTGGCTGGCTGTTGAACTAGTAAAATAACTCCTAAAGATGACATGCATGAGCCAGGTGCTGCTGTAAGTTGTCTTCAGCCAGCCCATGGATGTCACTGCTCCTGATTTTTTTTTTTTTTCTGTACTGTATTTTGGTCAGTTAGGCCAGGGCGTTTTAAACGGCTGCTAATGATTACACGCTTCGGACAGGTGCTATGCAGGACAGCTGTAAACAGCCATCAGGGGATTGGGTCAGTGTAATGTAATAGAGCTGCTACACAACCGAGAATTATGTTGTGTGGGCTTGACCCGTGTGGGTGTTCTAGACAAACCTCAAACAAGTCCAGATTGAAACTAGTGGATATAAAGAAACCCTCCCATCATTTGAAATGGACATCACCTGAGAATGTGTTGCGCAAACTGGGGCTATTAAAGGAAACAAATTCTTCATATCAAACTCAAAGGGTATTGGTTTAAAAACTGATTTTATTGCCCTATATATAACTGTCCATATGGTAAAAAACCCTCCAATTTAACTTCTTGTTAACATCATTCATTAAAGTATTCATTTGATTTATATAGCCCTTTAAAAACAATCAGACAGTGCTTTACAATTAAAAAGCAGAGAAAACAAAGAAAATAAATACAAGTAAAAAGTAAAAATCTGTAATAACATGTTACATTGCTACCAAGTATGGAAAACATTCCTGAATAAAAAGGTCTTAAGCCTGGATTTTAAAAGGGTCAGATCAGAAATGGAGCGTAGAACTAGGGGAAGCTCGTTCCAGTGCCTGGGTCCCATCATAATCTGGGCAAATACAGGAAAACTAAATATCAATCTGTACATTTATAAAAAACATGAGCTTGTTTAGATTATTAAAATCAAAACATACTACCTTTAAAACAGATGACTGGAGTTATGGTTTTAGTGAAATGTAGAAACTTCTTGAACTTTATAGAAATGTACTATTATGTAGGTGTGAGAGATGCATGTTAACAGCAAAATCCCCAAACCTTTTCACTTGATCCATTTTATGAATTGCCACTTGTTTTAATTTGGTTAAAGGGTTTTAAACTAGAAATTGATCAAACAGATTCTGTGACTGATTCCAAATTGCTTATTTTCCAAAACCCTGACAGAATTTAAATTAGAATTTAAGCAATCAAACAAACAAATGGCTTAGATTGTTAAATCATTGATCTGTTGCACCGATACAGCAGCCTTAAGGAGCCCTTCTGTTGCGAACAATAATTAATTATTTATAAAAGGCGCTGTCACACTGTGTGAGAGAGCAGTTGGTGTTACACAGCCCTGCAGTCACATGGTTTCACTCATATTTTAAAACAAAAACAAAGGGATTACACATTTACAGTGTTTTAATTCTGTCTTTAGTTTATTATATTAGTGAAAAGCCTGATTACAGCACATAACATAGTTCATATTAAGTGTGTATTCTCTTTATGTGAAGTAGACCCTTATCTCCGCTGTGAGATTTCCAAAGTGCCGGCAACATTTACAAATGCAGCTCTTCCCACAATAGATTGATTTAGATTTTCCAAATTATAAAACAGAGCTACTTCTCTGTAACACGCTTAACTTGTTGACACAACCACAAAAAGCTTCTTCTTGTTTTAGTTTTTCTTCTGACTAATTTTTTTTAAACATCTCAGTGAAACTCAGGATGGCCAACTTTGCGCCTTCTTCCTTTAGTGACAACTTAAACACAGACAAGTGTTTTATTAGTGAGATCTACTATTGGAACTGGGTAAAAATAGATTGGATTTTTAGTTTCCAACACAGGCACCAGTCATTGGCCGTCAAGTGTAAAATGATCTGATTCTGGTCACATGCAGAAGGAACGATCTTGGTGCAACTTCTTTCCCTTCTGAATGACCCTTGAAAAAAGGAAGGTCCTAAAAACTCAGTGAGAGTGAGGCATGCTGGGAACTGTTTTACTCAACTTTTCCTTTTCTTTCTTCACCAGCATCCATCTTTTGAAAATTTGACAAATAAGCATCACCCCAATGAGAGAGAAATACCTTCTGGCATTAATCAGATACACACAGAGACCTCCTCAGTATACTTTTTGGCATCTGCAGTTGGCCACTGTATATTATCACATTTCCAAGCATATTCCTTTTCTTGTTGACCTTTCCCACCATCACAAAAACAAAGCTTGAACCTGCATTGATGTTAACCTCTTCACAGTTCTAAGGAGCTTTATTGAAAAATGCCATTTCTGTCCCAAATTCTCCTCTTGTTCTTCATTGTTGAGTCAATAGAAAGCTCTCCGCTCCCCTGGTAACCACTTACTTGTAGTGTTCCCAGGCTGGGGCTGGTGGCACGGCTCCCAGTTCTGGACTAAGAGACAGAGGGGTTTCTCAGGAGACAGAACACAAATACAGCAATCCAAATAACTTAATCACCAGCGGAGCTATACGGGATGTGTTCATAGAGGCTTACACTGGAGAAGGTGATCGTTGGGGGGGGGGCACTGTTAGACTACATACAGGTGGCAGGGGTCTGGATGGACAAGTATTCTCTTCCCTATGAGTTCATTGTAATTTATGGACCATTTAGGTTTGCATGCATTGACTAAATCTCACTTCTCTTCTCATTAACTTGAAGCAGATAGAAATGCAAGGCAGGGTTTACAACTTAATTATTTCATTATTTCAATAATCGTTTATTCGTTTTTATGCATTGCATATTTTGTTTGTGCCAATGTAAATGAACCAAATCTAGTCTCCTAAATTTGTTTATTTGAAGATCAACTGCATGTGGAAGGACACTGAATGAAGGAGTTAAGCTGAGCCATGGCTGAACTCCATCTAGACCTATAGGATAGCTAGAGCCCCCTGTGTTTGTGTCTTTGACATAAACACAGCCCTTTACAGAGCGACGCACTCCATAAACACATCCCTCCTCACGGTTGAAACGGAGTCATCGCAAGTGACCTCTTGACCTCTGAGATTCTGTTGTAAATATTATTAGACCAAAGCATAGATGAGTGTATATTAGGGCTGTCTCTGGCACAGTTAAGACTGGGATTTGTTTTAGAGGGTTTCATAACACACCAACACATCTTGAACATGCGTGTTTGTTATTGTATTCCTGCTGTGATAAATGGAAGTAAAGCAAAATAAATATGACACTGTTAAGTCCCTTTTCCTCTTATGGGGTTGTTTTTTTTTTACTATCCATTTTCTATCCATCCAACATTTTTCCATTGTGCCCAGTTAGTTTTTTTTTTTGTATACTGCCCATGTCATGAGCATATATTGGAGATCTTATTTGATATAAAAAAAGTAATAAATACTGATGCCAAACTGACGTACTTATCTCAGTATGTCTTTTGGCATGTCAAAATGCACATAAATAATTGTTTTTATATTAAATGACACAAAACCGTGCATGATTGTGCAGGGCTGGGTTTGCTTAAAGACCTGAGGAGGACACAGCAGATGTGTGGAAGACGGTGCTCTGGTCAGATGGGAACAAAATGTAAATTTTTAGCCTGCATGCAAACACCAGATGGAGCAAAACTTACACACCACTCTGGTGAAACATGGTGGTGGCACTTTTGTGATGTGCTTTGCTGTTTTTTCAGCAGGAAATCAGGTGAGAGTTGATGGGAAAGATAGATGGATTTAAAACACATGGCTATTGTTGAAGAAAATCTACAATGTTTTTTTTTTTATTCAGAAAGACTCAGATGACTCTGCAATTATTAGGTTTATCAGAGATGGACAAGAAGCTGAATACAGAGAGCTGGTGGACCGCTTTGTGACATGGTGTGGAAACAATCGTCTTAATTTGAATTTGAACAAAACAAAGGAGATGATTGTAGATTTCAGAAGAAACAGGGATAAGTCAAACACTGTTTCCATCATGGGAGAAGAAGTGGAGGTGGTTGAGGAGTATAAATACCTCGGAGTTCACCTTGACAACAGACTGGACTGGAGACTGAACAGTGAAACTGTCTACAAGAAGGGACAGAGCAGACTGTACTTCTTAAGAAAGCTTAGGTCCTTCAATGTTTGCAGTAAGATGCTCCAGATCTTCTACAAGTCTGTTGTGGAGAGTGTAATCTCCTCAGCCATCATCTGTTTGGGTAGCAGCATCAGAGCCAGGAATTTAAAAAGGCTAAACAACCTGATAAAGAAGGACGATTCTGTTCTGGGGACGACTGTGGAACATCTGGAAATGATGATGCAAAGAAAGATTCTTCATAAAATCAAAAACATTATGGACAACCCTGAGCATCCTCTTCATGAGACAGTCGTACAACAACAGAGCGTCTTCAGTTAGAGGCTTCTTCAGTTTCGCTGCAACACAGACCGCCACAGGAAATCCTTCCTGCCCACAGCCATCATCATCTACAACAACTCCTTAAAGAATTAATTGTATGAGCTACAACAACACTTAATTTCCCTCTGGGATCAATAAAGTATTTTTGAATTGAATTTAACTGAATTTAGATCTACAATGGAATAGTTTAGATTCAAATGCAAAATGTGTTAGAATGGCTCAGTCAAAGCCCAGACCTGAATTCCATTAACAGTCTTTAGCAAGACTTGAAAACTGATGTTCACTGACATTTTTCATTAAATCTGACTGAGTTTAAGCTATTTTTGCAAACTAAAGACTCTAGATGTGAAAGCTGGTAGAGACATATCCCAAAGGCCTTGCAGGTTAAACTGCAGTGAAGAGCTCGCCACACTTTTCAATTTCTTTTTTTATTATCAAGCAAAAATTATAAAACACGCTACTACATCTTAATTTAAAATGAGCAAAATATAAAGGCAATCTATAAACTTGTTTCTCTTTTTTTGCTTTCTCCCATCAGTCCAAGTTGTCCCAGAAGCAGCAACGGATGATAAAGAACAGGGAGTCGGCATCGCTCTCTCGCAAAAAGAAGAAAGAGTATCTGCTCTCGCTTGAAGCTCGTCTGAAAGTTGCGCTGTCTGAGAATGAGGTGCTCAAGTGTGAGAATGGGAACCTGAAGAAGCAGCTGGAAGGCCTGCTGAGTGAGGTGAGAAGCAAGATTGTCTCCTGTATTTCTTATAGAACTGAAAAGCTGACAAGACGGGACAAAATAGTGCAGTAACATATAATAATTATTGTTGTGGTTGGGTTTTATCTTTGCAGAACTCGGTACTAAAAGCAACAGCACCCAAGAGGAGAGCTGTGTGCCTCATGGCAGTCCTGGTGTTCCTGGTGCTAAACGTAGGACCAACAGGGTGAGGGTCGAACCGTTAACATCTGCATTCCTTCATTAGCGCTCTACAGTAATTTGATTTGTTGGCTGAAGTTTTATTTGAAACTCAAGGAAAGCTGATTATGGCAGATACTGTTGCTGGGCAGTTACAAACACCACCGCTAACTGTAACGCAGTAAATGTACATGTCTTTGATTACTGGAGGAAGCCAAATGGGAAGCCCCATGACTCATTGTAAGATTCTCTCTCATGTTTGAGGTTAAACAGAAAAAGCCAGCTGCAAACGGTACAAAACAATGAAGCACAATATTGCTTTTTTCTTTGCACCAGAAACCAAATGTTTAGGGATTTTGTCAAAAATGAACGGTTTGGTTAACACTGACATTGCTTTTATCACAATAATTCTTCAATGCAGCAATGAGTGGCATTTAGTTCAATTGAAGGTGCAATTCTGGTCTCATTCTAACTTCGTGTGGACTTATTGGAAAAGACAGATTGGTACCTTGCCGCTGCCATGTTCTTTTTTTTTTTTTTTTTTTCTGCGGAGAGCATGCGAGTATAAAAAAAAAATCTCATGTCCTATTGCAAAAGAAGGTTCAAAACTCTCCTTTGTTACAAAAGTCAAAGGAAAAGAGAGCCCAAACCTCTAAAACGTTTTTTGCGTTGCACTTTTTCTTAGGTTTCTTTTAATAACAGTTGTGACAAATTATAATTTGTAATAAAAAACCTAACTTGGATTTTTTTTTAAAGCTTTACTCCTGTCAGCAGACGGAGAGATTGGGTAATTCCACAAACTATGGCTCAGCCTCCACCTCCAAAAAAAACGACAGATTCTGTTTTCGTTTTGCAAAAATGTTTTCTTTTGGGAATTGCTTTCTCCACAAAAAGTAAGCATAACTTGTTGGGAGAGATGATCTGCCTGCTTTCTGGGCTGGGAAACTGCTCTTTTGGTTGTTTTGTAGTTCTCAGTAATGAATTAAGTTTGCCCTTTTTTAATCTTAGCTGAACATTTTTATTTGATCACATTAAAATCACAAACATTGTATTTTATTTGGATTTTATTTGATTGACCAACACAAAGTAGTGCATAAATGCAAAATTGAAGGATACATGGTTTTGTAAATGTTTTACAGTTAAAGTGTGGTGGACGTTTGTATTTAATCCTTTTATTTCAATAAAATAAGACTGAGAGCAAGCAGTGGTCCTCATATCACCTGATTTGTGCGCTCCACAGATTTAGCCTTCATACAACTGTGCTAGGAAGAAAGACATTTTTTTTAATCATAAAAAGTTACATTTACAATTTTGCATAAACCACACAGGGAACATGGCAAAGGTAGAAGAAGGTGCACTGGTCAAATGAGACCACAATTGACCTCCCATAGTCAGTGGTATTTATGGCAGAAAAGAATAATGCTACTCATCAACCTAAACACACAAACCCAATGGGAAACCCTGGTACCTGGCAGCATCATGGCTCAATTGGAATGTGGATGCAGTTAAATTCAGTCTTAATAGAAAACCTTTGGCAAAGTGTTGACTTGGTGGAGCTGAAATATACTGCACGACACACTTCAAATAAATAAATAAATAATGCATCAGTTTTCCTTTCACTTCCATGATTTATATTGGGTTGGTTTATCATATCAATTCACAATTAAATACATTGGCACTGGGCAACATTACAATAAAAAATGCAAAAGTCCAGAGGGTATAAATCCTTCATAATAAGTAAAGGGCTGTTTTAAAATGAAAAAAAGTATCCAAGATCTTTTCATTAGAGCTTTTCACGTCTTCCTTACTGTCTATCTTCATCAGTTTTTTTCAGAGCGTCCCCAACCTCGATGTTGCTCCCATGCAACACAGTGGCAGGCACCTGCTAGGCTTCTCGCCAGAGGCAGACTCTGACATGGTGATAGGTCCCGAGCTCACCAGCAGACCCTCAGAGATGTCAGACAGGTGGGTATGGAGCTAAACAGCACTGGCATAGCTCACATGTTTGTGCTTACCCAGCGTGTTAGTAGACCAGGATGCACCTGTGCTTGGGTTCTGTCAGACCCTGTTCAGCTAATTTTTCCATGTGTAAACATACGTGCAACTGAATAACTACTTGTTGTGTCAGCCTTTTGAATGGCTGCAGACCCGTGGCCAGACGGCTGGTGCTTGCACTTTGAGTAACAAGGTGGAAAAGTGGGTCCAGGCCTTGTTTGACGTTAAACTCTATATTGTTAATAACAGTCTGTTTTTACAGCAGCCTGTATATTTGTCTTACTTCTTTAAATGACCTCTAGGCTAAGCAGTCACATTTGGAAATTGCATAAATAACATTCCTTTTTGGCAAATTACCCGAACCCACATGTGTTTTGCAAGGTGGACATCTCATGTCTCCACAGCATTACCAGCCTGTGTTGTGCGTTACATCTCTTTGTAGGGTATGTCACATGTTAATGCAAACCATTCACCAGTGGTATCTGGTTTCCCTGCAGCATTTAACCAGCTCAGGCAGGAAGGAACACATTAGCCTTTGCTAAAGGGGTGACGGCACCAAACGCAGCGGGGCAAAGAATGACTTGGAGGGGGTTGCAACATTAATTAAGGTCCCACTGAACAGAAAGGTGTGTGTGCTGAAGGCTTACATGGGCCCCTGGATTAAAAAATATAAGCAGACCTCAGTGATCTGACAATTTGTCTGGTGGAGCTATTTCCAGAGCATTTAGAGCCAAAAAAAAAGTTGGCTCACATCAAGAAGGCCCAGGGGAAGGATTACGTTTGTTATACATTTTTCTTAACAACCGACCATTTAGGCGGTTGGTGACTCTGGACAGTCGGCATCAACACTACAACCATCTGAGTCGTTCAGTCTAAGAGGGTTGCAGTTGTGATTGAAGTCAGAGTAGAATAAGAGATGGAAAATTTGCATCAAATCTGTGCTGCTAATCAAGAGTATATGTAAACCTGGTGCATGGTAGCTTCTGTCAATTAGTCTGTGGTCTTAATCAGTCATTGGCATTCTGGGTACGAACTAATGGGTGGTAGCACTCACTTTTCTTTAGTGTTTTTATAATGACTGTGTGCAGGCTATATTACAGCCTGTATCTTTGTGCTTTTCTTTGAGAGGCGAATGTTCAGTGATTGGAGCTCTGCTCAATCAGTTAGAACTTTAGCTGCATGTTTAATCCTCAGGGTTCACATTTCCTTCCATCCATCCATCCATCCATCCATCCATCCATCCAATCCAAATTTGCTTGCAGTTATTCGATCAAAAATGAACTTTTTTACACACTGTCATGTTAGTCAATTGTCTTGTATAGTTGTTGATTTTTTTCTAATACAGTCTCTGTGTGATTTTTATTGTAGATCAGAAGATAAGGCGCTGATAGTTGTAAAAAGTCCAATCTTTCTCAGACCTCCTCCCCCCTGCCAGCCTCCTGTTAACAGGACCAAGTGCATTGAGTAAGTAATGAAATATTGCCTTGCCCTCCTGCACTTTAGGTTTTCCCCTTTTTGCATGAAGCCAGAAAATCATTAAATTCTCACTGTTAACTTGACAGGTTGGCTCATGAATTGAGGGGTTGGGTCCACCGTCATGAAGTACAGCAGACCAAAACCAGACGCATGAGTAACAGCAACCATAAACCCATCAGAAACATTCTGGTAATCCACAACAACTTTATGTTTAAAACAGACATACAGACTATAATGGCCATTATGAGAAAGTTACATCATATATAATGTAAAACATTTATATTGCAAATTGCCCCCCCCCTTTGTAAAGCAAGCTGTGATCTACAATGTCAGGTATTTCTGCAATTTAGATCCTCCCTTCACCACTTTTTCACCTCCCCTCACATCTTCCCCTTTTTCCACCTCTCATTTTTGACCAGGGTTTAATCTGGCAGTCCTGAGAAAGTAAACATAACACTTCACAGGGAGCTTTGGGATTAGAGCCCCCTGCTCTCTTTTCCAACATTTTTTTCCCCTAAATTTGTCGAATCAAGTGCGGTCTCTAACAGCTTCCCATTTACAACCATTCTTTAGTTTCTTTGAAAGACAAACGAGTAAGTCAAATTCGATGACTCTAAGACTTGTCTGATCACTTTAATTGATTGATTGTAAAGCTTTTAGATACCATTATTTGTATTTCAAACTATTTTTGTACTGTGATGTAAGGAGGCCCTTGATGTCATGTGAGATTTAACAAGATGACTCCATTAAGGACATGTCATTCTGCTCTAGGTTTAAAACAATGATCTATTTTAGACTGAATTTGTAATTATGTCCTGTACAGCATTGCTGCAACGTCTTGCTTCCCTTTCAGACTCTTTCTTAATGTGTTGATATAAATATTTAAACCAACTCTGTTCATTTTGTCAGCAGAAGACGGATAATAAGGAGGACGAAATCATCCAAATTGTCACAGTCCCATATGAAGAAAGTAGAGAGAAAAAGTGGGTATTTGCTAAGTACAGTGCATATATTTCTTTTAACCTTTGTGTTTCGTTTGCCGGGATGCTTGCAGTTGTTCTGCTTTAGGCATACTTTCTTTTGTGCTACAGCTTTAGACGTTAAAAACCGACATTTTACATCCAT
The DNA here is from genome assembly GCA_963556495.2 of Valencia hispanica. NCBI lineage: Eukaryota > Metazoa > Chordata > Actinopteri > Cyprinodontiformes > Valenciidae > Valencia > Valencia hispanica. The sequence continues at coordinate 23,672,384 of OY747705.1, read as the reverse complement.
GCAACCTAGAGGTTGTGTGTTATTTCCACCTTTACTGTTTACAAGTAGTGTACCTGGCTGATCCACTGAGCAAATATTAACTTATTCACTCCATTCTTCTTTTCTGCTGTACTTATTTTATCATTTATTGGTGCTGATGTTTTTTTTGCGTCTTTGTAACCCATTAACAGGAATCCAAGCAGTGAGCTGCAGGTTTACTATGCACCTCAACACACCTACAGTGATTTCTTTGATGAGCTCAATCGCCGCCCAGACACTTTCTACGTGGTCTCTTTTCGTAGGGTGAGTTTAAACTCGTGCATCGTTCAGATTGAAGTAGTGAAACAAGTCCAAGCTCACATGCAGATTTAAATCCACTTCTTTTTTTTTTTTATCTCACCAGTTTTTGTTAATTTCCCTTTATCCAGTAGAACATTAAGAAAAAAAGTTTATTTGAAGTAAGTCTTGTCCTCTATGAAGAGCTCTTACTTTGGATTGAAGGGTTAAGTACAGTTGCAGTTGTCTACTTTTTCTCCTTTGGGTTGGGTCCATTTGCATCATCAACATCACACTTATTTCTGTGCTGTTTCTGGTGTCTCATTCCTCAGTATCCATCCATCCATCCATTCATTGTCTATACGAATTTCTCCTTGAAGGGTCCTATCTTGAGCAGTCATTGAGCTAGAGACAGGGTACACCCTGTACAGGGTACACCCTGGACAGGTTGCCAGTTCATCACAGATTAATCGTTATCATAATTTAATCATTATTATTTTGTTAAACTTTTAAAAACTTTTAATTTAGGATGTTTTACTTATTTAATTAGAAGAAATTTTTAGTGCTAAGCAAATATAAATTTAAAGTAATGTGTATTCTGTATTTTACTATTATGGTAACTCTCCCGTAGTAAAGCAAACAAATGCAAAGTTTCTAAAAATATTTTTATGAAGAAATAAAGTTGTTTAAGGTTTTACAAAAATAAGATTAGCCCCCCCCCACACACACACACACTGGTTTAAAATGAGAAATCTGCAGGATTAAGTGGTTCTAGAAAATGAAAAGCATAAATAACTGACATGAACACACATCTGTCATTGTTTGGAATAATGTTTAAAGTTTACCTGAAACTGAAATTTTCTTGAATCTTGAAAGTGGCCAAAGAATGAGAGCGATTTTTGTATTTTTTATTTTATTTTTTCTCCCAGGCCTGTTTGCTAGCCAGTGTTTTGACTCTAATTTGGCACATTCATAGTTGAGTGAAAAGCAACCATGGACCCCTAACGCCTCTATAAGTCGACTAAGCAGCCTTGAACAGTTTTGTTTGTACATTGGTACCAAGCTGCATCAAACTTGTATCAGTTTTCTTTGTTTTTTTTTATCTACGATATGAAACCGTGGATAACACAGCTTTTGACATATACAACTACATTCCAACAAACAGTGAAAAGTTGCTATTATTGTATGATCCTGTAGGCATTTTTCAGTCTAAATCTTGATGAAAGTCAAGTTTTTTCCATTAAATTGGTCATCTTGATATGGACATTGTAATATTCAACAATAGTATACATTTGGCAGGTTTTCCTAGTGCAGTCCAAATTTCTGGGGTTTTATCCTAAGAATTATACAGAAACTTTGGATTTAAATTGTGTTGACGTTAAAAAAGACTAAGATTTTAATTAAAACACTGTGTACAGAAGCCTCTCACAGAAACGGGTAAAGCAGCAGTCCAAGTAAAGATCACAGTTCTGTTATTTTCTGTGAGAGTTTGTTTCTTACGGTGCTTTATTAGCTGTTCTACTCAGTTTATTTGCTTGTATTTTGTTTCTTGGGTTCCCGTATGTGTATCTGCACAAAAATGTGGGCTGTTGTTTTCTTCTGGACTCGGTGATATTATTACAGAACTGCCAAAGCTCTGGAATAAATTTAAAATTTGTTTGGATTAGACCATTCACCACTGGTGTGGACATGTGTTCTTCAAGGTGAATACATCATGCAGCTCATTATGACTCGTTCAGGCCCTCTCCAGCATTTGAGGACCCTCAGTTCATCATGTTGTACCAGGGTTCGGTTAGACAAATAGTCATGTTCGGGTCAAGGTTATTGTAGGTGGTCTGGTTTACTGCCAGCATCTCCGTTTAGTTGTGAAATGAGGTGATTCAATGGAAAACTAAACTGAAGAAGAGAAGAAAATATGACGCCCCTGTTCTGTCATTTTGCAGCTTTGCAGGAGTTTTTGTGCTGTTTTACCATCAGCGCCTTTATGTAATACTGTACTGGGATGAGATCATGGAGTCACTAACGTCTATTGTGTTTTTGTGTCAAAAAGGTTCAAGGAAATTCCATCTGTTGTCTTAAGCCTGCTGCACACAAGACTATCTGCTGAGCAAAAAGTCATTTGAGGCCGTTTGCTCAGCGTTAGCTCTCGTGTGCGGCAGGCTTTAGGAGCAACAACTCACAGTGCACTGATGAAGAGCAGTAATGTGACTGATGTTTTCCGGCATCCCTCCACCCTCCAGTTACAGACGATGTCAGTCTTTTGAATTCAGCTGCTTATTAAGGCTTAAAGCTCATCCTTTGTCTTGTTCTGCTGTGTGCATATATGACACTAAATCTTTCCTCCAGAAAAGGATCAATATTAAAAATTATTTTGCTCGGTTGAATGTATTTTGATCCAACTGTCTTGTAATCCCCTAATCTCTGGTCATTCATCTATTGTCAAATTTACATCTCTTCCTTTTTTTAAGTTTCATAAAGACCGATTTATAAAAGCAGTGTGTTATAAACTTCAACGGTTTTCAAATCTGTTCCCCAATTCTGATTTTATGCAAAATTAGAAATAAAATATTTGGTTTTCATCTTATCTGACCATTTTAAATGTAAAGATTATTTTCTTGCTGATCCTAGACTGAATGTAAGGGTTTTAAATCTATAAAGTGCTTAAAAGTAGGGATGTTTCACTATCTGCTTTCTTAACGATATTCAATATACAGATATAGTCTAAATCCGATTCCGCCGATAGAATTCTTCCTAAATGTTCAATGTTGGCTCCGAAATGCAGAAGCCACGGGACATATTGCGAGTTTTGCCAAACAAAAGTATCTCAGAAACTATACCTTGGATCAATCATATTTTGACATTTTGTCTGAGAAGTAACTGAAAAGTTTGATGTATATGTGCTTGTAATGAAATTAAGATATAAAAGTTGTCATTAAAAAAGTAAAAACCAATACTAATAATTTCCGATATTACATTTTAATGCCCATATTGGCCGATAATATTGGACATCTCTACCTCACTGTTTAGAGTTTAGTCATCTATCTGTCCAACCGGGTATTAAACTTTCTTCTTCGTAGACAGTGACACTGGTGTTTCAGCCTTGGTGATTAGTGGGTTGTTTCTCGATATCCTAACTAGTCTTTACAAGGTTGAACTCCTGTGTCAGATGCTTAAAGCTTGGACACAGTTGGATATTCTAAAAAGAAACGTGATTGCAAACACACATCATAACTGGGTTTTTAAATAGATAACGCAGACTATTAACTTTCCAGATAGGCCCTGCTCCAACCTTTCTGTTATTTTATGGACTTTAAAAGTTGCAGTTGTGCTTGAAAGGCAACCAATTTAAATAAGCTCTACTTTTTATTAGCAGTGTTTCAGGAACTCCCCTTCAGAAGTTTCATGCTCCTACTGGCATTGATCATAATTTTGAAATTGAGTTTCATTTGCAATGCTTGGTGAAGTGAGTTTTTTTCCCCGCTGCTATCCCAAAGCTGCCTAAATCCGATGCTTTAAAATGCATCTTTTATCTGTTAACTTTGCATTAAGACCACATCACTGATTTCCCCAAAGCCAAGGATGTTACAACCTCAGCTCTCTGTTGACAAACACATGCACCCGACATTTATGTACCTCCAAGCGGATTGCTTTTTCCACTCAATGACGTTCTCCTCTTTGTTTTCAGGATCATCTTTTACTCCCTGCCACTAACCACAACAAGGGAAGTCGACCCAAGATGTCTGTCGTGTTGCCAGCCATGAACATAAATGGTAAGTGCTACAACACACGCACAACAGTCGGAGCTTAGCTGATCAAAAAAGGGAAACGGACTCAGAAACAAGAGTACTTCACCATTGGTATCTAACATATTTTAGTAAAAAAGCTACATACCTCAAAGGTGAAAGTTTCTTTTTTTTAACAGATTTTGTATATAGTTACACTTTTGCTCCTTATTTAGTGCTAATTCCCAATTTTAAATAATTATTACAAGTTCAGGAATGCATTCTTGAGATCAGAAAAGTCTCAGCACTTTGGTTTGAAGACATTTAGCAATCCGTTTGGGCTGTTAGTAGAAGCTGAGAGAAGATGGAAGAAATGTCTCTGCATTTTGACTATTCAGATTAGGAGCACTGCTGGCTGGATTTGATACTGTCTTGAGGAGTGCACTCGCTTGTCACACAGCTTATCTCAGTGGGTGGTGATGAGAGTTTGCTTGATTGCATTTCAGGAGGTGGGCTTTAGGGTATTTTCACCAGCCCATTTGAGAAGCTCTCATCCATTTATTCAACTGCCTGATATACATGAGTTACCGCTGAACATTTGATGAGCAAAAACCTTTGACTTTCTCTTGCCTTTGTTGCCAAATTGTTGTTTTATGAATCATTAAAGTGGCCATTTGGTTCTTATTTCCATGAGCTCATGTAAGGTTTTCACTAAGACTCTCAAATCTGCTGGACCGTTGGTACCGTTTGCCAGAGTTAGGTCACTTAGGGTGTCGGTGGAAAGAGAGCATCAGTGAACAAATGTTTTTACTTGTAGTTGACTTTTACAAACTCTGTACAAAGTGTACCACAACATTTTGTGTTTACGACTGTATTGGATGTTAATAAGAAGGCTCTATTGGTATTGATAGCTGAACGATCATTTTTATCAGCTGGATAAAGTCATCCAGTTCTTCTGTTATCTTCACCATCTGTTGCAAGACACCGGCAGCAGCTTTGATTAGAGATTTTAATAGTAAAAATTGACATCAAGAATTTTTGGACAAGGTGTTATGAAAGTAAACGTTGTTCTTGGTTTGTCTTGTTGCGGTGGAATGTTGAGGTCCGTGCTGGTCAGATTAACCATTGAAATATCAGTAAGAGTCAAGTCCAGCAGATAATTTTCAGCTCAAAAAGGCTAAACAAAGGTTGCATTCATAGAGGCATATCAGACCTTGAAAAATCCTTGCTTCCTCTAAAAGTAGGGTCTCAATTTGCATGACTTGTCATCAACCCCCACAAAGCATTGTGATCCCCTCAGGCTGTTTGCATCTAATAAGCAGAGAGGACCATGTGATATATTTTTATCAGGGGTCTGACCTGATGTCTGCAACCTAATGTCAGGATGTTCGATGAAAAACAAGCCAGTAGAGGGTAACAGAGTAACGCCTGAATGTGATTTTGTTCAGCACAGGACGCATGCAATGTTCCCTTTTCTTTATAAAGCTCCATGTGTCACACAGATGACAAATTCTAGTAGCATTTTTTTTAATTTATGCTGACTTTAATTGAGACTTTAAAGTGAGGAAGTGCAATTCTATATACTTAAAGGGTCAACATCCTCAGAAAAAAAGGCACAGCTCTCTTAAAGAAGCTTGATTGCTCTTCGCTGAAAGATAATGCTTTCCAGCTCCTTGATGGTGTGTTCATTTTAGGAATGCCTTCCTCTTAAAGTCACCTAATGGTTTTAATCTGGATGGAGGTGGATTGACTGTTTTAATTTGAAGTGATTGTCTGGTCAGTCTTGGTCAAAAACGCTGCATGCTGCAGGTAGAGGCTTTGATCTCTAAGCGTTTGTGTGTTGTGATTAACCGCCTGGGTAAAGGTAACACTATAATCTGGCTCACCTTATACGGCAACTTTATTTGTATAGCACACTTTTAACAATGCAATTCAAGGTGCATTGGGTGATTAGGGGATCAAATAAAACCAGCAATAAAACATGAATAAAAGCGGAAAACATGACACATTAAAAATATCTGACATTCCAGCTATTGGTTACACAAAGGCAGCTCTAAACAGATGGATTTTAACCTTGATTTAAAGGAACTCACTTTTTCAGCAGCTTTGTTTGCAGTGGTCTGGAAGTTTGTTCCAGGTAAGAGGAGCATAGAAACTGAAAGCTGCTTCTACATGTTTGATTCTAATTCTAGGGATGATTAGTAGACTAGAGTTGGAAGACCTGAGTGGTTTGGGGGGTTTTATAGTGACAACAGATCTTCAACTTACTTTGGTGATAAGCCATTCAATGATTTATAAACTAGTAAAAGTATTTTAAAGTCTATTCTCTGAGCTACGGGGAACTAGTATAAGGACTTTAGAACTGTGGTGATGTGCTCTACTTTCCTAGTTCTTGTGAGAATGCGAGCAGCAGAGTTCTTGATCAGCTGCAGGTGTCTGATTGACTTTTTAGGCAGACCTGTGAAGACACTATTGTAGTAATCATTCCTACTAAAGATGAATCCATGGATGAGTTTTTTGAGGTCCTGTTGCGACATTAGGTGATAAAAGGCTGACCTTGTGATTGTCTTTTTGTGACCTTTTGGGTTCAGATCTGAGTCCATTACTACACCTGGATTTTGGGCCTGATCAGTAGTTTCTAGCTGTATTAACTGAAGCTGTGTGCTGGCTCTTAAATAATTATTTTTGGACCTAAAGAGCAATGATCAAGTTTTGTTTCTATTCAGCTGGAGAAAATTATGGCGCATCCATCCATTGATTTGCTTAATTCATTCACTTAGGGTTTGGATGGGTTCAAAGTCACCTGGTGACATTGTAATATACACCTGAGTATCATCTGCATAGTTATGGTAACAAATCTTATTTGTTGTTATAATCTGGGTTAGTGGGAGCATGTAGATTTTAAATAGGAGGGGCCCCAGGATGGAGCCTTGGGGCACCCCACATGTGATTTTTGTTTTTTGTCCTGGTTAAAAGTTACCCATTGACACAAAGAAGTTCCTATTCTTTGGTAAAGTACTTTGCTGGTTTGAGCCTTACCTAAAGAGTCCGACCCAGCTCTCCAGGACTGAATTGTGTGTTTATTTAATGATCTGAGTTTGATAGTAGCTCTATCAAGTGGAAGCGACATGTTTGGATGGAGATGGAGTAGAAGAGTGTCTTTGGGATGTTGGCAAGTACAGGTGGTGTTGCATATCTAATTGCACTTTTACAAGGTTCTCACAGTATATTAAGCTAGAAAAAATGGAATGGAATAGAATAGAGATATCCTTTATTGTCCCACAGTTGGGAAATTCCGGTTTCTCAACAGCAAGATAAGGTAGGTGGAAGCATCCATAATCACAAAGGTAAAAATATATAAAATATAAATAAATAAAATATAAAATTAAGAATAAGAGACTGTACCTTAAAGATAAGTTTACAACATAAGAAAATAATAGTGCCAATATTTTAAAAATGCATACTTAAATTAAACGTAATGTGCAGCTTAGTAGGGTAAATTAGAAAAAAAGGATGTGCAAATAACAGCTAGAATGTTATTTGAAATGAGGAAAACTGCAAATAAAAGCAGATTTATAAAAACTTAGAGTTTGTTGGTAGCAGTGATGATTATAAAGTCTACCTGTTTCTGGGAGGAAGGATCTGTGGTTATGTTTTGTGTATCTAGGATGCAGCAATCTGTCACTCAAGTAGTTCTCCAGTTCAACAACAACTTTGTGCCTGGGGTGGAAGATGCTAACAGTGATGTTATTTAAGCTAGAGTTCTTTTGTCTCCTACCACCTACACTGGGTTGAAGGGGCATCCTAGGATCAGAATTCCAAGGTTTTACAATATTTATGCAAACATTTTAAACAAAACGTATAGTATGATCCAACTACTTTTATTTAAACAAAAATAATTAACTATTACTCCTACTGCTACAAAATAATGTACCGTATTGATTATTGAAGTTATAGTGCTATCTGTAATTTTGATTTTTTTGCTGTTTTGGATGAAAAACAGAAATTTCACTAAATTTAGTGACTGGTTAAAAAGAGAAATTCTGTGCAACAATAAACTTTCTGCTCTTTGTGGAGTAACACAATTAAGCAGATATTACCTGCGCTAAAATTAGGGATGGGTATCGTTAAAGATTTATCGATACTACTACTCTTAACGATACTCCTTATCGATCCGGTACTTGATCGGTATCCTTATCGGTACTTTTTTTTTGAAAGACTAAAACAAAAGGGGAAAAACACAAATAATGAACTGTAGTTAAAGAATTATTATTATTTTTTTTGGATAAGAAGGAAGCTTTTGTTCAAAATATCCAGCATTTATTTATTGTAGGAATAAAATAGCAGGTTAACTGTAGTTTAAGAAATTTTTTTTTAAACTTAAATAAGAAGGAAGCTGTTGTTCAAAAATATCCAGCATTTATTAATTGTAAGAATGAAATGGCAAACTTATATCCATGCTTCACGTGTTTGCTTTGCATACAAACATACATACGTGTTGTATCTGATACATGGGTTGTTGTTGTTGCAGCACTCAGGCGGTCAAACACCGTGCATCTTTCGGTTTGCAGTTGGTGTATTTTGGCAAGGTGTTTGGTCAAACTTCTTGTGTTCCCGCCTTTGCAAGCAAACCGTTTATTACATATATGACAGCGTGCATTGTCGGCATCTATTTTCGCAAAATGAAGCCAAATGTTGGATCTTTTTGGTTGCTCTGCCATCGTATCTGTAAGGCGAACACACACGTCAGCGCGCAGCAGTCGCCACTCCGTCCCCGCAGCGTGTGTGCTTGTTAAGGAGGAGTGGGCTGCAATACAGTTTTTGGCTTGTGTTTATATCTCCCGCAAAACATGAATACAACCTTAATTTTATCATTAAGAGAACCGATAAGGCTGAAGCTTATCAGTACGGGTGGACCATCAGAATCAGCCCCGGGGCCAATTTAATATCGGGTTTCGGTACACATCCCTAGCTAAAATGGTTAATGAAATTTAAAGTTTTCCACAACTGGATGCCTTTCCCCTTCACTCACAAACACACTCTTACCAGTGCAACTGTTTAGCCCTCACCCTTGCTGCAAAGGAGGATTCAATCTTCAGAGATTGTATACCTCCATCACCTTGTTGAGCACTTTTGTCCCTACTGAATCTCTACAACTTGTGGTCTGGGCACAATAATGTTTTGAAAAACATTGGTTCTCAGAAGCTCACACTTACACTCTTATGAATTAATAACTTCCTTTATGCTCAAGCATGAAGTTCACTGGTAAATAAAATCTGTATCATTTGCTGTATGCTAAGCATATAATCTTTCTCATTTGGCTTATCCTTTATTTTATGTTTTACAACAGTTGTAGTTTTGTTAATGAAAAGCAAACATGTATACTCAGCACTAGACAGTAGAACTTGTTATCCAGTGGCTGAGTTGGTGTTGCTTTTCTTGATCATGCACCTTGCATTTTTCTATATTTTTATGTGGTGACTGGCAAAAAAGTAAAAGGATAATGATAATTATCTCTATTCGGATGTGATTATATTTGCAAATGACATGCTTCCTTATGTAAAAGAGTGAAGAAAAGCTTCCTTCATGAATGGATCCTCTGAGTTTGTTCCAATTTGGCATCCGCCATCCTGCTGAGGGACTCACTCAGGTTTCATCATGCATTAATGCATTGTTGTAGGACATTAGACCCTTATCAGCATACAGCAGCTGGAAGGTTTCCAGATGGCACAAGTAAAATGGGGGTAATAAGGCCATGAGCAGTTGGACGGTAAATCTGGCAGCCTCTTCAAAGCATTGCTATTTGAAGGTGAATCTCATGGCTGCATGCTGATGCGTTTCATCTTTTGCCTCACAGGCTTCTTAAGAAGTTAAAGATCAAATTCTTTGATAATCTAGTGAAGGATAGATGGAAAAAGTGAGTTTCACAATAAATGTAGGTCTCCCATTTGGTTTATGCTAGAAATCTTTCTACATTATTTTTGTAGTGCACATTACATTGAAAAGTACCAGAGCTTGAAGTTTATATAGTTTTAATAATACTACCATTAGCTGTACTTTACAAATGTTATGGTAAGTTCTAGCATAGTAAACAATGATGAGCCACCTGCAAGCAATTGGTCACACAAGATAAGGAAATGCTACAGCAGTAAAGCCCTTGAGTGTTGCTAAATATAGAATGGGATGCTTTTTAACTTAAGAATCTGCTTGTGAGGATGTTGCGAAAAACACCAACTTGGCATGAATATGGAGTAGATATGGCTCTTTGAATATGAGAGGAAATATGAGGAGATGTTGTTATATTAGAATAATAATTGAAAATGTATTTTTCTAGTGATTTGTTTGTTAATTTAGACGATTATTGCTTTCAGCTAATGACAATATCTAATGTCAGTTTTTCAGAAAATGATGAGACCAATTAAAAGAAAATATTTGTAATGCAGTAATTATACATTTTGGCCTACACATCGTGGGGAAAACTGCTGACAAGACAGTTGTCCAGCAGACCGTCATTGACACTCTCCACAAAAAGGGTAAACCAGAAAGAGTCAATGTTCCAGTGTGAAGCGTCCACTGTCTATTCTAATCTGTCGGTCATGTCATAAGAAAATACTAGAGCACTTCATGCTTCCCTCTAACAAGTTTTAAGGACATGCTGATTTTATTTTCAATCAGATCTCTGGACCTGCCCACTCTCACAAAAGTACTTGCTTTAATGACTATGGTATCACTGTGCTGGATTGGCCAGCAAACTTTAGACTGGAAACTGTGGGATTTAGGATTTAAACACCTAAATCCCACAGAGAACCTATGGAGTCTTGTCAAGAGGGAGATGAGAGACAGCAGAACCAACAATGCAGGCGAGCTTAAGGCTGCTAAAAAGCAACTGGGGTTTCCTGAACTCTTCAGTAGAACCACAGGCTGATTACTTTCATGCCACGGAACACTGATGCACTAATTTGTGCAAAAGTGCCTCAACCAAATATTAAAGCTGCTATAACAAATCTGCAAAACAAGCTAGCTTTTCAACATAAACACAGTCAGAGCTCTCACACCCCCCTGATATGGAAACACACATTTTGGGACTCTGGTAGTGTGTCCTAAAGTTGGAGTGGTAGCAACCAACTGATTCTTGTTCTCTTGACTTTTTTGAGCAGAGAACGTCTCACACGAGTGGTGTCTTGTTGTAAAACGTAAGAGCAAGTAATGAGTGGAGGACCTAGGTAAATGCTGAAGTGCGCTTGTCAGACAACCGACTGGTCCTAACGGTGGTTCAGCACCAAGCCATGTTATTGGCTGAGGTTTTTAGACAAATGCGACAGAACCTATAGATTTTTTTTTTTTATCTCCACAAAATATTTATAGCTATACTATGTTAGAATGTTAAGAGTCATGAAAAATATATTTTTAAGCTAGCTTGTTTTGGAGATGTGCCATACTGGCTTTAAGCACATATACTGTTCAGTACACGGACTATTGTTTTTTTTTCCTTCTTTTTTTTTTTTTTTTGTCGGGCTTGCATAAAAATAACTTTAGTTTTTTTATTTAAATTAGCTGTCAATCAAAAGTATAGAAATAAACACACCTAAATATAAGTAAGAGCTTGAAATAGATCAGTATGTGTAATGAGTTCATGTATTTAACTTTTTGAAAATAAACCACTGAAGTACATTAACTTTTGCGTGATATTGTAATCTGTTGAGATACACCTGTATCTACTGGATTTCTGTTTATAACCTTTCAAAGTCCACTTTATACATACCTGTTTTTTTTCTTTTCCTGGTAGATGTAGTGTTGTTGATTTTCTTTGATGTCTCTCCAAATACTGAAGCCATTCGAAGCGTCCAAATTTCACTGCAGGTGCACAAGATCAAATTTTGCCAGCAGATAAAATCATACTGGGCGTGATCAAAACTCACCTTCCCAAAACCTATTCATCCATGAAATCCTCCAGCTGCAGTAGAAGCTATCATGTGGTCCAGTTTGATGCGATCTGCCGGTCTAATGCATCCCAAATACTCCAGCTCTGGAGAAGGAGATGTCTGAAAAGCAGCCTGCAGCTTTTTAACTATTTCCTTCACTCAGGCATTTTAAAGACACCCCTGCTCCATTTTTGGGTCATATAAATGCACTAAAACCCAGTGAGGTGTGCTCCAGATGAGGAATGTTATCTCCACTGCTGACAGTGGAAGTTCTTAAGCTGTTCATGTAAATACTAGCTGGGTCTGTAAGCATATTGGTACAATCTCATTCTTGCTCAGAGTACCCGCTTGATAGGATCTGTTGCTCAAGGCTGAGTAAGGTCTGAAAGTGGGGGACCACAAACCACCAGTGTTGAATCCTGGGTCTGGTTCCAAGTCTGAATTTATCAAAGCAAACCTAAATAATTGCATATATGTAGGTTGAGAAGACTGTGAGAACATGCAGTATTTATGTATGATAACAACCCAATACACAACCTGTGGTTGAAAGCTTTATTCAGACACAATAGTCTCACTCATGAACATAAATTATACTTTGTCTTTGAATCCCTGCCCAGGTTTTCTCTGCTTTGCTGAACACAGCTACGGGGATCCTGAGTCATCGTCAGCGTTCACTTCCCATGCTCCCCTCAGACTTTTCTTGTTCTCTCTTCTACAATTTGCATGCCCCGCTGTTGTTTAGTGAGGTTTTGTTTATCTCAGCGATGGTGAAATCCGGTGTCTGACTCACCTCTGGGCTCCATCTGTAGGTCAGCTTGTTGCTTCCATCCCCCACGGTTTCAAACAACACTCCTTACAACATCACTTATTTTCAGCCCTGGTAAAGATGGGTAAATTAAATTGAAATATTTGACTTAAATTGCAGTCTTGCACTAAAAACTTACAGGCCCACAACTTTTCCACAATACTTACTTTTGGTAGTATGGTTATTCATCCTTCACTTCACACCAAATCCATTTGGAGTCTTAGTTGCCGGAAAGCTCAATCTTAGTCCAAAGTCGTTCCAATTCGAGATCCAATAATATGTAAAACCTCACATTTTTATGTTTTGGATAGTATAAAAGAGACGGCCCAAATAGATGGTTGGCAGATAGCAACCAGTGGTTGCTATGGAGACTTGGTGGGCCCAAAAATGCCACTTTGTTGCTGTTCCTGAACATTGAGCCATTGTTGGTCTGAGTTCCAGTTGTTTTATAATTAACTGTTTCTCTGACTGTAGATATGGTCAGCTTTATTCAAGTAGCTATGTTCTTATAAAGATTAACACACATCTGACATGTCTAGCATTTATAAGATTTAAAGAAATGTGTATATACACTGCCTGGCCAAAGAAGAGTCGCCACCTGGATTTAAGTAAGCAAATGGGTACGAGCCTCCTATTGGATAATTACTGCATGGTCGATTATCCTTCAGCTGGCAACAAGTTATTTAACCCCAACTGGTGTAATGAGTTGCTTCTCATTTCATAAACAACCATGTCGGAAGACACATCTTGTGGTTGTAGAAAAGATGTTAATGTGGTTGAGAAAGGTCAAATCATTGGCATGCATCAAGCAGAGAAAACCTCTAAGGAGATTGCAGAAACTACTAAAATTGGGTTAAGAACTGTCCAACACATTATTAAAAAGTGGAAGGATAGTGGGGACCCATCGTCTTCGAGGAAGAAATGTGGCCCGGAAAAAAATCCTGAATGATCGTGATCGGCAATCACTAAAACGTGAAATCAAATCGAAGAACAATGACAGTAGAACTCAGGGCTATGCTTAATAGTGAAAGTAAGAGCATTTCCACATGCACAATGCGAAGGGAACTCAAGGGATTGGGACTGAACAGCTGTGTAGTTGTAAGAAAACCACTAATCAGTGAAGCAAACCGGGGAAAAAAGGCTTCAATTTGCTAGGGAGCATAAAAATATGACTCTGGAGCAATGGAAGAAGGTCATGTGGTCTGATGAGACCAGATGTAGCCTGTTCCAGAGAAATTGACGCATCAGGGTAAGAAGAGGAGCAGAATAAGTGATGCACCCATCATGCCTAGTGCCTACTGTACAAGCCTGTGGGGGCAGTACCATGATTTGGGGTTGCTGCAGTTGGTCAGGTCTAGGTTTAGCAACAGTATGTGCTCCAAGAATGAGGTCAGCTGGCAACCTTAATATACTGAATGACCCGGTTATTCCATCAATGGGGTTTTTTCCACCCTGATGGCATGGGCGTATTCCAAGATGACAATGCCAGGATTCATCGGGCTCAAATTGTGAAAGAGGGGTTCTGGGAGCATGAGACATCGTTTTCACACTTGGTTTAGCCTCCACAGAGTCCAGACCTTAACCCCATTGAGAATCTTTGGGATGTGCTGGAGAATGCTTTGCGCAGCGGTCAGACTCTACCATCATCAATGCAAGATATTGGTGAAAATTTTATCAATCATAATCATTTATTTGATTAGCGTTCAGTTAAATACAAAAGAAAGAATTACCACAAGACAAAGCATGAGATAAGGCTAATCAAAAAGGTATTGGCTGAAGCACATGCTTGTTATGCCAAACCTTTTCACCAAAAATAAAAAAATCATTCAGCATGCAGCTCACTTACATAGAGCTTGAAGCTAAGAAAAGCTAAACAAAACTAATTCAATAAAATACAAAACAAAAGACTTCCATCTTTGAGAAGTAAATACATGAAATTAAGTTTCGTAATAATTCCGACAGAAACATCCAAGAGTTTCAGTATTATTATTGTTGCTCTTCTTCATTTTTGATTTACATATTTTTCTAATACTTTAGTTTTGAACATGTTTTTAAACAAGAAAAATGAACTACATTTTTTTAAGTCATTGTCATAATAATTTCACAAGTTGATACCTCTAACAGAAACACATCTTTGCCTTAGGTTTGTTCTTATCTTGTTTTTTGTTTTTTTTGTTTTTAAACAATCTGTTCCCCTTAAGTCATATGGACTCTCTTTGATTTCAAACAGCCTCTGAGTACTGTGGCAGAGTAAATTATTTTAAGTTTTATACATTATCTGTGCTATTTTATATTAAACTAAAATCATAACATTTCAGGGTATTTAACTTAATAAACAAATGGTTTGTTGGTTCTAGATAATTTGATTGATGTACAATTCTTATAATGCAACACTGGATAGAAATAGACCTTGTGACATTCTAGAAGCTTATCGAAACAATGCCACAGAGAATTCGTGTCGTAATCAATGCTAAAGACGGTCCAATAAATTATAAAGTGAGTGGCCCTTTTTTCTTTTTTTTTTTTTTGGCGACTATCTTTTTGGACCGCTAGTTTATGCGTGCATGTGTGTGTATGTGAGAATAAAAAAACTCCAAATAAAATTTGTATTTTTCTTTTTTTTCAGTGAGGTTATGCTATTGCAATGATCTCTCACTAACCTAACTTCTATGTATTTATTTTAACACTTTTTTTACACGTCTCTAAGAATCCCAATAAGTGTTGAAGAAGCTGTAAAATCCCTTAATTCAGGAATTGAGAGCTCACAATGATCCTTTTCTTTTCTTGCCAATACAGACAGCATCATTAAGGACAAAGAGTTTCAGGTGATGATGCAGATCGACTGCGAAGTAACCGACACCAGGATCCTCCACATCAGGTCCTCCAGCATCCCACCTTTGCTGCGGGTCAACCAGACAGACACATTTTACCAGCACTCCCCAACCGACAACAAGCATGCGCCTCCAGTTGGAGTGCTGATGGGGTCGTCTTAACATCATGTTCAGCTCCGTCTTTCTGAGCAAAACACATTAAGGGAAAACCCAAGACGACTCCTCAGTTAAATTTTTAATTTTTTTGAATAGAGAAGGATTAATCAGGTGTGTTCCCACATATTTTTTTTGTATTTGTGATTTAAATCAAGGTATTTTGCAGAATTGTACCATATTGAAATAGATGAAAATCTCACAGCAGAGGCTGGCTCCTTGGGTGGCAACAATGACTTCTTCCTGCAGGCCCACTCATACCTATCAGCGTAATTGTTAGTCTGCAGGGAGCCGAGCATTGAACTCTGAGTCACCCCATTTTATTTATCATCACACAAGTACTTCAGCTCCTAAAAGCTCTCTCTGAGAAACAATTCTTTTTTTTCACACAATATTAAAGAAAGAAAAAAATATGTTTGTGATGTTGGTGTTTAGAAGCACAACAGTTTTTTTTTATTTTTGCTATAAAAAAGAATGTGCTGTTAATTTTTATTTAATCAACAGCAGAGAAACATTCAGTAAACTCAGGAAGTTGGATTTTGTTTTAAATTTTAAGCTACCTGGCTTTAATTGAAATATTTGAAGTGCTTTGTTTGGAGCCATGAATAATTATAGTCTGATAGTCATTAACAGATACCAATACTGTACATGTTTATATCTAAATATTATGTAACTGTACACATTCTCTGTTTCATGTGTCTCACTCGGTTGTATGTTTAATCAAAATTGTCTTTTTTCTTTATGATTTGTTTTATTCCAGTTGATGTCCTAAATTATATATTTTATTTAAGATTGAGGGATAAACTGCATTTTACATGTTGGAATGTAAGTTTTTGTCACAGTTTCTTGAAAAACCTGATATATAACCACTCTGGACAAACTTCCAGAGTGGTTATATATCCACTAAATCATCCTGGAGACTTCTTGACTCCCCAGGCTGATTTTGTTTTTAGTGTTGTATTTTTGCTTGTATGAAAAATTAAACCTGCTGAAATTTTGGCGTAATGTATCCAAACTACATTGCACAGACATTCAGTTTTGGCTTAAAATGCCTTACATTTGTGGTTTGTTTTTTTCCCCTTCCTCTCCTAATACCTTTTAGCCCCTTTCGGACTGTAGGAACCTTTTGTAGTTCCTATAATTGATGAGAATAGAATTGCCTATTGTCCTTTGTCTTATTCAGGACTAGTTTTTGTATGTTAATAAAAAAAAAAGCATAAACTTATTCAAAAGTCCGTTTCCTTTAGCAAATAATAGTTGTTTTTGCTCAGAACATTATCATAAAAATGTGCAACAAGCTTTTGTTTTCCTGTCTGACCTTCTTATGTGTAGGCTTTTTTGTTGTGTCTAAGATATATTCTCTCACAAACATTTAAGTTCACCAGCCAAAAATGTGAAATTATTAATTTTCGAGGTTTTGTCTTTCATGTGTTTACATTAAAATAAACACTGGATTTTCTTTAAGTATGTTTGTGTGCATCTCTTGGCCTGCTTGCGGAAATCCCTTCACTGCTTTAAAAAATTCCTTAAGTGTAATAGCTTAAACATTTCTGATCACCTCTCCCTCAATTACTGTTTACATCCAGAGAGTATGCCCTAAATTACTGGTTTGAGCATCCATTCCCTAAATTTGTTGCTTTCATGGTGCCTTTATTCTGTGTTTTAGGTTAGTAAGACTTAAAAGCCACAATTAAAGCTACCTTTACATCCTCTGAGTTTACCAGAACAAAGATACATCCTACATTGGCAATTTTAGGGTTTTATTAAAGGGAGAATGTGTTTTTATAAGATGAAGAAGCTCTGGCATACATTTTGATGCAAAGAGAACAATATGCCTTGTAGAAAACAGAAACATGAAGTGTTTTTATGTTTTGGTTATTCTTCCCAAAATAAATATTTTCTGAACTTGGTATTGTTTTCTGAAGCCACAGATTTGCTTAGTTTTTAATCTAATCTCCAACATATTTCTAGTAGACTGCAAAACTGCTGAAACGCTGAGTTCCTTTAAATCAAGGGTAAAACCCAGTCTCAGCTGCCTTTGATCAATATTCACTAGAACATAAATTATAGTGTGGATGGCAGCTTTTCATTACTTCTCTTTGTTTTTCCCCTGTAATGCATGGTTTCCTTCTTTGTTTATTGTGTTATGTTTTTATCATGCAAAGCACTTTGAACTGCCTTGTTGGTGAAAGGAGGTATACAAATAAACTTGACTCGACTTTTAATATACTTTCCATCTAATCTTGGGCAGATTTAAATTCCTAGATGTGCAAACCTGGTGAAGACCAATTCCAGAAGATTTGCAGTTGTAACTTCAGTTAAAGGTTGTTCTGCTAAACATTAAATCGGGGGACTGAATGCAGCACCATTCAGACCTGTATGTTCAAGTCATGTATCTTTTTCCTTCTACTTCATAACTGTGCTTTTCAGATGTTTTCACCTGACAAATCATGAAAAAGTTCAAAGGGTTTTCATCTTTTGAAAAAGGACAGTATGCAGTGGAACATGATACAACAATTAAAGGTAGTCTATTTTATTTAAAAAAATGTAAACTTTAATATGAACAATGCAAACACTAAGTATATATGTACATTTGACCTCATCTGAGTTCTGAAGCCAGGGTGGACTGATCTACAGTCCATTCAAAGCAAAGAAAAAACCAGGGGGTTAAGGATCTACATAAGCAAACTTAATGCTGTATGTGACCTGGTGTCCATTGTCCCACGCATACAAAACACCTTCCTTCGGGTTATAGTCGATCTGTGTGGTGTATGTGTAGTTGTTGATGAAAGGCATTCTGGGAATCATTTGAGTGTTTGTGTGCGTGTCGAAGGCATATTCCAGGTTGGCATCCCTTTTGTTGTAGCTGTCCACGGCGTACAGGACGCCACACACAATGAAACAATTCCCAAAATTGTTCCTCCTAAGCCCCGTCCTCCAGGTGGTCTCCCTCTGCATGCTGAGGTCCGTGGGGTTCAGCCGACTCAGGATGACAACCTCCTGTAAGAAGCCCTCATCATCTAGTGCGGGGTAAATGATCCACAGGCCGCTCTCGTCCACGGCAAAGTTGATGTATGAGTGGCTGCGCCATTCCCATGCCGACGAAGACTCCTCAAACACAGCATCGTGCAGCATAGTCCAGGCGGCCACATAGCGAAGACGCAGATCATACTTGATGATGTCCCGGGAGAAGGCCCGGTTGTAGTAGAATGCCCCACCGTAGACCACATGGCCTGTGCCGATCCAATTGTAGGGGAGCTTGTAGGAGTTGGTGAAACGGCCTGAGAAAATGATTTTATTCAGAAAGACAGTAGACATAAAAAGTCAGCCCACCCCTAATATGTCAGGGATTTATAATGTAAAATGAGCAATTTAAATCCTTTTAGAACTTTTTCCCGTTTTATTGTCGCCTGTAAGCAAGACAGTTAGAAAAACAAGCCGATCTTTAAGAAGGAAGAAAAAATAAACTACATTATCATAGTTGCTTAAGTGTGCATATCATTAAATTAATACGTTGTTGAAGCACTTTTTATATTCTAGTAATTGCTTAGGAGTCTTTTGACATTGAAAGACTCCTGCCACACAGTTTTCACCTTGGTTATGTCAGACTGGGAGGGTTTTTCTTGTGCAGGGCTCTCCTCAGATCACAGTACCGCATTTCAATCAGATTCAGCTTATGGCTGGCCCAATCCAAAACTTTAATTTTCTTCAGGTGACGCCTTTGTTTAGTTGATTTGGATGTGTTGGCCTGTTCATAATTATCTCCCCATTGACTAAAACACAAGTTCCAACAGAAGAAAAACAACCCTAAAGCATGATGCTGCCACCACCATGCTTCACTGTTGATATGGGGTTCTTTTGGAAACGTGCAGTACTAATTTCTCAACAAACATGCCTTTTGGAATTTAAACCTAATAAGTTAATATTTGACTCGTTAGACCATAACAGATTTTCCCACCTGCTATTGGGAGACTTTTGCTAGAGTTAGTTGGGCTAGGATATGTTTCTTCATAATAAAAGGCATCTGTGGTAATTGCCCCACATCATAGCCCATAAATATGAAGAACAGGGGAGCCTATTGTACTACACAGCCAGAAATGAACATAAATCCTGTAATGTTTCTGTGGACCTGTTGGGCAACAGTGGTGGAAATACATCCAGTTCTAGGTAATGTCACTGTTGCTCTGTATATTCTCAACTCGATAATAACTGTCTTTACTGTGTCTGATGGTATGTAGTGCAAAACAATACTTTCCCTTTTTCGTTGATCTTCTGTTTTTGCTATTTTGTCAAATTTTGATGTTTTAGATCATCAAACAAAGATAACCTGAGTTTTAAAAAAAAGCCTTGTGTGAAAAACTAAATGCCCCCTAAGCCTAATTTTTTGTTGTGCCACCCTTGGCAACAACAACTGCCATCAAGTGTTTGGAAGAATTTAATAAAAACCCTTTCAAATGTCTTTTGAGTCTTTTGAGCCACTCTCCTTTGGAGAATTGTTTTATTTCAGCGACATTGGAGGGTTTTCGAGAAAAAATGCCCAGTTTAAGATCACGCCACAGCATTTCAAAAGCTTCACTTTTACTTGGCCAATCCAAACCCCTCAGCTTTTTAGCCTGCCAGAAGTGGACTTGCTGGTGTGCCTTGGATTGTTGTCCTGCTGCACAACCGAAATGCACTTGTGCTTAAGATCACAAAGCAATATCCGGACATTCAGCTTCAGGATTTTCTGGTAGGAAACAAGATTCTTGGTTCCATCAACTACAACAAGTTATCCTGGTCTTGAAGCAGCAAAGAAAAGCTGTGATTTTTTTATACTAAAGATCTGTCAATAATAATGCCTGGGTGTGGCCGATGAAACCATTGTCCGAACAGATGTGCTCAGTTTATTTATAAATTAGCAGTGAGGTGGAGGAGCTTTTTATCCTATAATGAATGAATGCGACTGAGGCTCAGTAGGTAGATTAGTTGTCTTCCGGTCGTAGGTTCAGTTCCAGCTTTCTCCTGTCACATGTCGACATGCCCCTGGGCAAGGCACTTAACCCCAAGTTGCTACCGAGCTCTGCATTTGTGTGTACATAGGTGAATGTGGCTGCAGTGTAAAGCGCTTTGAGTGGTCAGTATGACTAGAAAAGTGCTATACAAGTTCAGTCCATTTACCATTTACAAATATGATCCTTTGTATTTACTCAAGTTATCTGTTACTGATATTACAATGTGTTTTTAAGACATGGAATATTGAAGTGAAAAGGAAAAGGGAGCAAAGACTTTGACAATGAGAACCCTCTGTTTACTTTGGAGCTCTCTGTGGCCATGTCTTTTGGTGTAAAAGGTAAAATGTCAGGAAGAGCCTACAGGAGTAGTTGAACTTTGTTTGGAGTTAACCAAAGACACTGGTTGGCAGTTGACCCCTATTTATCATAAGTTGGAATGTGGAGATTTATGTTTAATACAGCCATATTGTCTATTATAAAAGGGTGGCACAATTATGCCATCATGTTATTTTAACAATTTCTTATCCAACTCCACACATTTGTTTTTTGTTTATTTTTCAATTAAGTTGAAAAGAGCTATAGGTCAAACTAAAGGTAGAAAATGAAGCCTAGCATTTTAACTGGAATGCATTGACTTTTTATATCCACTGTATGAGACCACATGAATGAAAACACAAAACCAAATTTAACACAAAACCACTATTACCTCGTTTGAAAACCTCCAGGTTCTGGTACTCCAGGAGGTTATTCCCATAATGGAAGTTTGTGACATAGATCTTTTCATCTCTGGACTTGGGATCCTTCATCCAAGCTCCCTCAGGTCTGCCATAGGTGTTGTGAGTGATTGGCTCAGAGATACTTGCCAGAGTGTCCTTACACTCCCCTGTGAAAAACACCCAGAGAGAAGATAAGAGTGCGGATTTTAGGGGAAGTTAATAACTCTACCCTGAGCAATGCCAAGGAGTCTGAAAATAATTAGAGGCTTTTGGTTTTAACAACATGAGTTAAACAAAGGGTAAGATTCCCACCAAAGGACTGAGCTTATATGAGTTTAGGAATTTATTGAAAGAAATTTCCATTTGTTCTTTTTTTCCAAATGAGAAACATTAGGCTCAGTTAGTGCTTTTAATACGTATAAATACAAATTCACAGCATGTTTTATTTTTCTGTCTCAATACTGGTAAACATCAGTGTTTTTACTAATCAGACATGCTACAGTTGAGTACAGGAACAAAATGATTATATTTTACCAGTTTTGCTTTGAATTGATTCCTTGTGGCTTTTCATTGGTTCCTGTTTCTCAAGGTTTTCTGCCCTGGCATCTTCTTCTTCCCAGCTAATTTTGTATTTCCTTTTGACAGAGGCAGTGGTGGTGACTTTGGGGAAGGTGGGTACAGCTGTGATAGTGGGCAGAGCAATGTCACCAGGTAAAGAGGACTCTGATAAGCGGGTGGGAGTAGTTTTCTCTTGCAGTATTGAATCATCAGTCTGTGTTGAGGTGGGGTGTACAGGAGGTGAGGATGGAGGGGTAATACTTGTAGCAGATGGATGTCCAGTTTTTTGAGGCTCTACCACAGCATTCAGATCAGATGTTGTCTGTGTTTGATCGTTGAACTTAAAGCTGGTGGCTTCCATCTTAGTGATAGGAGGATATCCTGTGGTTAATGGTAGCACCATTTCTTTCATGTCTGGCCTGTGAGAAGGTTGGATTGTGTTCACCATAGTTTGATGGTTTTTTTCTGCAGGGATGATAATTGAGGGAGCTCCTGCAGCTGCTGTCACAGGAATTGGCCAAGGAGTGACTCTCTGATGTGTCTGAGGTTCTGTGTTTTTCATCGGTAAACTTTGTGGTGCACTGGTTGCCCTAGCTGTAATGCTTCTCGCTGTGGAGACCTCTCCAGACACATCTGATGACTTGATTCCACTATCACTGATAATCTCATTATGAGTCTTTGAGATGAGATTTGTTTCCTTTACTTTTAATGAATTGTGCACAGGATCCATTGTCTTTGACTGGAATGATCTCAGCCAAGTTCGAGTCCTGGGCCGAACGGCTCGATGAAGAAGGAGATTCTCTTCGATGAAGAGGTTGACCGGGCCTTCTCCACTGAATTCATGGTATTCAAACACTAAAGACAGGAATATTGAAGATTATTTTTTTTTCTTTTTAATAAACTAAGCACAATCATAAAATTTGTTTCTTTGTGCAACGTGAACTAAAAAGGGTCACATAGTCACATCACTCAACTGATGTTTAAACTGTACAAATGAGACAAACCGGAGTTACAGATGAAAAGGATAAAATCACTTACAGTGAATGAAAAATTATTAATTCCCCATGACCTTT
The DNA here is from genome assembly GCA_963556495.2 of Valencia hispanica. Classification (NCBI taxonomy): domain Eukaryota; kingdom Metazoa; phylum Chordata; class Actinopteri; order Cyprinodontiformes; family Valenciidae; genus Valencia; species Valencia hispanica. Next base: position 23,649,358 of record OY747705.1, on the reverse strand, counting down.
TTTACATTTTGTCATGTTATTTATTTTATTGGAATAATAGACCAACAGAAAGTAGTGTATTATTGTGAAATTGAAGGAAAATTGTGAATGTTTTTTTTTGTTTTACAGATAGAAATCTGAAAATGTGCCATACATTTTCATTCAGCCTTGTGTATCACCATGTCCCTAAATTAAATCCAGTCCAACTAACTACCTTAAAATCACCTAACTGGTGATCTCAGTATAAATACAAATGTTCTGTGAAGGCCACAGAGAGAGAACATTTAACCAAAAATGTCCAGGATAAAGTTGGAAACAGAAACAAGTATAAAACAGGTTTAGATGTCACTATAACATCCCAAGCTATGAGCATCTCACAGAGCTGCACTATCTCATAATGGAAAAAGCATGGCAAAACTGCAAATCTACTGAGACATGGTAGTCCACCAAGAGCAAGGAGACCATAAATAAAAGAAGCAATCAAGAGGCCCTTGGTAACTCTGGAGCTCAGCTGGGACAAGTATTAACTGTGCACTCCATAACATAAGGCCTTTATGGAAGAGTGGCAAGAATAAAGTCATTGATGAAGGAAAACCTAGAGGAGTCTCATTTACAGTTTGCCACAAGACATGTTACGATATGGCGAAACGTGGGAGGAAGTGCTCTAATGAGATGAGATCAAACTGACCCTTTTGGTCTACATGCAGAAACCTATGTGTGGTGAAAATGGAACACACATCATCCCAAAAATGCAATTTTCAAGGTGAAACACAATGGTGGCAGCATCATGGTGTAGGGAGGCTTTTCTTCATGCTATTCAGAGTGGATGGGAAGATAGATAGAGCTAAATGGTAAGCAATCCTGGACAAAAACCTGTTAGGGGCTGCAAAACAGAACAAGAAGGATGTACAGATGACAGTCTCTAAAGTTGCAAGACCTCCTCCAAGATTTGCAGCTACAACTGCAACAAAAAAGAAGTCTTTAGTGTCATATGGCTCAGTGATAGAAGAGGTCCGCCATATACTGAGGCTACAGTCCTCGGCGTGGCAGTCCTGTGTTCGATTCTCTGCCACGTTCCATTTATGGCAAATCTTACCCTACTTCCTGTCTAGCTACTAATGAATAAAAGTCACTTTTGCCACAAAATACTGACTTGTCATACTTCACAATTAAGCACTACTTTTTACTCATGCATCACATAAAATTCCTCTTAACGCATGTGAAAAGTTCGTTGGGGTATTAAGACTTCATCAAGGCACTGTATGTTCTCCTTCACCCTCTTTTTAATCCTCTATAAACCATCAATGTACAAACTTTTGACAGGGATTTATTCAAACCCATGCATTTTGAGGTATCTGATGTTTGAAATTAAAACTTACAGTTCTCCCCAGGCTCTCCATCATCGGCCACCATGGCGTCTGGTTCCATTGGATCAGGCTCAGATTTGTAAAAAGTCATTCCTCTGATGATCATTTCATTAGATCCAGGCTTCAACGCAGGAGAATCCTCTTTATTGCTCATGGTACTGAGGGATTTATTCTCAGTGATCTGACCAGAGGCATCCGGCTGTAGGATGGGTGGATTCTCCACAGGAAACTTTCCTTCGTGTTTTTCCTGTAGATAATAGAGAAACACAGCAGAATGAGGCTCATAAATCTGTTTGTTGGTTGACTGTGCCAATGTTTCATATTGCTGATAATATGACAAATGTTTTAAGAGGTAACCATAATTTCATGAAAAATGAAATCTGACACATAAACATGACTCATTATCAATAAGGAGGTCAGTGCTGGGACTGGTGTCTGGTTTTAGTTAATCTTACAAGAAATGTAACTTCTTGTTATTCTAGTTGAAAAAATATCGTTATTTACAACAGGTCTAATTTCCATTTCATTTTTTATTTATCCACTTAATCAAAAAAACATGTGGAGGCCGATCTGCCCAATGCAGCTGGTTGTACTCCTGACTTTATATGGAAAGCTAAAAGCTGTAAGGGATCAGATCCCAGCGGGACGGTTGTTGATCTGGGATCTGCTTTTCTTCACTGATCCCACCAAACATTTAAGTTACCTCTGTGATTGTTTTACGCATTTTTCTCACTTAACAGTGATTTTATAAAGAAATCAGTGAAGATGTGTGATTGATCTAAACAGGCTTGTTACACTTGGAGTCCTTCTATTTTTATTTCACCTTTTACAATTAGTTCTTTTTTTACATTTTTACTGAATAGTGTAAAGGTTTCTTGGATGCAGTCAAAAATATTGCAGTGCATCTGCTCGATTTACAAATGCAAATGCAGCACTTACTGCTTTTGTTCCACTGATTAACATCTGTCTATAATTTTTATGAGTAGTTTTATTTCTTGCACATTTAAGCCAACATTTTTTATTTTAAATCAGTAATAAAATCACATTTTTGATCAGTATCTAATAGAATTGTTGACAATTTTACACAGAAATGATATGTAATTACTCTAACTGGAGGCAAATGAACTAGTAGTTGTTGAGGTTATTACAACAACACTATAATTATTGTAATAATCCTCATCAATGTGTCAAGCGTTCCCTCTCACCTCTGGATACCGATAAGCTGCTGCCTCGCCAACATCACCGACTCTCCTCTTGTCTTGATGCTGTTGAGGAAAAGGAGTAGGTGGGCCTTCAGTTACCTTCATCTTGAAAAGAGGACTCTCCTGAGGCGTCACCTTATCAACAGTGTGGTTCAGAGACCCTGCCTGGAAGATATGAAACAGAAGATGCACATTTTAAAGCATCTCCACTAGATTTGGGAACAGGATGCAAAGTAATCAAAACAGAAGAAAAATGGAATCAAACTGCCTTCTGACTTGCATGATGACTGTTTCACTGTACACATTTCCACCTATAGTGCAGAAGTTAAGAATACTTTTTATTTCGAAGCAGAGCATCAAAACTTATCTACTTAAACTTCTGATATGAGGGTTGTAGCGTAGTGGTTAAGGCGGGCGCCCCATGTTCAGAGGCCTCAGTCCTCCATGAGCCTGTCTGGGGGTTTGCTTCCACCCCGGACATTTGCCAATGTCGCCTCCCCACTTCTCACCCCCTTTCTGTATGCTGTCCACTATACAACAAAGGCCACTGTGGCCACCAAAACTTAAGAAGAAAAAAAAACTTCTGATATGGGTCCAAACAGCAAACAGTCTTGAGATATCATCAAAATATTTTTGGTAAATGTGAGAGGGACCTTTGGTATTAATTTTGGTCAGCAGTGGTTTTTGCCTTGTAACTCGAATATAGATGTCCTTTTTGCCCAGGTTCTTTCTCATTGTTGAATCATGAACTCTGAACTTAACAAGTGAGGCATGCAATGGTTTAGCTGTTTTTCTGGGTGCCTTTGTGACCCACTGGGTGTCATTGAACTCTTGGAGTAATTGTGGTTACCAACCACTCCTATGGAAGTACACCACTGTTCCAGGTGTTTTCTGTTTGTAGATAATGAGTTAATGTGGTTCACTGGAAAACCAACCCCTTACAAATAGCTCAAACTTTTTTTTTTAGGACTGATAGTAACTATGACTTTGTTTGTCATGTTTTTGAATTTTTTTAGACTGGGGAATGATGTGTTGTCTTTTGAGATCTTTTAGCCGACCTACTGTTGTCTGAAAGGTTCTATTAAAGGGATTTCTTCATTCTACAGGGGATCAGACCTGGGTAAGGCTGGTGGAAAAAAAAAACAAATATGTGGTTAATATGTTAATCTATACATGGGACGCTATCATGTTTTTAAATAGGGCTCAGTTGGTTTGGGTAACACGTCTATGTAAATAAAAGAAATAATCATTTAAAAACAGCTTCTTGTATTTTATAGGTTATCTTTGTCTGATGTTAAACTTAGTTAGATGACCTATAAGTGTGCATCCATCCATTAACTATACCGTTTATCCTTGCAGGGTTTTGAGGGAGCTGGAGCCTATCTGCAGTGGTGGTACACCCTGGACAAATTGCCAGGCACATGCACACTCACAACTAAATACAATTTAGACCGACCAATTTACCAAACAGTCACGTTTTTGGACTGCAGGAGGAAGCCAGAGTACCCTGAAGGAACCCACGCATGCACAGGGAGAACATGTAAACTCCATGCAGAAAGAACTTTGTTGCTACAAGGCAAGTGCAACCAACTGCGTCACTGAGAACAAAAACAATAAAAACAAATAAATCTTTAAGTCTTTATGATTGCAATCATTTAACAATAAAATACAGAAATTATCATTCACATCCACTGGCTAATTCAAAACTTAAAAATAGCAACACAGAGCATAAAATATTTCAGCCATTTGTTGCAGGCATTTCAACTCTGCACAAATATTTTTTTTCTAATGTGATGGTTGGTTGTACATGTTCTTGTTACCTTTTAAATATCACTGTATGGACCCTGAATACGGTTTACTTTAGGTTGACTGATAAGACTAAAAACCGATCCTTTATGTAGCAACAAGGTTTTGGGTTCTAGATTTCATTCTTCAAACTTGCAGTGCAAATCCTCCATTTGTTTTTGCTGCACTTGTTAGGGTGGGTTCGCTTTATGATTTATGATCAATTGTATATTTAGAATGATAACTTTAGCACAATCTCAGCTGCTCCTCCTCTCTTTTAACTGAAAAAGTTCTCATCACTTTAATGAAGGACACGTGTAAATGCTTAAGATGTGGCTGTTGCATAGTTGGAAAGATCAGATTTAGTTTTTAGTCTGAATCATCTCAGGCGATAGACATCCAATGCTAACTGTACATACCATTTTGTGTTTCTTTTTATTGGTATTTTCACCTTTAAGTTGAAAATCAAAGAAAAAGACTGAAAGGCTTTGATTTTTGTTTGGTGGAAGTAGCAACACAGTGGCTGGTAAAAATGAAGGGCGCCTCACTCATAACATGAAACATTATATATCTAAAACCCGTTCTATGTTTTTAAAAACTTTGCAACCTTAAGTTGGTGTTTTGATTACTTCCACTTGCATTATATTCCAACATTGCTTTAATTGTACCTTCTCAATGTTTTCCACTCGTTGCAGGAGCTTATTTGTCAGGGAGTGCAGCTTAAGTAGATCCATTCCATAGAAGGAACCTTCCAGCAGCTCGAGGATGGTGGACAGCTGTAATCATTAAATGAACTCCATCAAAAGAATGTAGCCATTCATAAAACACCAGCTATTCACTCTTAGTTTATGTAAAATGACATTAGCCCTTTTGTGAATGTTATCCATTCTTCTAGTCAGCCAGGCCTCTCAGGAAATGAATAGGTAGCATGAAGGTTTGCAGAAATGTGTCTTACAGTGCCTTGCTAACGAAATGACACCACTTAAACTCACATTATGTCACATAACAATTTCTATGGATTTTATGTGATGGACCAAAATGAAATAGTGCAAAACTGTGAAGTGGAGAGAACGGGTTCTCATACTTTTTACAGATAAAAATCTGAAAAGTGAAGCATTGCATTCATATTCACCCCTGTTACTGTACCTCTAACTAAATTCACAAAGAAGACGTTGTTCAGAGGAACAGCTAAAGGGGGGTGGGTTGTATCTCTGGAGGAGCTGCAGAGATCCACAGTTTAGTTGGAAGGATCTCTCAACAGGAGGAGCATTAATTGTGCACTTCGCAAAACTGACCTTAATGAAGGAATGGCAAAAAGAAAGTAATCGTTGAAAGCCAAAAGAAGACAAGTTTGAAGTTTGACACAAGTCATCTGGGGCACCCAGCAAGAATGTGAAAGAAGGTGCTCTGGATCAAATGAGACCAAAATTGAACTTATAGGATGGAAACTTAACACAGCCTAGCACCCTGAACACACCATCCCCATGGTAAAACATTGTAGTAACCGCGTCATGCTATGGAGACTCAATTCTTGGCCAGGGGCTGGGAAGCTGGTGAAAGTTAAAAGAAAGATAATTGGAACTAAATAAAACTGGAGGAAAACCAGAAATAGGCTGCAAAAAGACTGGGGGTAAAGGTTCACTTTCCAACAGAATGACCCTAAATATGCAGCCAGAACAGCAATGAAATTACTTAGATTAAAACCGGTCCAGTCAAAGTCCAGGCCCAAATCTAACTGAGAAGCAATGGCAAGATTTGAAAAATTATGTCCACTTCTTTAGGCGTTTTACCAGGAAGAATGGGCCACATTTTTAGTCTCTAGAAGATTTGAAAAAGATAGACGAGTTATACCCGCAAAAGACAATTGCAGATGAAATTTCAGCGAAATTTGGTTTATCAAAGTTAACTCAGGAGGTCGGAAAATGAAGGCACGCCACACCTTTTCGGAGACGCTTTTTTTGTTCGTTTATCACATAAAATTCCAATTAAACCCACTGCGGTTTGTAATTATAAGCAGACAAAACGTGAACTTTTTAAGGGGGACTTCGGAGGCACTACGCCTGGGCTAGGTGCGCTGGACTACAAGTGGACAGGGCGATCCTTAACCTTGACATTTTCCTTTCCAGCTTCCCTGAGTTTTTTCAGCCTGAACTCTCCTTCGCATGGATTGACCGCCGACGAAGGCGCGATGCAGGCGCACTTGCACGCCGGTCCAGATGTGATGGTCTCCACGGTGTAGAAGTCCTGAGCTGCGGCGCTCCCCTCTTGAACCCGCCGACAGGCGCTCCTGCTCAGGGGTCGGACAACACATTTGCACCGACAGTCAGCGCCTTCCGAGAGGGCTTTCACCTTGTCATAATCACCCAGCAGCTATAAAGAGAAGAGGATGGATACATTTTTCTCCCAACCGCGGTCAATTTTAAATGTATTTAAATTTTATATATACATGATTTTTTTCTTTTTTTTTACTATGTAGCCTACCTACCTTAGATAATATGTCCTCCTGACCCTCCATCTCTTCTTGCTGCCCGTCCTCTGCACTGCTTTCAACCAGATACTTTGGATCAGAGACTTTTGGATCTGTAGTTCCGCACTTTGGCGCTGCAGAGCTCCAAGGGGGAAAAGCGCAGCACATCACGACAAAAATGCATATTCTATACATGCTGTGAGCTTCCCAGAACCCCAAGATGATTTATGCAGATGCAAGTGTGTAAAGAAGGCACAACATGAATTCGATTTCGGTGTAGAAAGAAAAACCCCTAAAGTTTAAAAAAAGACCATAATTATAATGATAGAAAATCTGAGAATCAGCATCAACAAACGCCATTGGTCATCAGGATTAGGATTCTTCCCCGTGCGAAGCCATCCTTCACAATCCCAATGAATGAAAGTTATGAGGGTAAAAAAAAGTGCACTCATGAGAGAGAAGCCCGGACATCTGCCGCTGCAGGGGAGCTGACAGGAGGCGGTGTTACCAGACTCTGTGATCTGATCTGATCTTTTTTTTTTTTTTTTTTTTACGGAGAAAGCTTTTTCATTGGACTCAAATATTTTCTGCAGCCGAAATCTACAATACCTAAAACATGGCTTAGGCTGAGTTTGCAAAACAATGAATAAATGTTCAGATTGGTTTGTGTTTTGCAGCATTAGCTTATGTTTATTCTACATAGTTCTCAGGAAGCCACTTCTAGCTGCGGTGTTGCTGCCCTCTACAGGGCTCCTCCATCCACTTCCAGACGCCTTGATCCTTCTGTAGCAATAACGATGTCACAGTTCTCAAACTTTGGTACAAGTGCCACTATAGGCAGTCAGAACAAATTCTGCTATCCATTATTTCTAAGTAACTGTGATGGTGAGCTGTTAAACTCCAGCTGCAAAGAACATGAGTTGTTCAACCACGATGACAGGGAAGTGCAGTGATGACAATTTTGAGAGCCATCAGTCCAAACTGGAGCAGGTAAACAGAGAACCAGGGACAAGTGCTGACTGTGAAAACCAGCAACCAGACTAATGCCTATTAGGAATACATGCTAATAACAGCATTTTTCTTACATTGGATTTTGTACTTTCAAGTTCTGTATACAATGGACGTTGTAAAAGTCCAACATTTATATAGTGGGATAGGGAATATAGTCCAAAACTATCAATCTTTTTTTTCTTCATATCCCTTCTATTATGCTTTTCCTTATTTATTTAGATTGGGAAAATGCTTAAATAAAATTCCCGGGACTTTTCCACACTGTATGGGGTCTCTGCCTCTGGTGCTGTGAAGTGTTGACTTCAGAGACAATAAAATAAGCATTTTAAATCAAAAGGTTTTATTTGTATTTTAAGGCACATTTAACCCGTATATATAGGTTTCAATCCAGAATACTGTGGACAAAATGTACATTAGAGGCCTACTTTAAGACAGTTGGTGCCAATCAGTCACAGCGGAAACAGAAATTAGAAACTTGTGTTGTGATGCTTCAAAATGTTTAGCCAGCTCGGTGAGAGTTACGTGAAAATGATATAAGTCTTACACTGTCTTTAAAATGCAGCAGTTAAAATCAGATGGCTGCAATATCCAAAAAACATTTTCCAACCCACCTATAAATTAATCAGAGGATTAAAAGAATAAAGTGCATCAGCTTGTTTATCAAAGATTTCTTCATAATGAATGAAATTCTTACAGATGTCCCACCTCCGAATGAGTCTTAATATTGATGCAGCTAAGTGTCAATAAAATTCTTATTAGAAATATTTGGATCTTTAAAACCACTGCTAAAGAGCAGAGGAGTAAATATCCCATCTTACAGATGAAAAATTGTCCAAAGCTCAGAAGAGAGTCGAGTCCTCTAGCATCCTTCATGCTCTATTCTTTCTTCTGCCGCCACTGGAAGGATGAGGTGAGAAATACGGCTCCAAAGTCCACCGTACTTGTTCAGATCCATCCTGTCAAAAGATACTGGGTGAGTGTGAGACAGAAACTTCTTCTGCAGGTGGTCGTCCACCATCTCCTCCACAACGCTCAAGCGCATCTCAGCTGGGATCTCCTCTTCATCACCCAGCAGCACCGTGAAGATCAGAAAAGTCTTCTTGTAGGCGGCGTTCTCGTGGTCACAGTAGCGGTAGAAAATGAGCGTGGAGCCCGGAGGCAGCTCTTCCAGGCGGTGGATCACGGCTACAGGTTTGTCTCCCTCGAAAGCTCCTTGCAGCTTTTTGTCAATGTCCAGTTTGACCTGGTCGCTGTCTTGGCTGGCTTTGGCGGCTCCGTCGATGTGGAGGACAGAGGCGTTGAGGGCAGAGGAGAAGGCAGAGGCCACATCCTGAGCGAGGCAGCGCATGGTCCTCTCGGCTCTGAGGCCCGATGTCAGGATCAGGCTCACCGGCTCTGCGGGTTGCCTGGTCTGGAGGTGCCTCTTCAGGTGGATTTCACTCCTGCTCCAGAGCTCGGCACGCTGATGAGGAAACCTCGCTTTCACTTTCTCCATCTGTTTAAGGAAGACATCTACCTGTCGCAAATGAGTCTTCTGAGGTGGAGCTTTAGATTGGAGGAGATGCTGCACCAAGATAGCAACGAGTGCTACTACAGCCACTCCCATCAATAATTTTATACCACCTGTGAAGAAAAGGTTAGATGTATCTTACTAGGAATTTTACATGATTATCCATTAATATTTTTCAAACATTCGTATTATAATCACACAAAATAACATCAAGCAAAGTGACTAATCGGTTTAGCCACAAGGTAAGTGCTACATGTGAAATAATAGTCCAATTACCTCCCAGGATGCCAGTTTTTTCTGTAGGTTCAGCCTGTGTAGTGGTAGGACCAATGGTTTCAACATCTTGTTTTTCTTTTCTAATATTTTTCTTATTTTTTTCTATTTCTTCTTTTGATGGTTCATCTTCAGACCTCTGTGAGGTTCTTAGCACTCCTAAACAATAATAAAAAGAAGTGATTTTGAGTTTTTATAGAGAGAACACAAAAGTTCTCAAGGTTCACAGTTTTTTGTCTTTGACTGCTAGAGTTTTCCCCTGATCCCAGCTTTAGATTTATCCAATGCGTCACCCTTGTTGCTCGGTGGTGTTTGCAAAGTGCATGTTCTAGATTCAGCTTTATTATAAGTGTAAAGTAACAAAGTGAATGTTTTAAAGAGCACAGAAATAAAAAATAAAAAACTATAATTGAGACCGAATACCCTGCAGTTAACTCGTTCAGATAGTCAATATAAAATACAGAAAAAAATACAGAAAGAAATCAAAGCTCTCGGACTGATATGGTCATCACCGTCTGTGTCATTTGTCTCTTTTGCTTGTAAGCCAGGCTTAGTGTCTTTAGATGGTAAATATTCCCCTTTAACTAAATCTGCAACGCAAAACAAAAATAGTGTGATCTAGATTCCAATTATCATATCTTTAACTTGCTAGGTTAAACAAAATTTATTATATTTTCCTGATCAGAACATGGCTGAACAAATGAAAACACTTATATGTCACACCAATTAGAGGCAAACAGTTGAATCTCCCAAACAGTGAAAATATATTAAACATAGAGAAAACTGGCAAAAAAGGACCTGATGTCACACTTTGACTAGACAATTCTTCAGGTGTTGTGTCGACTGGCTTTTCATTCTCTGATGGCTCTCCTTTAGAATTGCCTCGTCGTTCATCATCGGCTTGATGATCGATTTTCAGTGAATGATCAACTTTTTCTTTTTCTTCATCTGCAAAACAAAATGAATGATCCATCTCAGTTATATTCACACTAGATTGGTCAGATTAAATGTATCATGTCAAAAAATTCCATTTTTTTTCCAGGTTCAAATATGTTCATATGTGCTTGAATTTCTCCTCATGCGCAGGTGTCACATCTTCAGCACATTTGTAAACTCATGACAACAAATTTCATCAAGAAATACATCATACAAGTTAGATCTACTAAATGGGTGCTGATCACCATTTGGGTTTTTGTCTGTTTGCACACCCAACATTTTCAGGAGTGAAATGAAACATATTACATTTTGTATTAACCATATATCAATTCTTACCACCCAGGGGGATGTTTAATTCTCACTATTGATGATTTAAAGTTATTTTCTACTCTCCCATTGCCTACAGTAAGAAAATGTTTTTTATGGCTTCAATAAGTAGTAACTACCAGCAGGAGGTCACTTAGAGTAATTTTAGCTGACCAGAGTCCCTATCTAAAAACAAACAAACTATAAATTAGTCCCAATAGCCTGTAGTCAACTCTTCCAGATAGTCAATATAAAATACAGAAAGAAATCAAACCTGTTGTAGCTCTTGGACTGATGTGGTCATCAGCATCTGTGTCATTTGTCTCTTCTGCTTGTAGTCCAGGCTTACTGTCTTTAGATGGTAAATATTCCCCTTTAGCTAAATCCGCATCTGCAATGCAAAACAAAAATAGTGTCATGTAGATTCAAATGATCATATTGTTAACTTGTTAGGTCAAATCAACTTTTTTTTCCTGATCAGGATATGGCTCAACCAATGAAAACACTTATATGTCACTCTAGTTAGAGGCAAACAGTTGAATCCCCAAAACAGTGAATATATATATAAAAATAAAGAAAACTGGCAAAAAAGGACCTGATGTCACACTTTGACTAGACAATTCTTCAGGTGTTGTGTCGACTGGCTTCTCATTCTCTGATGGCTCTCTTTTAGAATTGCCTCGTCGTTCATCATCGGCTTGATGATCGATTTTCAGTGAATGATCAACTTTTTCTGTTTCTTTATCTGCAAAACAAAATGAATGATCCATCTCAGTTATATCCGAACTAGATTGGTCCAATTAAATGTATCATGTCAAAAAAGTCAAATTTTTCCAGGTCCAAATATGTTTATATGTGCTTGAATTTCTCCTCATTTTCAGGTGTCACATCTTCAGCACATTTGTAAACTCAAGACAACAAATTTCATCAAGAAATACATCATACAAGTTAGATCTACTAAATGGGTGCTGATCACCATTTGGGTTTTTGTCTGTTTGCACACCCAACATTTTCAGGAGTGAAATGAAACATATTACATTTTGTATTAACCATATATCAATTCTTACCACCCAGGGGGATGTTTAATTCTCACTATTGATGATTTAAAGTTATTTTCTACTCTCCCATTGCCTACAGTAAGAAAATGTTTTTTATGGCTTCAATAAGTAGTAACTACCAGCAGGAGGTCACTTAGAGTAATTTTAGCTGACCAGAGTCCCTATCTAAAAACAAACAAACTATAAATTAGTCCCAATAGCCTGTAGTCAACTCTTCTGGATAGTTAATATAAAATACAGAAAGAAATCAAACCTGTTGTAGCTCTTGGACTGATGTGGTCATCAGCATCTGTGTCATTTGTCTCTTCTGCTTGTAGTCCAGGCTTACTGTCTTTAGATGGTAAATATTCCCCTTTAGCTAAATCCGCATCTGCAATGCAAAACAAAAATAGTGTCATGTAGATTCAAATGATCATATTGTTAACTTGTTGGGTCAAATCAACTTTTTTTTCCTGATCAGGATATGGCTCAACCAATGAAAACACTTATATGTCACTCTAGTTAAAGGCAAACAGTTGAATCCCCAAAACAGTGAATATATATATAAAAATAAAGAAAACTGCCAAAAAAGGACCTGATGTCACACTTTGACGAGATAATTCTTTAGGTGTTGTGTCGACTGGCTTCTCATTCTCTGATGGCTCTCCTTTAGAATTGCCTCGTCGTTCATCGTCGGCTTGATGATCGATTTTCAGAGAATGATCAACTTTTTCTGTTTCTTTATCTGCAAAACAAAAGGAAAGATCCATCTAAGTTATATCCGAACTAGATTGGTCCAATTAAATGTATCATGTCAAAAAAGTCAAATTTTTCCAGGTCCAAATATGTTTGTATGTGCTTGAATTTCTCCTCATGCGCAGGTGTCACATCTTCAGCACATTTGTAAACTCAAGACAACAAATTCCATCAAGAAATACATCATACAAGTTAGATCTACTAAATGGGTGCTGATCACCATTTGGGTTTTTGTCTGTTTGCACACCCAAAATTTAAGGAGTGAAATGAAACATATTACATTTTGTATTAACCATATATCAATTCTTACCATCCAGGGTTTTTTTTAATTCTCACTTTTGATGATTTAAAGTTATTTTCTACTCTCCCATTGTCTATAGAAAGAAAAAATACTTTTATTGCTCCAATAAGTAGCAACTATCAGCAGGTCACTTAATTTTAGTTTGACTAGATTCCCTGTCTTATCAGATTTTATCAGACTCAATTGGTGTATATGGGTATCAAAACCACAATCAATTGAAATAAAGTGGAAAAAAATAATTTTTTGAAAATAAATTATACATAAAACTTTGACATTCTAAGGGATTATTAACCTCCATAAGTCATAACATACCCAACAATAAATAAAAACAAAATGATACACAATGCTTCAAGGACAAGGTCTGTTTACAGGTACAAATGAAATTAAGGAACAACAAAATAACAACGTGTGAGCACAAAATGGAGGTACTTATTTGAAAAATAAGATATTAAAAAATAAGAACCTGTAGTAACACTTGGACTTAGACATTCACCAGTTGATTTCTCATTCTGACCAGAGTTCTTGTCCATACTCTGGAAGCTATCACCTTTAGATGAATCCGAACCTGCAAAACAGTTTATATAAGAACATATTTGGTGTATGCCCAGTGAATTAATATTTTTATAGTCTCAGAAGCTTTTTGATCTCCGTCTGCACCACAATCACCTGGTTTCTTCTTATACCCCAACTGTTCTTTAACGTTAAACTTGGAATCTAAAAAAGGATATTACAGTAAAAATGATGGTTAAAATAACGTTCACAGCATGATTTAAGAACACACATCATAAGTATATTATTTCATTTACAGTAATTTCTACTGGGATTTTGTACCGTTTTCCATCACAAGTTTAAAGTCCAGTTATGTTGCAAATATACAAAAAACAGAATGAATGAATGCTGCCAGAGAATTTCCTAAAAAAATTGGCTGAATCAATAAAAGAACAAACATTAAAATTACATTTCTGACTTTCTCTGGACTTTCTAAGGCTAAAAATGAAGATAACTGAATATAAAAAAACGTTTTAAGGCACTCCAGAAATCATTATGCTTAATGGAAAAGCATTCAAAACTTGTCAAATTTGCTTATTTACAAGAAAACATTTAATATCTAAAATTAAAGGAAATACTGTGACAATAAACAGTCACATAACTACCTCCAAGGATATTAGTATCTTCTGAAATGTTGGCATCAGCAGCCTTTTTAAGGGTAGGACCGATGGGCTCAGCATCTTCTCTTTGTTCATTGGACTGTTTCTGTGGAGGGGCTTCTTTCTTCTGTCTTTTGAACGCTGAGGCAACAAATAATGATGGAAAATGTTTAACAAAAACAGAGAATTTCTGTTCAAGCCAAACAACTTTAATAATAATTGAAGTTTTAAATGGATAAAACCCACCTTCTCCTGCATCACTGTTTGTGCCTTTGGTGGCTGCAGGTTCTTCATTTATTCCAGCTTTAGCGTTATCTACGACATACTGTTCTCTGCTTGCTTCTTTCCGTACTGTTTCAGTGCTGGTGAGGTCGTCTCCTGAATCAAAACAGTTGCCCAAATGTTTGTGCTTCGTTCCTCAAGCTTACATGAGTACAATTTAAAATTCTCTTAGACATGAGAAATTAAGTAATTATTAGATCAGGAATATACATTTAATGACAAGATATATATATATATATATTTTGCAAGTTTTGTAGTTTCAAATAAAGGTGGAGATTTAAAGACAAATTCAGATATCTAAACATAAATAACACAATTAAACTCAGTTGACATGATTTCAAAAATACACTAAAACCGCAAAAATAATACCTGGCAGTTTCACTGTGGATTCTGCCGAGCCATCTGGCTGCTGAAACGCTGGTTTCGGTTCGTCTTCCATGTTTTTTGATAGGGGTCCCTTCACTCGCTGCGGGGGTAGAGAACATATAAACCACAAGTGAATGCCGTCGTTTGATTTACGCTGCTAGGAGACGTGGAAAATTATGGATTTTGTACAGTTTGTCATGACAAGATTAAAGTTCAAAGTGACGTTGCAAAGCATCACACCTGTCAATTAATCGCTTGCAATAAGGAAGTCTTCAATAAAGCCGTGTATTATTGAAAAACTTGTCAAGTGTGCTAATTTCAAGCACGAAGGAAGACATTTAATAGGAATCACAAAAGCTAACATAAACTGAAACATTGTTGCCTATGTTTACCTGGGTTTATTACACCATAATACACGACAGCTAACTCACTGTAAAGCTAAATCAACTGAAAGCACACTGCAAACAAAACTCCAATAATTCACTTAGCTCATCGGGTTTGGAACATTCTCGACATAAATAATATATCATTCTGTAGGTAAGTGTTGCAAACTGGAAGGCGAGTTAACCAGAAAAAAGCATGACTAAGGTGGCTGGGGCTGCGATGCTAGCTAGTGTTAGCAGAGCAAACTGATTTGGTAAAAAAAACAAAAAGCTTCGATATATTAATAAACCCTCTGAGCATAAAAAAAACATAACTGATATATTATGCGCGACTACCAGCTCACGGAGAAGAGTCCACCAATAACATCTCCGTGAATTAGAGGCCGTCCTTATGTTTTAGGTTAGAATTTCACTTTCAACTATTTAGTCCCAGAGCGGAACCTACAGCAGAGCCCTTGTTTCCACAGCGGAAAACAGTTCCAGTCAAACAACTCAACGGGTTCCGAACTGAAACGTTTCCCCAGTAACAAAACAGGGAAGTTTGCGCGAGATCTGCTTCATGTGTCAGGATGTTTCACTTTTTTGTTTAAATTTTTGTTGATTTGTGGTGACACTCGATCGGTTTGAGATCAGCGATGGATTCAAATACTGCTATGAATAAAGCTCCGGGCCCCTTAAGACGGTCGACTAGACAGACGGGGAAAGGTGAGCGAAGCTACAGTGATGCTCATTAGCTAGCTTAGCTTTACAGCTGTACTGCAATTGAAAGTAAAGGCATTACTGCTTTAACTCATGTTAACTATAAAAAAAAAATCGCCACTGGACCAGAGAACTGCGGTAAAATTAACTGTTACGAACGATTTTATTATTTCATTTTCGGTTGTATTTTCGCACAGTAAACATAAGTTTCTTTTAATAAGGAAGAGGTGAAATTGAAACCTTGATTCACTCAGTGGCCTCTGTCAAAAACAAAACATTAGAGGAAAGGAAGGGAGAATAAACAAACTAGTTATGATTGTCATATTACTATTATTATTGCATATTATTATTAATAATACATATTATTATTATTATTGTACTAATAACCCTAAATAATCAATGCGTTTCTGCAGTTTTCTTATTTGAAAATGGACATTTTTCTCTTTATACTCTTCTACTCTTTGACTGTGAAATACTGCTGCTGCTACTACCAACAGTAATAACTCTAATTATATAATAGATTTATTAATAATGCATAATTACAGTTGTAATAAATAGGGTAAAGTGTGTTACTAGTTCTTTTTTATTCAGTTTATGAATAATCATCGCAAATTCTTATTCTTGTTATTATAACAAAATATTCTAAAATTATGTTTATAAAAAAATTGTGTTGAATCATATTTCTATTGTATACAATATACGTTTTTGATCTTTTAAAGAGTTTTTTTAATATATAGATATACAAGACTTTATTTACATATTACAGAGAATAACTTATTGTTATGTCTACAATATAACAGGAACAATAATGCAATACAACCAGCTGTCATCTGAATTTCATATGATTTATAGTTTTCAAGAAGAGAACCAAATGTGTATCTGTAGTTTTTCTTAAAATGCTTTTAACGGTTTCAATGGAAACTTAAGTTCGCCCAAATATTTAAAGTAAGTAATTAATCCCACTGGAAGAGGGGGCTTAGAGTTAACCTGTACATTTGACTCCCACAGCCAGTTTATGGCAGCATATATTAATGACTGACTCAGGATGAGCAAAACAACACGAGGCTTAGTCTGATCAACGGATTTACATCATGTTAAAAGGAGTTTAGGGAGCATCAACCTTCCAAGAATTGTTGCACACATTGTTGTTTCTTATGCTACCAATATTCCTCTTGACACTGATTTTGTTTTTTGTGATAATTTGTTCTATCACGTATGAATAAAATGAGTAATGCTTAGAAAATTCTAATAAGAGTAGGATGTACTAGAAAATGGGATCCATGGATATTAAAGATAGATAACAGATCGCCCTCATAAGTTTTGTTGAAGCCATTTTTCTACCTGCTGACCAACAAGAGGGGCCATGTGGCAGTGTAATCTTTTTCCTCTTCCTCTACAGTACTAAGTGTTGAGCCCACTCCCAGGGGTCCTCTGAAGCGAACCAGAAAGACATCCGAACCTCAGTCGTCATCTGCAGTAAAAGGTGGAAAAAGTGTGGAGAACGGCTTGGATGATGAAGGTGGGACACTCTAACGTACCATTTTTCCTCAGATAGAGTAACTAAAATCCCTATTAATTACACTGCTCAGCTGTGGCTTTAATTTGTATTCAACAGAGTCTCCTACCAAGAAGCACCGTTTGGACACTGGAGAAGGAGCTGATGACAACCCTATTGATGACAACATGGAGGTCCAGGAATCAGTCAAAGTAATGGAGAATGACGAGAACCTGGAAATGGATACAGTTGCAGATCCATTAAAAGAAACCAGTCAACCAAAGATATACAAAGGTGAGGGCCACAATTAATATAAACTCTTTACTGCTGAGTAAATCATCATCCCATCAGTACATCAGCAAGTATTTGAAAGCGAAACCCAGAAAATATTAAAACTTCTTATCTCTGCCTTGGAAGAACAAAAGATTAAAATTGACCTTCTGAGCTATTTAGATTATGATTCTTATGTTTTTTATTTATTATTCCTATTATTATATGCAATGATCCACCAGGATTTACACACACAATGCTGCTGCTCAACATAAAGTTGGTATATTATTTAGAGGTGTACTTAGGATGTTGACATTTACTACGGTAAGACCCATTTTACAATGCTTAATGTCTGTCTTTAGATTTCAGTCATTTGAATAGATTAACTGTTTTTTTTTCTCTGTGTAAAACAGACCGCTTCAGAGATGTGAACTTTTCCCCTCGTGTCGTCCTCCGTAAACCCGTCCAGATAAGTGAGCCTCCAAATGAGGAGTCACAAGGAATGAAATCCATAAAAGGTTGGAAAATTGTATTATTTAAGTCTGTGTTAAAGAAAGCAAGATGAAAACATTTAATCATTTTGTTTCTGTATTTACAGGTAAAGTATTAGAGTTAGGGAGAAAAAAACAAAACAATGACCCTTAACTGATTTTGTGTTTTTTTTTAATTTTATTTAAAGCAGAAATAAATGCACCTCTGTCGCCCACCGAGGCTCATTTACCTATCAGACAACCATGGAAAAGACCCAACATGCCGCCCACCAGCATGGATGAGTATAAGAAAAAGATGAAGGCCAAAGCCAGGAGTGCAGGTGCTAACTGTTTTCTATATGGAAGTTTAAGTCAACAAAGTTGCAGTAAACACATGTTGAATTGATATTTTTTTCTTTTTATGTCAGAAAACGAAGCTTCATCCTCTCTGGATGTACACAGAGCTAACCACGTCCCCCAAAGTCCATATCCAACTTCGCAGAAAATGTACCCAACGAGACCACTTGTAAACAACATTCCAGCCCCCCAAAAAGTCGATCATTTGAAAAAACAAGGTATCTCTTAGCTTAAACAAAGAAGAAAATCTGATGACATTCCAAGGTCTTTCACACTGACAGTATTTTTCTTCCTTAGATGCAAAAAAAAAAACTGCTGGGACTGAGATAAGTTCTGGAAAGTCCCATAAAGGTAATATAAAGATTTACTAACATTATCTACATGCTTATATTTCTACACTATTTGTTGGCATTAATTCAAAATGTTCTTCTGTTATTGCAGGTTTTGTTTGGTATGTATGGATCTTTGTGCTCCTGGTGCTGCTCAGCTCTGCCACCTTGGTGGCTTACCGGATCCTCCCTGTGCTCCAGAGTAAAGCCGGAGGAGGGGGGCAACGACCCCGAGAAGTGACGCTAGAAACGTTTTCTGACCGCTTGTCACTTCTCCAGTCTCAGTTCCCGAGTCAGCGGGATGAGCTGTGGAAGAGAACCAAGATCCACCTGGAGAAGCACCTTAAAACAGATAACCCAGAAGGGCCAGTGAGTCTAATCCTTGTAGCAGGGCTGAAAGCAGAGAAGACACTGCAGTGCTTGGCTCGGGGCCTGGCCTCCACCTACTCGTCTGCCCGTCACGGCTTTTTCCTCCTCATTGACGGGGCGAGTAAAGCCGGCCAGGACAGCGATGGGGTAAAGCTAGATATCGACAACCAGCTACAGGCGGCTTTCGAGGGAAATAAACCAGCGGCGATAATCCACCGCTTTGAGGAACTGCCTCCAGGCTCCACCCTCATCTTTTACCGTTACTGCGATCACGAGAACGCCGCCTACAAGCAGGTGTTCCTGTTGTTCACAGTGCTGCTGCCTCAAGATGAAATCAGCAAGAAGAGTCTGAAAGAAGTGGAGGAGATGGTGCAAAGCTATGTTGAGGAAAAGTTGGTGAACTCCTCAAGCAAAGCCAGCTTCAATGATTTGGATATTGACAAGTTTGGTGGACTGTGGAGCCGCATCTCCCACGTGGTTCTGCCTGTGGTGCCGGAGCTGAATATGCAAGAATGCCATTGAGTTTTTTTTAGGAAGGCAGTGGTGTGGCTACTCCAACAGGAAACAACACAGAGATATGTGTCTTTTGAGATGTGTACTAAACACAGACTTCATTTAAAATGTTTGACGGATGCGTTATCAGCTCTGACAGAGATGAGAACCTAATGAAGTTGCAGTTTTCTGTGTCGTCAAGATTGTTTTTTATTTGAAGAACAACAGATTTAACAAAAACTGCATTTCACTTAAAGAAAACTTTGACACATGCAGGATGTTTTCCAGTCAAGTTTAGCCTAACAACAATTTCTTCCAGTTGTGTTGTTCTTTCCCTTCCTCGAAAGCACTTTTTCTTTAGCAGGAATCACACTCAGCTCATCGTTGAAGCTAACAAATGTTTGATTTACTATGGATCTATTTGTTTTATATTTCAAATCTCAGAGATGAGCTGACAAGGCATCCGAGGAGGCCACTGCGTTTATGACTGATGTGCACTAAACAAGTCTGTTTGCTTTAAGCGTTCTCCTTATACAGAATTCTGGCTTTTACTAAAACAAATTTTGTGTTTTTTCATCTTAAGATGTATTTTGTAGATGTGCTTCTAAGTTTTGCATATTTTTTAATAGCTGTGTATATGCTGGATATGAAAAGGATTAAAACGTTGCAGCTGTTGTAAAAAAATAATCCTGTTTAAATGAGGTAAATAAAAAACCTGCAAGTTTACGCGACAGGTTTTTTAAGCATATTTTTGATTGAATATGTCACAAAATGTGCCTTAAACACATAAGAACTATTTAATAACCACAACATTCATCCTCTTGTCTGATACTGTACAAGTATGACATCACAACTAGTGAGTTTTCTCAGAAATGTGTCCAAACATTACGTAATTGATATTTAATATAGTTTTTAATTCTGGTGTTGTCATTCAATTCTATTGTATCATCTCTCCGAGATCAGTTTTTCTTTGTATTGCCCTTAAGAATGTTTGATTATTTTCAATAAAGATTATTTTGATAGTTGTTTGACTCTACAGCTGTCTCAATAAATTAGAATATTAACAAATAGTTAAATTGTTTCAGTAATTCAGTTCAAAACGTGAAAGTTTAGATTCATTCCACACTGATATGTTTCAAGGATTTATTTATGTGAATTGGATGATTATGACTTGCTGCTAATAGGAAATCACAACTCAGGAGGATTTTACATTTATAAATGTCCATTCATCATACTGCTCAGGAAGAAGACAGGTAGAGATGAACGTGTTTTAGTCTGTAATTTGCATATCGACCCCAGAACAAAAGCCATAGACCTTATAAAGATGTTGGCTGAAGTTGGCAAGACACTGTCATTATCCACAAAGGGGAACTGTTTGGCCATAGTGGCCATTGTTGCATTTGGAGGAAAAGGGAGACACCTGTAAGCCTAAGAACACCTTCCTACCTGTGAAGTATGGGAGTGGCAGCATCATGTTGTGGGTCTGTAAGGTGTGTGCGGGCTAGGCAACTTACAAACCTATCTCAGTTACACCAGTTCTGTCAGGAGGAATAGGCTACAATTATTCCAGCAAACTGTTGTGTGAAGCTTGTGAAAGGAAAGCAAGAACGTTTGACCCAAGTCACACAATTCAAAGGCAGTGCTACCATATACTAAAGAAATTGGTAAATTTTTCATTTTCAAGACATTTATAAACAAATCTCTTAGATGTTCTTTCTCATTATTGTGCATAGAAAATAGAAATAATTTTGGTGACTAACTGACCTAAAACAAGAGAAGTTTGGTCTAATTTAACTTCAGATAGTGGGGAAAAAAAGTGTTTGTCTCTTTTTATTCAGTATGTAAACCTCTGGTTTCAATTGTAAGTAATTAAATGTTTATTTGTAAAAGTGTCATAGACAGATGTAGCAAAGTGCTTCACAAGAAGGGTAACCCAACAAAATACACAGCAATGTATAATACAGGAAACAATTCAATACAGGAAAATAAGGAAACAATTCAGCTTTTAAACCGGGAAGCAAAGCTTTTATAACAACAGGGCAGGTGATCAATCATTTACAAAGAATCTCTTTGTCACACACACACACACACACACACACAGACAGAAAGGGAAATTGCTGTTTTATGAACTGAAGTCACAAGACAGAAGGGCTGGTTCTTTTAACAGACTTCTTTCCATGGCAAAAGAATTACACAAACACACAGACAGACAATGCCCTCTAAACATACACTGATCTGACTTTTGGAAGCTTTGAACACAGCATTAACTAGGAAAGCAGTCAGAGAGCGGAGGCCTCCGCCGAGGCAGCTCAGTCACTGCTCCCCCAGATGGTGATCCGGATTACCCCCAAAATCAAATCAGTTGTCCCTGTTCCCACTGCGGACATTCCCTGAACATTTCATCCAAATCCATAACGTTTTGTTGCTAACTAGCTCAGTTATGGACAAAAGAAAGAGAACATTTAACACAAGAAGACTTTTGAATGCACTTTTGCAAGACTGTTACAGATTTTCTGCATCGTCCTCATTTATTGGCTCACCAGATAAAGATGTATAAAAAGTCCTGTATTAAGTCAGTTTTTATTGCAGCAGTACACAAATTATACTGAAAAAAAATCTAACCTGTAATCTTTCAAACTTTGTGATTTATGTGGGGAAAAAATCCCATGGATAATTACCTTTACTTGTAGATGTTACCTAATAATTCATAACTTTCTGTTTACCTACATCATAAATATGACATGAGACAGTGGCCCAATTCTGTTAGCCTCTCTTCAAAATGGGAAAGTAAAGAGAGCATGCCAATTAAGTGAAACAGATTGTGTTGATCTTCAAAAGTGAGAAAATGGCTACAAAAACGTTTTTCGACAAAGATACAGTCAGAGCAATGATAAAAACATGGAAATAACATGAACTGTGCAAACAAGGTTCAGTAAAGTTGAGTCAGGTTTATCCTGCTCCCACTTCCAGTAAGCAGGATTTTAGTGAACTGAAGCTACATTTTCAAGTGTAAGATTATTCCACCAGTCTTGAAGATTCATTCATTAGCAGTTTTACTTACACAGCTTTCCCAGGGGTGTGAATAAAACTCGAGAGCACTTTACCATACATTAATTATTCCACACGTAAAATAGTTCAATAATGATCACTACAGACAGAGATGTGATCAAAACCATGAGCGTTGCAGCAACAGTGACAGAACAGCAGCAAAAATTACACACTTCTGCCGAGAGACACTCCTGAAATTCAGAAACAAATATGAAAAAAAAAACTTTAATACTGGGAAGCAAAAAAATAGAATAAAAAAAAAAGAACTTCAAAGAGTTAATAAAGTTGAACAAGCTTAATTATAGCTATTTATAATCACAATCTGCATTTTACCTTCTTTCCTTGATGACCCTGATTGTGTTTGGCCTTATCTGTGACAGAAAATGTAATGAAAGATATGTATTTTCATGTGAATTTACAGAATACTTACACCATGCAGTATAATATTAACACTTTTAGAGAGAAAGACAAATTAATCACCTTTTACTTTCTGCCGTGATGCTCTCTTGTTGGCACAGAGCACAATGTCCCAAACTATTGTCAGGCAAATGAACACTGTGTGAAAAATCAGTGGCCAAAATATTCTCCTGGTTTCTCCCCATTCATTAAACAAGCTGATGGCTCTAACATGGAGAAAAATATCTGTGTGTAGAAAATTGAAAATAAAAGCAGAGCAACAATCAAAATTATGACAAGGTAAAAAGTAATATTGCTATTTTGGTTTTGAGTTTGTTACTTGGACGTTTAAATTGGTTAAGAAGGTGACCACACCTTAAAATTATTTAAGAATCTGTTATGATTGTTGTAGATTAATTTCTGTCAGTGCTTTACACTATTGATTATTGCATGTGTATAGGGAATAGTCTTACAAGGGCCAAAATGTTTTGTAAATGAGAACAAAGTCTGCAGCTGTTAATGTTAAAAGGAACAAAGGTATATTGTGAACTTTGAAAATATTTGCTGAAAAAAAATTAGAAGTGACCTTTTTACTTCCACTTGAACAATCTGAGCAGCACTTATTAATGGTCTCTTACTATAAGTCAAATAAATGAAACTTTCACTCTAGTGAAAAATAATGTCACAACACTAAAAACATTTAATTGTATTTCTCTTGTCTTGACTTTACAAATTATCCTTTCTATTATGTTTGTCTCATTCTGTATAACATAAAATGTAAGTTTTGATTCCTTTAATACATGTAAGCTTACTTGGTGAGTACACTTGTTAAGTAACACTCAAAATGGATTAGATTGGAATAGGTTATTAACCAAATTAGGCATCTAGCATGATCTTCATTCCTTTTCTGTGGATTCCTACAAAATAAAAGCCTTGTTCCTTTTTGTTGCAGGAGATCATTGTTTCCATTTCCCATGCTCCTGAGATACACTGCCCACCATGTTTTGGATGATTTGCAGCAAAAACAACACCAACATAAATATGGAAGGTAAAAAAACAGAGGGGCCAGAAAAATCTACCCAATTAGATCTAATTAAACAGTTTTTACAGACCCTCTTAGACACATATAATCCAGATGGTTGGTGTTCTCATTTTCATATATATATATATATACACAGTGGCATTGGGAATGTTCTTTGAGTCAAAATTTTAGTTGTTACAGCAATTTCTTTGTGGTTTTTAAATGATAAATTCTGCCATTTCTAACAGCATTGTGATCACATCCATCCTTACAATTAACAAATTTAATAAATGTATGACAAAAGTTCCACTTGTTTATAGGTCATACTTATGCTAGTTTAGATTCTCTTAGATTCACACTCAAAGATAAGATATGTATAAAGAAACAATTACACTTCTGGTCCCCTCCACAATTATTATCAGTGAAAAGTTGTGAAAAGCCTTTCAATAATTGTTGGTTTAGAGACTTGCTGATCACAGGATCTCACTCTTTGCTGCAGTTATTTTGTTTTACCTCCCTCAGTGACAGTGGTGCACAAAGATGAAACCTTGTTCAACTTTTCTTGTCAAGTGTTCAGGTCATTTATTTTTAACTTTCCTAAGTCATTGATGTTACTGTATATTTAAATTTAGATTTAGGTTTAGATGAGGATTTATCTCTTAAAGCCATTTACTGACTTATGAAGATCAAAAATACATCTGTCTTACTTGAATGGGATGTTCTCTTGTGCTTCCCATTTTAAAACTAGCTGTCAGATAAATTGATTTGTGTCTCATAATATGTATATCCCATCAAAATAGGAAGGGAGTGATAATGTGTTAAAGGTTTCTTGACATATTAAAGAAATAAAGTAAAACTGTCCAGTTACATTCATTTTAAAGTTACTGTATCATCAGGGGACTATGCCACTAGGGATTTTATTAAAAATCAAATATACTCCAATGTATATTTTTTCTCCCAACTGAATTGATTTAACAGTTTTTTTCACAATGTTCCACAATGTCAGATTAGGTCCTGCAACAGGGAGAAAATATTTTAGGGGGTTTCACACATCTTTTCCACATGAGCTAATAAATTGAATTTTGCAGTGATTTATTCATGGCCAATGATTTTCCTGCTACATGAGAATATTATTGTACTTTTACGCCAGCAATTGATAAAAAATTACCCCAACTGCCCAACTGTAATATATTAGAATTTAATATATAATATTAATTTTACTTACTTGTGAATAAGTGGTGGAAAGGAAAACACACCCGAAAAGCAAGGTCACAGGGTTCATTTCTTAAACAAAGGAGTTAGACAGGAACAGTTAGTTGGTGCAAAAGTGAAAATATTTTGTGCAGGAAGAAGACCTTAACTCACAGTTCATGGCTTGGTCCAAAAGGTAGCACTCCAATGATCCACTCTATGAAACCAATCACCACCACAACACATACAGGAGCAATGGTAATATCCTAAAACATGCACATTTGCACAAACAAAAAAAACTGTTTATGACCAAGAAATGTCCTCTCATATGACTATGCTACATCAATATTAAGTACTTACTTTAAGGGAGTTTTTCATATAAAATAAAATTAATGTCGACACAGACAACAAAACAGAAAGTGTGCTGCCCACAATCCTGGAATTCTATAAAGAAATAAACACATTTTATATAACTAAGTTTTGCTTGTCATATTTTTATGTATATTTTTGACATGGGTTTGTAAAAACCCTTTAATCGACTTGTTATGGAGACTTGATAACACCAAAATGCTGTGTTGCACATGAACATCTCATCCCATCCCAATTCCCAATGGCATCTTATGTCTAGATATATAAAGTTTTGATGACCTTTGATGACCTCCAAAAAATATTTTTGTAATCCCAATCAATACATGTCAAACTATTTTATATACATTATCTTATATACATGATTCAGAAGTGCAGAAAGCTTTTTGAATTAATCCATTTTATGTTTGATCACAACTTCTTTTTAAAATCTTTTTTGTCATTTCTTCAAATAATAATCGATGTGTGAAAGCAAAATTCAACCTTCTTTTTTCTGCATCAGAAGATTACTTGTGTGTGAGTTCTACCGGAAAGTCAACTCCAACCAAAATAGCTTAGCTACAGTTTGTGATACAATCCATCCTCCTACGTCTCTGACTTTACATATGCGTGGAAGGAAAAAAAATGAATGAAGAAAAAATGAAAAAAGCCAAGCTGAATTTAAAACCTGACTGAAAACTTTTCCAAGATTCAGTTGCATAATCATTTTTTGCACTATACAGTTTTTCAGATTTTTGTCTATTTTTGTGTGAAGTTCTTGCAGAGTTTTGTCTTGAGATTATTTGATAACTTTTTTTTCCACCTTCACATGTACTGTTAATTTATTTATGAAGTGATCCAAATTCAGGACATCCAAATTCAGGACGTCCTCTTATCAGTTCTATCATGGCAATTCAGTGGAGTCTAAGCTGACAAGTGAAAAGTGGAGCAGATTTCTGCTTTTCTTCTACCAATACTTATTTTGTCAGTCTTCTGTCCTCTGCTTGTTGTCTTTTAAATTTTTTTTTCAAATTACAAACTACACAATATGCAGTAGTGATCAGGTACAAGGACAAGATTTTGGTGAAAGATTCAGCCAACGTCCAAAACAAAAGGCACACGAACAAACAAGAATAACAAAAAAACACCTAAAAATGTAAAAATTACATGAAAAACTAAATATTTGAAAGCAAAATATAAAACGCCTGTAAATTAATGGAAGAAAGCCTATTTTGCACTTTGGCACAATCTATTCTCTTGAAATTTATGCAAGACACAATTGTAATGGCCTTTTTTTCATGGCAGTTGTTCCCATTTTAGTCCCAGATTTAAGCAACTGCCATTACATAACAACAATGATTTAAAACATTGCAAACATGAACATTTAGTAAACACAGAAACAGAATTTACAGCAAAAATCTTTTACTTCATGTCTTACCTTAATTAAGTAATGGCGGGAAGATGTCGTGGTTTGTACAGCCATAATTATGTTAGGTATTTGCTGATGAGACACAACAAGGAAGCACTTATCTTTTGTATGTTTTGTTAGGCATCTTCAGAAGAACAGCACAGCATAAATAAATGGTTTATGATGGTTTCAACTATTATGTCCTGTAGATTACATACCATTTTCATCTCCACAATAGCACTGTTTAAACACATCAGTGTAATGTCACATGGCTAAAGTAAAAAAAGAAGAAGTCAACAAGAACACTGAAGTTTGCACTCTTATTTTGCGAAGTGTTAGGGAATCAGGTTTACCTCAGTTCTATTTGTTGTATTGCGTGTATCTTGTGTTGTATGCATTTCCTTTGTTGTGATCACAGGTTTTGTTGTGGGCATAATGGTTGTAGTTGTTAATGGTGTTGTCTCTGGTGTTGGAGTGCTTGTGGGTTGAAGTACTTTTACATTCACACGTTCCCAGTACTGTGAGTACGTTTGAAGGAAAGTGGCTCTTTTGGATGCAGCATAAGAAAATAAATGACCTTTAAAGTTTTTATTCTAAACTGTACAATTGTATAAAAGTTACCTAAAGATGATGTCTTGCTCTTCTCCCTCTGCGGTCCAGTTTACCTTGATCAAACTCTTGGGCAAATTGAGTCTATTACTCACAGCTGATCCCTGGTAAGAGTGACAAACATTAAATAATAAACATAATTTGAAAGTCATTCACTGCAGTATGATAGAGAATATATGAACGAGGGATGAGGTTTTTAAGTGAAATCACTATAAAATGGTTTAGCTTACCTCTGAATTGCCACATTTCAGGAGTTGGGACTGCTTAGAATCAAGGATGATAAATTTCCCAAGCGGGGGACCGTCACCATCTAAACTCAGATTACGAGCTTCCAGCATGAATCCTTGAAATTTGGAAGAGTCCTTGCTCTGGAGGAAAACTGGAAAGTGAGACTTATCATGAAGGAATGATGAGAAAGCGATGAAGTATTCATGTATTCATACTGAAACTTTTTCACATTTTGTCACAACAAAATGACAAACTTCCATAAATTTGATCAGGATTTTATATGACACATCAGCCTTAAAGTAGAGCATTAATGCAATGTGGAAGACAAAGATTTTTTAAGATTTTTAACAAATAAAAATCTAAAAAATGGGGTTTGCATTTGTGTTCTACTGTCCAGTGAAACCAACTACCTTCTGAAGAAACCTAATTGGTTTGAGTCCCCATAAATGTCAAGTAATCTCTGTATCAATCCAGCTGTTCTGAGAAGACCTTAATAGTTTGTTAGAGAACATTAATCATCTAACAGCATCATGAAGACCAAGGAGGACAGCAGACAGGACTGGGTCAAAGTTGGAGAGGAATTTAAAGCAAGGTTCGATTGTAAAGCAACAACTCAAGCCCTTGTTGTCCTACAACGCGCTGCTCAGTTTAGCATCACCCAAAACCTCCAGTCACAGCTTCCAGAGAGGGCTTTAGATCAAAACATAATTTTGTATAAAAATGACCTTACAGTCTAGAAATAAATCCAATTATCAAACTTTGGCAAAAATTTGGAAAACCAATGTTAGCTGACACTCTGCATCCAATCTCCAAACAATTAGACTAAAGTCTGACTGTTCTGCAAACAACAATTGGATGAAACTTCTGCATCTAGAAGCGCAACGCTGCTAGAGCCATACCCTTTAAGAGTTACTGAATATGAATGCAGATAAAAAAAATTCTGAATTTCTTTTAAAAATAAATAAATAAATAAAGCAATGTACAGTTTTACTTCCACTTCACAACTCTGCTCCACTTCGTGTTGGTCAGTGTGATCAAATAAACTCCCAATAAATCACTTTGAAGTTTGTGGTTGGAAACCACAATAATAATTCATACAAACAAAGGTGTCAAAAACACGCCCTCAGAACAAATCCTGGCATCTTTGTTCACCTGTGATTGGGTCTCCAATGTTACTGCCAAGCTGGTAACTAACAAAGAAAGGGGCTGGAGGTTCCTGAGGGGGATTCTCTACACCATTAAAACCATGCAAAGGTCTCATTGAGTCACACACCTCTGGAAAGTTGCCATGTGAATACCCATGCAGCTTGGAGATGAAGTTAAGGCCGATAAAAATCCACAAGCAACTCTATAAAATGCAAAGTTATTACAATATAACACATCTATAATTCAGATTGCTTAAATAACACAGACATACAGACAATTGCAATAAATTACTTTTTAGATTTGTTATGAATACAAATAACTGTTTTATGTTGACAGAAAGAAGCAGTCATTTAATAACTATCTTTTCTCTTTCAAATAAAAAAATAATGTAATCATCATAAGAAGATAAAGTTTCACATAAATGTCTGAAACACACAAATTTTAAATTCTAATGAGACAAGAAAATCTTACCATTTTTAAAGAAAAGTAAAAGAAATTTGAAGAATGGAAAACTGTCCAGATTCCTCTTCCCAAACTATATGCTGTCTGTGCTGTTAAGCTGTGTAACAACACACTTGCTAAGGAAGTCTTGAAGAGTCAGTGAACCCACCCCTTAGCAACAGTAACATATTATAAATAAGCTATTAACTGATTTTAGTGGATAACCTTTTATACGTTATTGGGCTAACAGGAAATGAACTTTGTTCCACATTTGCTCTGATCTAACAGGAGAAGTTTTCAAGTCCAACACACTCTGTGGGTACAAAGGTCAGCTCATGTTACTGTGCCAAATAAACTTAGGAATGTATCTTTGAGGGAATTCTTAGTTAAAAAGATAAAACTGTACAAATAAAAGTTTTTCCACTTTGTCACTTTGCTAAGGAAATTGTAATAAACCATGTTTTATTGTTGCTTGAAGTAAAAGACAAGCAAATACAAAATGACTCATTAGCTTAAGTATTCAGCACTAACAGACTTCATGTTCAAAATTCCTTCTTCTACAGTAATTCTTGGAAACATATAACTCATGAAAAATATGAAAAGGACTGGAGAAACGTGTCATAAGCAAGGATGAAAATGTTTTTTTATATGTAAAAATACTTTCATGAGAAAAGATTTTTACAGTTTGCTAAACTGTAAACATTGTAAACTGTGAACATTGTCTCAAAACTTTTGCCATTGTTTATTGATATGATGTCAGCAGTAAAAGGGATACTGTGCTTTGAGCCACCAGAAGATGGCCCCAAGTCCATAAAAAGCTGCTGCAAAATTCATGAAGAGAACATTTAAAAAATGTTATTACTAAACAACCTGTTCAATTCATTCTATTTAGTTTATTTACATAGTGCCAACTCACAAAAAATGTAGTCTCAACCCACCTTATAAAATAGTACAGTCAAGTTCGGTTTATTATGCTCATTATCATACATTTTCTATCTAAGGAAACCAATCTGGTTGCTTCAAATGACTGACTTTGCAGCAATCCTCCATACTGAGCATGCACGAAGCAATCATGGAGAGGAAAAGTACTTTTTAACAGGAAAAAAGGTCCAGCAGAGTCAGAACTTGGCTCTGTGTAAGCAGAGCATCTGTGACTAATTGGGAGTTAGAAGACAGAGCAGACTGTCTATAGGAGTACTTTCTATGTAAGATCAAAAGTGCAGTTAATGGAAACAGTAGCTGGTTCAGTGGATTCATCTTGGAAAGAAAGACAGTTAAACATGTAAGGTCTGAGCCAACAGCAAAATCTATAGGACAGAAAAGCACTTTCAGTTTCAATGAAATGGAAGGAGACATACGGTGGCTACATGCACACGCAGGTTAAAGAATCACTAAACTGTGCCGTTCTTTGCATATACTGATATGGTTGACACACTAAAGAAAAACAAAGGGTAAGTTGTGAAGTCACTTTGCCAGAAAATGATAATTGGTGTCTCTATGCATTTTAGTGCTAAATCAGAGGTAAAATTACACTTGTTGATATCCACTACTCAGAACAACAACTCCCTGATCCTCACATCAGAACGGACTATTTAAGACCAGTCCTACTTGACAAAGGAAAACTCACTTTTGTTTTAGCCTAACAGTTGGTGAAAGTGTAATTTCAGGCATTTTGACATATTTTTAATGTAATTTTGGCGATGAGCTCAAGTTTTTTGAAGTTGGAAGGCCGTCTTATCCTCCCCCTAATCTTTAGCTCCCTCTATTGATTCTCTCTCCTACTCTAGTCGGGCTGGGCCTCTCCCAATGATAACTATTACTTCTAGTCAGTAGAAACATGTTAATATACATTTTTTTTACTGTAAACCTTAATTTAGAAATATTTTTAATCATAATTTTAATTAAGATTCAAATTTTTAATTTCAATTAAGATTCAAATGTTTAATTTTAATCTTAATTGCTCTGCATGTTTTACTTGATTAATAATTCTAAATTTTATCAGTGTTTTACTATTTAATTTCATATTTATCCACTCTTTATTTAAATATTTTAACCTGTTATTTTAATCTTCCTTCCAGTGTTTCCTCTGTGGGAGCCCTCTGCCTCGGGAGCGGTGGTTCGGCTGTGGCTGCCTGGGTGCTCTCCAGGTAGTGCATGGGTGGAGGTGGGGATCTCAGCCTTCCCTCCACTGGGCGGCACTGGGTGTTATGTGGGGTGATTTTAATCTGTAAAGCCCTTTGAAATGCTATTTTGTATGAAAAGTTTGATTTGATTTAATTTTATTTGATTTTGAGCTTAACTGTATATATGTTAAATAATTTGATGATTCAATTATTAATACTGATTTTTGGCTCTTAAATATAACATAGTTTAAACTTTTTTAGAGTACGTTTGTCTGCATAACATAAAAGAATTGAGCAAGTTTAAGTTCATTGATATGGGAACTATCCATAGGCTGGTGCCTATCTCCAGCTGTGTTGGGGCGAAAGGCGGGGTACACCCTGGACAGGTCGCCAGTCCATCACAGGGCAACACAGATACACACAGGTCAAACAACCATGCACACACACACTCATACATAAGGGCAATTTTAGAGAAACCAATTCACCTAAGAGTTATGTTTTTGGACTGTGGGAGGAGGCCGGAGTACCTGTAGAGAACCCACGCATGCACAGGGAGAACATGCAAACTCCATGCAGAAAGACCGCAAGCTGGGAATTGAACCCAGGACCTTCTTGCTGCAAGGCAACAGTGCTACCAACTGATATGGGAATTAAAAAGGTAAAAAGAAAAAAGAAGGGTATTAATAAGGTTTTGAGTTTATCATGGTTACTTAGTTGGAGATACTTCTGTGGTTTCACAATGTAATCTAGTTGTAATAGATCAAATTGTGCTGAAAGGTGGGCTTAGTCTGCATAAACATTTTATCTTTTGCATAAATAAATTTGTGAAGTAACATTTTAAGCCATGCTTACATTTATCTTATCTTTCCATCACCTATCTTAGAGAAACGCTCACACTTTCAACGCTTTTTTAACATTTTCAATTGGACATCTTTTGTAGAATCTTAACGTCGGGTTTTTCAGCAATTTGTTACATGCCACTGACCATGATACTAATATCTCTGAAGAGAAACCATCTGTGCGCATTGCGGTTTTCCATTTGCTCAAAGTTTAACTTGTTCTTAATTTGCATTTAGGTGTTCTCAAATTGTCTGAAATAAAAATATAACATATTCAGCACTGTAAATATCTTTGTGACATTTCTGTAAATGCCATTATCAGCTAAAGCCAACACAAAAATCCATAACTATTCATCATGTCATTTATAGAAAGTGTAACATTAGTTTACATGCAGTCCAAAATCAGCGAATTTAAAACTAAAAGCACCATAATAAACAGTATTATCCATCAATCACAATCTGTATAGAACATTTAAAAAAGTTATTAAACGGCTGGGGTTTTCTCACCAATTTAAAAATGGTGTACTTTTCATAAGCAACAACCTGCATGAAAACCATTTAAATTGTTTAAAGTGTTTTTTTATAAGAGAATGTTTAGTTAAATTACACAAAGCATATGCTGACAAAGGCAAAGTTCAATCATCTCTTTCAGAATTGCACCAATTTAAAGGAAAAACTAAACATAAAGTGTTTAGTGATGTGTTGGTTTTTTTGCTCAACGGTCTTATATGCAAATACTACTGTCATAAGTCACAAAGCAAATTACTGTGTTGTGTCCATCAATTAACTTAAAGAATTAAATGTGTTATTTTCTTTAAATTTATGCTGTATCTGTAGTGTGTTATTTAATAATCAAATCAAATCAAATCAAATCAAACTTTATTTATAAAGCGCTTTTCATACAAGAAGTTACATCACAAAGTGCTTTACAGATTAAAATGACCCCACATAAAACCACCTTCCCTTCCATCCCCCACAGATTTAAAAGCACGGTCACAGTTATACCCCCTCCCCCAACCCATCTCCCATGCACACACACAGTTAAAAGAAAAAGTAAAAGAGGACATTGGGCCGAGTGTAGATGAACCATGCAAGGAAACGCCATCAGAGGATCCAACTAATACAGCAACACATCCATCTTTGACTGATTTAAACGTTTTTGTAAGTAAATGTTTCCAGGTTTTAGCAAGTTCTGTGTCAAATAAGCAAAGAAAAACATGTTTTAGATAAATATTTGACAATTTGACAAGTTCCAGCATACCACTGCCCAAAGCAAGGTCCATGAATGTTTCGTGGAAGAACTTCAGTGAACACTTTTGAGATGATTCAGAGTGTAAAAGGCCGTCTCGTCTATCATCAGTGCCTGAGAAAATGCTCTGTAACATTAGGCGCTTGTTGGGAAGGTCTCTTTGCTTCCATAAGTTGTACCATTGTTTGCAATACTTTGTTTAATATTAAATCAGCTGATACTCATTTGTACATAGTAGCAGGAATGCTTTCTAAATACTGTTGTTGTTTTGCACATCCTTTTCATCTGTTCAGTACTTCTATCTCTACTATTCCTCTTCATTAAAATATTTAATAAATTAATGACTTGATTTCCCCATATGTGTGGAATACTTTGGTTATTATCAATAGAAGGAACAAATTTAATTTCAACATTATTATTAGAAATATATCTGCTGAGTATAATGTTGGTGCTTTTATTACTCATTTTACCCACAGTAAATTAAATTTTTCATGCTTAACTTTTGCTACTTTAGCTCTTTTTAATTTTTTCACTGATTAAGTATTTTTAAAGAGAACAAATAAATAAATAATAAATACAACGCACATGTTTAAAACTAATCCAGACACATCTTCAAAACAGCATTATGTATTATGACATCCGTCTAAGACAATCATGCATGCAAATATAACATGAAATCGAAACAATGCTAAACTAAAAACAATGTAATTGAAACTGTTACATATGAAGAGCATGTTGTAAAAATGTACAGGTATGAGTACACTGATCATAAGACAGGGGGAAACAAACATCTTCTCTGTCACCCATGCAATCAATGAGGTGAGTGAAAAGGGTTTTGCATTCTAACCTCTTCTACATTAACAGCACTTTGTCGCCTACACAGTTTAAGCAGCAGTGAGCCCAAATTGCTTCTAAACTTCTCATCAAGAAATGCATAGACCACAGGCTTCATGCAGCAGTTAGAAAAAGCAAGGTGCTGGCTCACATGAAACGCAAGTCGAATGCTCACCTTTGACAGCTCAACCAAATTGTGTTCCATAACTCCCAAAATATTTAACAGGTTGTAGGGTATCCACCCAATGAAAAACACAGCTGCAGTACAGAAAAATAGGATAACTGTCTTGTTTTTTTTGTTGGACCTTGTTTTTTTGATTTTTATAAAGATGTGAATGTAGCAGAAAGCAATCAATGCAAATTCAACAAAGAAGATACAATTCAGCAAGGAAATACTCATGATTTTCCAACTAATGTTGTCGTATTCACTGTCCTTGGGGTGTGTACCTTTGGGATGGATTGGAAGGGAGGCATGGAGTCTTGCTGGTACAATACAGATCATCCAAATGAACAGAGACAGAAGAACTCCCGACCAGAGATTCAAAGAACTCTTTTCAGACAGATGATAAACCTCAACAAAATACTTGTAGATGGTCATGGTGGTAAGGAAGAAGATGTTGCTATAAAACCCAATAAAGAAGACCAAAGTCAGAGTCTTGCAGACAATATCTGGTAACACCAGTTCCCATACAGGGTAGATTGCCCAGAAGGGGAGACCGATGGTGAAGATGAGATCAGAGATGGCCAAGTTGAAGATGAAGATGTTGGTCAGAGATTTCATGTTTTCATAGAAAGCCAAGATCACAAGGACGAGGATGTTTCCTATCAGACTCAGAGTAATGATGATAGAGAAGATAATTGGCAAGGCATTAGATCCAAATTTGACCTTGTCACAGACTTTGTTACCGTAGTCATAGTGGAAGTTGAAAAATGAATCTTCGTAGTACTGGAGCGGATCCATAGCCAATGAAAGGGAATCTGCAACAGATGATTTAAGCCTTTATTTACAAATATTAGACAACCCCCATTTTCAGCTACAGTATGGTATCATGAAAAACAGGCCAATTTACAGTGTTTCACAAGGGACAGATAAGTTGCTGGTTGCGACACTCACAGCTCTTTAAGACTTCATCCTCACAGTAACAGTCATTGCCACAGTTAAAGTTGTAAAAAGAAATTGTTGCTGTTTAAGTGAACTTTTGAAACAGTGCTTTAAGTGGGCCAGTACGCGCCGGTACTCAGTACCGCCACTTCTAAATATAGCTCTTGAGAGTACCGCCACCTCTCCATGCGCCCAGAACGTGCTTTTAGCGTACCGGTACTCAGTACCGCCACCTCTCCATGCGCCCAGAACGTGCTTTTAGCGTACCGGTACTCAGTACCGCCACCTCTCCATGCGCCCAGAACGTGCTTTTAGCGTACCGGTACTCTCATTCGCACATCTGTTATAATCGTTTGGCTGCGCTGCCGCTTTTCAGAGCGCCCTTCACAAGCACGCTTCCTAATTCGTCCCACCGAGAGCAGAGACTACATTACCCATACACCAATGTGTTTTACAAGTGAAAAGCGCATGCGTCGCTTTTGCCGTTGTCATGTCAACAACTCAAGGTGGTCCGGAGAGGGTGTGTAAAACGCGCAAACAGCTGCTCGGTTAAAATACAAAAACAATGAACACTTAATATGCTCTCCTGGCTTCAGACTCTGAGTAGTAAAAGAACAAGGTCAGAATCAGAGGACTCGCTGGCTGACACCCCACAAAGCCAGAATGATATCACTGCAGGTCAGACGCAAGCTAATGAAAGCTGCACTAGTGCCGCGGACGACGGCACTTTTGGCGACGACGAGGACGAGAATGACACCATTTCTACCGATGACAACAGCCGCGTTAGCGAGCATGAGTGGACAGAATGTTGGTCCCAAGCACAAGTCCGGTATTTCTCCACAAATTACAAGTGGCTGATCAGCAGAAATCAAAAGTTGGGTTGTAGTGTGTGTAGTCAAGTTTGTGCTCGCGTGGACATGCAGCAAGGGCAGAGAGTGTCGCAGGAGTTGAGTGGGTGCTTAATCTCGTCTTTTGGAAGGGACAAGGCTGCACAACAAAACTCACTACGAAAGAAAATAAAAGAGCACAGAGACTCAATTTATCACAAGAAAGCAGTTGAAATAAAATAGAAGGCAACACAAAATACAATGCAAAAACACTTTGAAGATATGAGAAAGGCTGACTACGCTTCAACTTGCAATGTGTTTAGAACAGCTTATAAGATTGGCAAGCATGGGCGTCCCTTTACAGACATGCCAATAGATGTCCAGTTGCAAGTCTTAAATGGTGTCAAGATGGGCAGAGTTTTGCACTCTAATAACTCATGTGCAAATATACTGGATCACATTGCAGCTGAAATGAAAAAGAAGGTAGTCAATGACATAGTGATGAATGAAAGAAAATTGTGTGTGCTCATTGATGAATCCACTACAATAAGTGGAAAGTCTGTGCTTGTCGTGTGCCTGCGGTCTATGGAGGACTACGGGGGTCATTGGAAAAGCAATACAGCATTTTGACAAGGAGTGCTTAATTGTGAATTAAAAATATAGATTGCTAAATATAATTTAAAATTCAACAATTAATTCATTAAAAAAAAAGACAAATTTGAAAAACATTTTGAAATTACACATTTTAAATTAAAATACTAAAGAGGAATTGCAAATTGTATTTATTATTTGATTATTAAATACTGTGATTTGAAAATGTTTTTCAAATCCTATTTCGAAATGGAGAATTAAATAACACCATTAATAAATTAGATTATAAATATCTTTCCTTTTCATACATTTAAAAAAGTTATTCCCTTTTCTACATTCGTTTTCTCTTTCCAGCTCTCATTTTCAAATCCTTTTTGCAATTGCATTTCCTAAATGGTTTCCCCTCTCCTTTTAGCATTCGAGTGACCCTCCTGGTCCCTGAGCACACCGAAAACCAAGTTCAACCAATCACAGCTGCTCTTCGAACGTAACTAGCTCTCTCATTGGTTAGACTGGAGCTGTGCAGCTCGGCAAGGTCCACCCAAATATGGCTGTCTAACCAATGAGAGAGCTTGTTACGTTCGAGGAGCAGCTGTGATTGGTTGAACTTGGTTTTCGGTGTGCTCAGGGACCAGGAGGGTCACTCGAATGCTAAAAGGAGAGGGGAAACCATTTAGGAAATGCAATTGCAAAAAGGATTTGAAAATGAGAGCTGGAAAGAGAAAACGAATGTAGAAAAGGGAATAACTTTTTTAAATGTATGAAAAGGAAAGATATTTATAATCTCATTTATTAATTGTGTTATTTAATTCTCCATTTTGAAATAGGATTTGAAAAACATTTTCAAATCACAGTATTTAATAATCAAATAATAAATACAATTTGCAATTCCTCTTTAGTATTTCAATTTAAAATGTGTAATTACAAAATGCTTTTCAAATTTGTCTTTTTTTGTATGGATTAATTGTTGAATTTGAAATTATATTTAGCAATCTATGTTTTTAATTCACAATTAAGCACTCCTCGTCAAAATGCTGTATTGCTTTTCCAATGACCCCCGTAGTCCTCCATAGCGGTCAGCTATTTCCAGTGAAAATCCAGACACAATATTTTTTGAACTGATTGAGCTGCAGGGGACCACAGCAAAGGACATCACTGAAGCACTGTTAGGATGTCTTCATAATAATGGCTTTGACCCTCACTACCTACAGGAACATTTGTTGGCATTTGCTTGTGATGGAGCCTCAGTGATGCTTGGGAGGAAAGCAGGAGTTTCTGCGCAGCTTTGTTCCAAATTCCCTTACCTGTTTGTCTGGCATTGTTCCAATCACAGACTGGAACTGGCAGTTTGTGATGTTTTGAAGGAGGTAGGAGGAATCAACCACTTAAAAATACTTTTAGATCAGCTTTACTCCCTCTACCATCCATCACCAAAAAACCAAAGGGAGTTAACCGAGAGTGCTCACAATGTTGGACAACGTCTCCTTGTGATAGGCCGTGTTTTATCAGTGCGTTGGGTTGCTTCAAGTGAGAGAACAGTGAAAGCAGTATGGGAGAACTACCAAGCTCTGCAGGTACACTTTACAAGTGCTGCTGCTGATACCAGCAGGGACTCAAGAGAGAGAGCAAAATACAAAGGACTCAATGATGTTCTCACTACTGTTTCTTTTGTGGTCAATCTTGGCATCATGTATGACGCTCTCACAGAACTCAGTGACCTCTCAAGAATGCTCCAGAGACGGGACATGACTTTGGATCAAGCCGACAGGCAGCTGGACCGACAAATCCGGGTGTTTGAGTCAATGGTATCCACACCTGGTCCCTACACACAAACTGCCATTGAAGCTGAAAAGGAGAAAATCTTCAGAAATGTATGCCTGCATGAAAATCAGAGGGTTATAAAAATCAACCATGGCCAATTTTTCCGTAGCCTGGCTGAAACTATTAAGTGCAGGATGACTCCAACAACTTCCTCGCATGTCAGTAAAACCTCATCTGAAAAGACAGATAGTCACCTCCTCTCAGACATCAAGGTCCTCCAGTCTGACTCCTGGCCTGCATCTCTAGATATTCAATATGGGGATGCAGCGGTCAGACGTTTATGTCAGAGATTCAGAGTTGGGGAGAGGGAAAGTGTCCTAGGATTTAGGGAGTATAAAGACCTTAAAGCTTCCAAGACACCAGCAGCCCTGAAGCCGCTTTTTACAGCTGTCCACACCATTGCCTTTTCTAGGTAAAATGATTTGTACAGTATTTCTCATTTTTCATTTGGTGTACTGTGATTGTATTTTGCTGAATCTGTTTTTGTATATTTTTCAGGGGTAAAGAAATGAACCATCTTCAAGACTCAAGATTATGTTCTACTGTTCTATGGTTATTATGTTTGGGTTGCTTCAAGTGAGAGAACAGTGAAAGTAGTATGGGAGAACTACCAAGCTCTGCAGGTACACTTTACAAGTGCTGCTGTTGATACCAGCGGGGACTCAAGAGAGAGAGCAAAATACAAATTATTTTATAATCTATTTTATATACATTTTGTGTAAAAAAAACACTTTACAAGTGCTGCTGCTGATAGCAGCAGTGACTCAAGAGAGAGCAAAATACAAATTAGTTTATAATTTATTTTATGTACATTTTGTTAAAAAAAAATTTCAATACCTTTTTGCACATTTTATTTATGTTCAGTAGCTCTTTCTAGTAGCTCTTTCTAAGGGTATTTTTTCAATAACCTTGTGCACATTTTATTTATGTTCAGTGGCTCTTTCTAGCTCAAGCAAATCCACAAACTAATAAAATGATTGATTATTTTGTATAAGGTTGTCTGTTGACTGTTGTATATAAAACCCATTCAATATAGTTGTTGTTACCTCAGGGGAGGCGGGAAAAAAATAGAGTACCGGCACCTCTTTCGGGCCACTTAAAGCACTGCTTTTGAAAGAGACAACACCAGAGTAAAAATTTAAGGTCAAACCACAACTACCATTTTATAGCTACTGTATTATGTTCAAAATTGACTTACCTTGCCCCTCATAGGACAGATACTGATGTGACTCTCTCCCTTCACACTTTCTTTTTATCGTTGCATTTTTTCTGATGCAGTTATCTTTGAGATCTTTTTTTCAGTAATTTCTCCCATATCAATACGGGTTCGATTAACATTTTACCAAAAAGACAAACCTCTATTTCCTGTATGACAGAGTTGTGTAAAACAAGCCTCTTTCGCTCTTTGTGGGTTTATATCTAAGTTTCACAAGACAGCAGTTTGACAGAGCTGGTTTTCACCAAGCCTAGATGTTTGTTTCTCTGCCATTTTTCAGCACTGTATGATTGCTCACAGCACCCAGAAAAGAAAAAAAAACTGTTGACCATGGTGCTTTGGATTTTTTGACATTTTTTCTTCACTCATGATGCTGTTTATCATTTAAATTTATTCTCTAACTTACTATTTGCCGCTTTAATAACAGGATCAACTTAAAAAAATATTACCAAATACAGTCAAAATTGTGGATACAATGCTTTAAATCAGCAGAGGAGGGCAGTGTTAACACTGAAAAGATGTATGCAGTTCTTGAGAGATGTTTACTAAAAGAGTCATGCTGGTTAAATAGATTTATGTTTCTGTTGACAGCATATAAAAGTTTTTTTGCTGTGAGTTTTAAAAACATATTTAAATTACTTCACATGAAAAATTTATCTATTTCATTTTACACAAAGAATTATAGGTCATATAAAAGTACAACTTTCATTTTGTTACATTAAAAATGTAGTGACTTCAAAATATGAAATAAATTACAGAACTTAAAATTCAATAAACCTAAACTACTGCATAATATATCTTTACATCATATCATACTTTCATCTGTTCACAGGCTTCATGGAGATGAAGTTTTGCACTAGAACTTGGTACCAGATGAACGTATTAAAAAGAAAAGCAATAACAAATTTAAATTGATCCATCTGTGTACGATATTTGTATTATAATAGTTTCATTTTTGAATAGAATTTTTGAAGAAAAAAAATTGTTAATGACATTCTAATTTACTGAGATGCACTCTATAGGTTTACAAATACCACTGTTTTGCAGACCTATATTTGAGAAGTTTAGCATTTTTACAAGCATGCACACACAGCATGATCCGATATTAACT
Source organism: Valencia hispanica (assembly GCA_963556495.2). Classification (NCBI taxonomy): domain Eukaryota; kingdom Metazoa; phylum Chordata; class Actinopteri; order Cyprinodontiformes; family Valenciidae; genus Valencia; species Valencia hispanica. The sequence goes on along the minus strand of OY747705.1, from coordinate 23,608,222 downwards.
GAAGAATCAGAATCATGCACAATCAGACAAGCTGACTCAGAGGAAACAGGTAAAGCGATTTATTTGCAATGAAGCAAGAATAAATGGTGGGCCCAAGAAACCAAGGTGGGTCCGTAGTGTCTGAAACTGAAAAAGTCAAATCCAGCCGTAGAGGAGGGATATGAATAATTGCAGGCAAGGGGTCACTGATGTGGCTTACTAATCAGAAAGGAGGTTGGTGGTCGGAGAGTCCTTTCCGACATGGTGATGAGCGTACAGGTGGTAGCCACAATAAAAACAATAAAACTCTGGATACTCTTTACTGCACACTTTTACTGCCACATTTAGAGAACCGTGTGGAAGTCTGGGGTTATACATATCTAAGTTCGCTACAGAAAATCTGCACAATGCCAAAAAGAGTAGTAAGGTCTGGTATCGTGAGCACACAAATCACCTTTTTTTCAAGTCACAACTTATTATATTTATAGATCTGGTCAAGTTTAAAACTGCACAGATGATGTTCAAAGTTATAAACCACATGCTTTCAACAAACATAAAAAATTTATTTAGGAACAGAGAAGGAAGGTACGACTTGAGAGGACAATATAATCTAAAACAACCATGTGTTCATACCACTCTTAAAAGCATGTGCCTATCAGTATATGGAGTGACTTTGTAAAATGGCTTAGATGAAGAAATAAGCAAAGTATAAATATTGCAGAATTCAAGAAAAAATATGAGGAGTACATAAATAACATATGTAGAAATGAAGCTGATGTCATAAACTTGCATCTGTAGGTATGCATACGCATATCTACACAAATATACATTTGGTGTGTATCCATTTGTATATGCATGTATGTGTATTCAATTCATATATGTATTTATAATGAATTAGTATTACAGGTAAAAATTTGTGTTTGTAAAATTAGGGACAGGACCGGATAAGCTATTGCTTCTTCCTGCTCCCTTTTCGAACCTTTTTGTTTGACTTGGAAATCATCCTTCTTGGAAATCTTTGTTTTTTTAAAAAGGTTTTTTTGTTATTTTTCTGTATTTGTTGTGTTGAAATCTTAATTGTTCGAAATGAAATAAAAAACAAAAAAAAAACTAACACATGAATGTAATTAGTAATGAAATCTTCAAACATTAAAGCTGAACACAGCTTGTTTCAAAAGGTCTCATATGAAGGATTTCTTCTAATTGTTACAAAACCATATTATCTACCTATCTTTGAATCATAAACATGGAAAGATTAAAAAAATCTAATCCGGTAAAGAAAAAGTATTCAAGAAAAATGACATTTGCCTCGTCATCCTAAATTCAAGAGCACCATTTCTGTACTTTAGTTAATCTAAAATCTTCTGAGGAATTAAATTGTTTTATTTTATTAGCTTTAAGACAAAAACAATAAAAAGAAAAGCAATAAAAATGAAATTGATCCATCCTTGTATGATATTTGTTTTATAATATCAAGTTTGATTTGAATTTCTGGAATAAATTATTTTGTCCGTAAATTATTTATGGTCTGTTGTGGTGAAGAGAGAGCTGAGCCAAAAAGCAAAGCTCTCGATTTACCGGTTGGTCTACGGTTCTACCCTCATCTATGGTCACAAACTCTGAATAGTGACCCGAAAGAACGAGATTACAGATACAGGGTGTCTGGGCTCTCCCTTAGAGATAGGGTGAGAAGCTCTATTATAAAACAAATATCGTACACAGATGGATCAAGTTCAGTTTTATACTGCTGTTCGGAAGCTCCGGGAGGGGCTCAGAGTAGAGCCGCTGCTCCTCCACATCGAGAGGAGTCAGTTGAGGTGGCTCGGGCATCTGGTCAGGATGCCTCCTGGACGTCTCCCTGGTGAGGTGTTCCGGGCACGTCCCACCAGGAGGAGGCCCAGGGGAAGGCCCAGGACACGATGGAGGACTATGTTTCTCGGCTTTCCTGTATATCCTTACACTTCCTTGTTCCTTGTAACTCAGAGAATAGACTTCAAAATACTTTTACTGGTTTATAAATCATTGAATGGCTTAGCACTAGTGGCGTCTCTGACATGATAAGTTAGATGGGAAACAGCAACTCAACACCTAATAGCAGCAACTAATTATGCTATGATGGATACAATCTGACTTTGATCAATAATATTGATCGCTATTTTATGTGAATAATTTAAAATTGATTCAATATTAAGTGAACCACATAAATAGCACACATCTACACACTACAAATGCCATTTTATGTAAATTTAATTGAAGAATGAAACCTTTTTTATAGCCTACATGAAATTACAAATTAAGGGTCACTCACCAGTGTTGTTCTTGAAAAATTAATGCAGATCTTTCATCTGAGCAAACTTTTCAAAAACTGTATAATCTTTTAATTAATTCCCATTAAATCTATAAATCTCTTAAAGTCCTTGAATGACGTTATAATCCACTGGCTGGTGATGTCCCAAATGATGCCCAAAAACATCTACTTCATTCTTCTGCTTTTTGTCTTGGTAGCTAGCAAGGATATTAGATGGCTGCACACTTCTATTCAATAGAACATAAACGTGAAATGTGCTATTCCGATATTTAGATATGAGTTATGCTGCACAACAAAATTTCGGATTTGCCAAAACGGGGTGCATCACTGCCTACTGCGGGTTGATACCAGGATTTCTTCTTCTTCTTCTTCTTTTAATACATTTCCGGCTAGTTAGTAATGCTAACATAAAATACCAAAACAAACATAAAATATGCATTTTTAAGCCCTCTGTTATTTGGACTTACTGTTCAAATTTTTAAAATCAGGATCAAATAGTGATTTACAGGCTGACAAATATTAAACTTTACTATTAAAAAAAAAACTTACCTAAAATGTTGAGTATGATATAAATTAAAATTTAATAGTAGGGATCTTGCAGTGGGCACACTTTCCGGCTCCAGGAGAGGAGCCCTTCAATGAGCCTCACCTCTGGTGCCAGTGCCCACTGTTTTACTGCTTTTAGACACTGAGGGCTCAGGGTGGGGGATGGGGGTGTCTGACAGCGTTCCCTTGTCCCACAACCTCGGTTTTAAGTGCAGATTATAACAACACGCATCAATACCACATTCGAGCAGGAGGAGAGAGGCTAGGGGTCATTCCACGCCCCTGTTCGCTTCCGACCATCAGGGGTTGGGGTACGGGAGATAGTTCAGGCTGTCTGGTCAGGGGCCTGGGCTGGTGGGCTGCTCTTGCCACTGTGGGGGCTTGGGCGGTCTGCTTGTCTCCATCCTAGAGGGTAGTGGGTTCGTCTTCCAGTTGCAGAGATGGTTTGCTCTGCTGGGGCATCGGTACCTAGACCTGGGAGTATAGAGTGTGTATGGGGCGTATGAATGAGTGTACAGCGTCCTTTCTTGGATGTCTTGGTGTACAGGTGAAAATAAAGGGTCTCTGACAGGTGGTCTCTGTGTCTCTGACCACCTGTCAGGTTGGGTCCTCGGCTGCCCTCTCGCCTGGCACATCTCAGGCCCTACATCTAATGGGGGCCTATTTCCCCTCCGTCACTCCCTGGCAGTGACTGATACCCCTGCCCGTTGGTGTGTTGGGGGCTCTCGATGTTTGCAGTCCGGTTCGGCCTGGTGCGTGCCTGGCCAGGCCTGGGTGGGCTGGTGTGTCAGGCAGCCAGTGTTTAGGGCCAATGTTTTCCTAGTGTTGGTTGGGATAGTTTTGGACTGTGGGGTGGAGCTGTTCAGTGGCTTGGCGGGGGACAGACCTGGCGCTTTCCGCTGCCTGTTCTGTGGGTTCTGTGTGTGGTCAGTTCATTGGTGGGTTTGTCTGGCCTTGGTTGGGTGTCTGGTCTCGGTACTCTGTGAGGCGGGATGTGGGCCTGGGAGCTGGTAGATCTTGGTGTCCGGGAGCTGGCTGGATGTGGCCTGGGGGAGCTGTCCAACCGCTGTAGCTGTTGCTGTGGCGCCCCAGTGTGGGGGAGGGGCTGGGGTGACGATGGTGGGGGCTGTGCCGAGGTGGCGGCGGCGTGTGTCGTCCATTGGTCGGCTGCAGCCCCCCCCGGCCTTGCGGCAGCAGGGGGGGTCCCCTGTCGGCCAGTCCCTGGTCGGGACCCTGCTGGGGGGTGGGGTGCCCCTGGTCCCCGGGGTACCCAGGTTCTGGACTGGACTGGACCCACCCTGGCATAGCCGGTTGCCATGGGCTTGTCCCTGTGGCCTCCCGGGCCCCTGCATTGTAGCTGCTGGATGTTCCCCTGGAGCTTCCCTCTGTTCCTCTCTTGGGGGTCGGCCCTGCGCTGTTCCGCCTGGGGCTCCTAGACTCTGGGGCCCTCTGGACGTCTGCATCCCCGACCTCCCTCATGTCTGCGTCGATTGTTGTAAGGCAGATTGACGGCTCCTCACACCAGCTATCAAACACTCGCATGGGGAAACATTATACGCACCAACATGCTCACACACACACACACAGGTGTGGGGACATCGGTGTCTACAGTTATATTCTTGGGCTGAGGTTATTATCAATAGATCTTGAATAATTGGTGCCAAGAGCTTTTCAGGGACGTTGTTGTTGTATTTATATACCCATTTGTGTGTGTCGTGGATGTGTAGTTATTAGTTCATATTATTTGGTTTGTTTTGACAGTGTTGCTCCTTTTTTTGGCAGTTGTTTTTTTTCCACTTCGGCCGTCTTGCAGCTTTGGAGGACTGGGTTGTTTTTCTTGTGTTCTTTTTGTTCCCCTTCCTCTATTGTATCGTCAACTCACACTCCTACCTCTCCTGCCTCTTATCTTCTTCTTCTTTCTTTCTTCTCTCTTGTTTTTTGATTTCCGTGTTCATAACTATAGTTAATTTGTAACCCACAGCAATCTCTAATAGAGATTTTTCACACATATATATCAAGTGGAGTACTATAGCAAAAGCTGTAATGCTCTGCTTGAGAAAGTAACTCTGTTGGGGTTGTACTCGGTACTCAGACACCAATTCTGAGTGCCACATTGCCAGACAGGACGCGTAAAAAATAAATAAATAAAAGAAAATTTAATAGTAGGGCACCAATTTTTTCATAAAACCAAAGAAAAAGAAAAAAGTAAACTAGCAAAGAATTTAAATTTATATATTGGGGGAAAACAGAACAACATAACTAATTAAATTTGTTAAGTATGGGTGTATTGGATAGTGGTTAAAAGCTCAATATTCAGATTCTTATTAATTTCTAATATTACGTATGATCAAATGTGTAAAGTCTGTCTTTTATACATATGTTATATAGGGTGACCATATTCTGAGAATCCAAAAAGAGGACACCCTCCCCAGCATGGGCGTGACTACCCCCCGAACCAAATCTATAAATTAATATGGATTCAGGTTAGAAAATACTCAAATATTAGATTGATTAGGTAAATACAGTCAGATGTCTTTTCCATCTCTCACATGAATTTTAAGGATTGCTTTAAAAAACCAGCATAATAAATCAAATAGACTAAAGAATGTTTATTCATATTTGCAGAAAAATATCATTATTAATAATTGTTGGAAATGTGTTCCAGCAAATATGTTTTTAAATAATATGTAGGAATTTATTCTCCAGTAAATCACTGAGTCACGTTTAGTGTTTTACCTGCTGTCTGACAGAGAACTTCTTCTGTATCTTATAACATGCAGGCTGGATGGTGCGACTTGAAAACTTTATTTTCTAGTTGAGGCATTAGATTAAGTAATGAATCATTATTACTGTATCACCTATATAAACTATAGCAAGTTTTCAAGATAATATAGTTTTAAAAAAAACATTAAATCTGACGCACCAATCTAGATCATAATAATCAGACTCTGGCTTTCATCATTCATTATGCTTTAAAACTGGAATATTCTCCTTTTTATTTGATCTATTTTTACCCAAGATCACTTGATGTCCCGAGCAATCCACTGATACTAAATATGTCCAGAATGATTAATGGGGAAGTGATGAAATATTGATCCAAAGTCGAACTGTTTTTACGTCTCAGAGTCAAATGATTGTCGGTGATAACTTTGATCTTCGAATAATAATTAATCTGTGTGGTCGCGAAATGAATCCTAACCTGCTGTAGCAGCTCAGATTGTGTTACCTTAGGTGTGCTGCTCACCTGAGCTCCACTGCCCCGGTAAAAACGGCTCTGACGACCATAACTGAACATTGGGTATTTTTTCTACAATTCATCTGTGAAACTACTCTTCCATTTACGCATTTTATTGGCACACTACAAGCATGCAGCGCAGCTCCTCATTTGTTTTGTGGGCAGTGCCTGTTTTTAAAGTGAGGTAAACCAGGTGCAATATGGGGGTAATCCAGACATTTATGATATCTTTAAAAATCCTCCCGGACATAATTTTATGGCCAAAAAGGAGGACATGTCCGGGCAAAAGAAGACGTATGGTCACCCTAATGTTATAATCAACACATTTTTGGGATATACTACCGAATCCTGACTGGTCTCCAGAAAACAGTAATTGGCAACCTCCACAAGAGGAGAAAAGCCACTAAAAGTCATTGCTAAAGACACTGGTTGTTCACTGAGTGAGGTATCCAAGGAGATTAATGGAAAGTTGTGTGGAAGGAGAAGTGTAGTAAAAGAAGATGGACATGTAACAAGGATAACTGTAGCCTTTAGAGCAGAGGTGCCCAATTCTGGTCCTCAAGGGGTGGTCTCCAGCCAGTTTTAGATGTGTCTCTGCTCCAACTCAGCTGATTCAAATGGTTCAACTACCTCCTCAGCAAAATTTCCACTGTCAGTGATGACTTAGGAGCCATGTCATCTGTTGTTCTAAGTCTAAAGTGAGAGCAGCAGACTGTCATTAAATTTTAGATCATGTCATGCTTTCATCTGTTCGCAGACTACATGAAGATGCTATCATTTTCCATTAGGACTTGGTACCTGGAAAAATACCAATATCTGCTTTAATGACAATTAGATCACTCTGTGTGATTGACCTGACCCAAGGGAATTAGTGCATTATTGTCAAAAGGAAGATGAGAGACAACAGACCCAACAATGCAGCCAGGCTGCATATGCATACTTCTCAGTAGGCTGACATTATACTATCACATGTCCTTTTTTATTGTACTTTAGTAAATCTAAAGTCTTATGAGGAAATAAATTGCTTGATTTTGTTGGCTTTAAAACAAACACATGAAAAAGAATAGCAAAAAAAGCTGAAGTTGTTCCATCTTTGTACATTTGTTTTATAAAATCACAGTTTCGCTTTTAAATTGGATTTTTGGAAAAAATAAATTTGTCAATAACATTCTAATTTACTGAGATGCACCCTGCAGGTTTACAAATACCGCCGTGCTGCAGAACTTATCTTGGAAAAGATAAGAACACTGGGAGAAGTTTAGTATTTCTAGAAGCCTGCACAGCATGATCAGATCCTTATAACTTAATTGGGTAATGCTGTGCACACAAACATACGTATTCGTAAAAAATCTGTTTTTTAACAATTTAAATTAAAGAATCATAAACATCTGAGAAATAAAAACAAAGTCTGGGAAAGAAACAGTATTAAGGAAAAGGTCAATTTGTATCTATTACATTGATCCACTTGAGACGAGGTTTTAAGTTTCTCAAGAGACTGACATGTTGCTGGTTGTGACTGTCTCAAAAACGCACATCAGAAGCTAAAAACCTCAAAACGCCTCTTTAAAAGACTTCAATTTATTTAAGACTTAAAGTACAAGTATAACAGTACAACAAGATCTTCACATTGTCTTAACTCTAACACATGCATTTAATTAGTAATGAAAAACTTCAGAAATTAACACTAAACAACTTGTTTCTAAACGTCTTATGAGCACTCCGTCCAATTGTTACAAAACATATCTGAAGTATTAGCTACTTATATCTAAATCATAAACATCTGAGAAATAAAAACAATCTGGGAAAGAAACAGGAAAAAGTACTTGCATCTATTACATTGATCCACTTGAGACGAGGTTTTGTATTCTGACTTCCTGATCATCAGCTGGACTCAGACACCTGAACAGCAGCAGTGACTTTAAAATAATTTCTGAACTTCACACCAACAAATGCATAGAAGACAGGGTTCAAGCAGCAGTGAGCAAAAGCAATAAGTCGACACACATAGAAGGCATAGTCAAGCTGGATGCTCACTTCATAGTCATTAAATGGTTGCACTTGATTATAATGTAAAACTCTCAAAAAGATTACCACATTGTAGGGTACCCAGCATACAAAACAGATAGTAACGTTGCAGAAAACTAATCTAACTTCTCTGATTATTGTTTCAGATCTTGTGATCCTCCCTAAAAGCTGAATATAGCAGAATGCCATCACTGCAAATGCAGACAAGAAGAAAACATTCTGCCATGACACGTCAATGAGTTTCCATTGGATGGTGCTGTATTCACAGCACGAGGAGTCTATACCATTGAGGTGGACTGACACGAGGGAGCTTTGGAGTAGGGATGGCATGGCTGCGCTAATCCTGATCATCGACCGATGGTGAAGACAAGGTCAGAGATGGCCAGGTTGGCGATGAAGATGTTAGTCAGAGATTTCATGTTTTCATACAAAGCCAGGATCACAAGGATGACGATGTTTCCTGTCAGACTCAGAATGATGACGATAGAAAAGAAAATTGGAATGACGATGGATCCAAATTTGACCACTTCACCTTTGTCACAGACTTCATCAGGATAGTCATAGTCATAGTCATAGTCATGGGTATCGTAAATGTAAACCTCCATAGCTGGTGAAGTGGTATCTGCAACAAAAGATTTGAGTCTTTATTTTCTAGTATACCACAACTCCCTTTTTCTTTTACATTATAGTATAAAAAAAACAACAACTAATTTACCTAGTTTCTCAAGAAACTAACATGTTGCTGGTTGAGACTGTCTCAAAATGCACACGAGAAGCTAAAAACCTCAAAACACCTCTTTCCAAGAATTAATTCTCTCAATGACAGTCATTTCCATCAATAAAGCTGTAAAAGTGATTTGTTGCTGTTTAAGTTAACTTTTAAAAGAGACAGCACCAGAGTATAAATTTAGAGTCAAACCACAACCCTCATTTTTATACATACCGTAAAGTTAAAAAACAATTCACCTTCCCCCTCACAGGACAGATACTGATGTGAAACTCTCACTTTACACTTTCTGCTTATTACATTTTTTCTGGTGTAACTTTTGAGATCTTTTTTTTCCCAGTAACGTCTCATATCTTAATACAGGTTCAGTCAAACGACAAGCCTCTATTTCCTGAATAAAAGAGTGGTGTAAAAACAGCCTCTTTAACTGTGTGGTTTTACATCTAAGTTTCACAAAACAGCAGCTTGACAGAGTTTCTGTAAGCCTCCATGTTTGTATCTCCGCCATCTATCAGCATTTTATAATTGCTCCTGTAAAATAAATACTGAGGGGAAAACTGTTGACCATGCTGTTTTAGACATCTTGAAATGTTTTCATCACTGATGATGCTATTGAGCCTTTGAAATCGTGTCTCAAGCTTACTATTTGGTGCTTTAATAACAGGATTAATTCAAAAATGAGTTGGCAAATCTACAAACGTGTGGATACAATGCTTTGAGCCAGAAGAGAAAGTTTTTTCACAGAAACTATGTATGCAGTTCTTGACAGGTATTTACTGAAAGAGTCAAGGAGGTTAAATATGTTTTCTTTTTAATTCAAAGCATATGAAGGGTATTTTTGCTTTAAATTTTAAAAGCATATTTAAAATTACATGAAAAGTGGATACTTTAAATTTTACAAAAAGAATAATCTTATAAAAGTTCAGCCTTCATTTGATTACCTTGAATAATGTACAGTAATTTATGAATTCCATTAGAAAAAAGTAAAATAAAAAAATACAATACATGCTTTATAGTAGCTCATGTAAAAATGCTAACATAAAACATGCATTTTGTCAAGCCCTCACTTATTTGGACTTGCTGCTCAAATCTTAAAAATCAGGATGAGTAATTGATTTACAGGCAGTAAAACAGAAAAATGTAAGCTTTACCATTGTTCAGAAATGCATACTAAAAATGTTGTACTGTTTTTTAAATTAAACTTTAATTCAAGAGCACCATTATTGTACTTCAGTAAGTCTAAAATTGCCTGAGGAATTAAATAGTATGATTTTTTTAGCTTTAAGACAAATGTTAGAACAGCAATAACATTTTTAAATTGATCCATCTTTGTGTGATATTTGTATTATGATAGTTTCACATTGAACTTCTGGAATAAATAATTTTGCAGATTTGTAGATTTACAAATATCACAGGGGTGTAGAATTATCTTTATCTTGATATAATCTTTTACATTTTTACAGACAATGAGAAACACTGGGACAAGCTTAGTATTTGTACAAACCTACACAGCTTGAACAGATATTAACTCAGATGTTTAATGATGTGCACAAAAATAGAAGCGTTTGTAATAAATTTCAGTTTTCTACCTATTCAAATTAAAGACTGTTATGTAAAGGATCTGACTGATTTGAAAAGTATGTTTCCTGTCAAGTGATGATGCAAGAGAAAACTGTAATGACAAAGGATTTAAATTTGACCCCTTCACCTTTGTCACAGACTTCATCTTCATACTCCTGGTCACATTCATAGGTGAGATTGAGAGGGTATTCCATAGCTGGTGAAGTGGAATCTGCCATAGAATATTTAAGTTTTCATTTTCCAATATAGCACAACCCTCTTTTTAGCTATATTATAGTATCATGAATAACAAACTAATTTACGTTTGTATGTTGCTGGATGTGACAGTTTCAAAATGCCCATTACAAAAAACATCAAAGAACTTTACTGCTTTTACAGACTTCATTCTCACAATGATAGTCTTATCCATAAATAAAGTTGTAAAAGTGATTTGTTGCTGTTTAAGTGACCTTTTATAAGAGACAGCCCTAGAGTATACATTTAGAGTCAAATCCTATTATAAAGTTGGATGCGTGTGGATGCAATGCTTTGAGCTAGCAGAAGGTGACAGTGTTTTCATAGAAAGCCGCAGTTCTTGGGAGATTTGAGTCATGCCGGTTAAATAGATTTTTTCTGTTTACAGCGTATAAAGGGCATTTTCTCTTTGAGTTTTAAAGACATATAACTACTTTACATGGAAAATGGATCATCTTTTAATTTTACACAACGAATTATGTGTCACATAAAAGTAAGATTTTCATTATCATTACATTGAAAATGCACAGTGACTTTAAAAATATGAAATGCTATAGAAAACATAAAATACAAACCATCTAAACTACTGCATACTAGCTCATTAAGTAATACTAACATAAAATCCAAAAATAAATATAAAATACAAATTTTTTCAAGCCCTGTCTTATTTGGACTTACTGTTCAAACATTTTAATAAAAACTCAGGATGAAATAGTGATTTACAGCCTGGAAAATAATTCTCTTTACCATTCTTTCAAAAAACGTACTTAAAATTTTGAGTACGATATCAATTGAAACGTAGTACGAGAGCACCATTATTGTCATAACACCAAAAAAAAAAAAAAAAAAAAAACTATATTAAACTAGCAAATAATGTGAATTTAGATATAGGACAAAAAACACAACCAACAAAACTGAATGGATTTGTGAAGTGTGGGTTTATTACATCGCTGCTCAATAATTTGTGAAATTATTTGGAAAATACAATTATTCTATTTCAGTCATTCAGGTCAGAAAGGGAAAACATGCATTTTACAGATTCATTACACACAGACCAAAACCTTTTAGCTATTCATTTCTTTACACTTTAATGTTTATGGCATTGATGATAGTGGGTAAAACTCAGCATTCAGATTCTTAGAAAATGTAAATATTACATAACATCAGTTTTGAGAAAAGCCTTTTTTTAAACCAATAAGTCATGACCAACACATTCGTTGGAAAGACCGCTGAATCCTGACATGTGTCCAGAAGACAGTCATTTACACCATCCAGAAGGAGAGTGAGCCACTAAAAGTAATTGATAAAGACGTTTGTTGCTCACAAAGTAATGCAAAGAGATTAACTGAAAGTTGAGTGGAAGGAAAAAAGGTGGTTGAAGAAGATGCACATGTAACAGGGAAAACAGCCTTTAGAATATTTTGACACAATGGCTATTCAAGAGCTTGGGTAAGCCTCACAGGGCTTAGACACATTCATTTTCTTAATCCACTCTTGAACTAGAGGCTTCTGAAGCATATCATCTGGGTTAGGGAGAGAAAAGACGGGACTGTTGCTTAGTAGTCCGAGTCGTCTTTTCAGATAAAAGTAAAATTCGCTTTTCATTTGAAAAAAAAAGTTTCTTAAATCTGTATGAAGAGTTGAGAGGCACAGAATACAAACTGCTTGAGGTCCAGGGCGAAGTTTTCACCATCAGTGATGACTTTGGAGTCCTGTCATTTGCTGGTGTAAGTCTGAAGTCAGAGCAACTGTCTGTCATAGCATTTTAGATCATGTCATGCTTTCATGTTCTCACAGGCTTTATGGAGCTGCTGATATTATTTTCCATTAGGACTTGGTATCTGACCACACTCCCAGATTACCAATGTCTGCTTTAATAACAATGATATCACTCTGTGTGATTGGCCAGACCTAAATCCCAAGGATAAGCGACACCAGACCCAACAATGCAGACAAGCTAATCTTTGCTGTCAAAGCAACATGGGTTTGCTTCCCACCTCAGCAGTGTCACATACTGATAGCCTCTATGTGGAGCCATGGACTCAATGTATGCTAAAAAAGAACATTTTGAGTGCTGTATAATACATATGCATACTTTCCAGTAGGCTGACATTATACTATTAAATATCGTTGTTTATTGTACTTCAGTAAATCTAACATTTTCTGAGGAACTGTTTGTCACAAGCTTTAAGCCATGGACGTTATAAAAAACACTAATAAACAATTTAAATGGCTTTCTCTGTGTATGATATTTGTTTTATAATATCGGTATTTCACTTTTTGAATTGAATTTCTGAAATAAATTATTTTGTCAATGACATTCTAATTTACTGAGATGTACTTTGTAGGTTTACAAATACCACAGGGGTGCAGAATTATCCTTTATCTTGAAATGATCTTTTACATTTGATATTTTTACAGAGAATGAGAAACACTGGGACAAGCTTAGTATTCGTACAAGCCTGCACAGCTTGATCAGATATTAATAACTTAGTTGGGTAATGATGTGCACACAAATAGAGGCATTTGTAATAAGTTCCTGTTTACAACCTATTTAAATTAAATACTTTTATGTAAAGGATCTGACTAATGGGATCCATTCAAATTCATTTAAGACTTAAATTACAACAAGAAAAGCAATAAGGTCCTCGCATTGTCTTAACTCGAACACATGAATTTAATAAGTAATGAAAAACTTCAGACATTAAAGCTGAACAACTTGTTTCAAAAGGTCTCATATGAAGCACTTCCTCTAATTGTTACAGAACCATGGACAGTGGGGCAAAAACGTATTTACCAGCCACCGATAGTGTGAGTTATTCCACTTAAAAAGATGAGATAGGTCTGTAATGTTCATCATAGGTACACTTCAACTGTGAAAGACGGAATGTTAAAAGAATTCAGGAAATCCCATTGTATGATTTTTAAATAATTTATTTGTATAATGGTGTAGAAAACAAGTACTTAGCATCCACAAACAAACAAGAATTCTGGCCCTCACAGACCTGTTACTTCTTTAAGAAGCTCTTCTATCCCCCACTCGTTACCTGTATTAATTACAGCTTATTGAACTTGTTATCTGTATAAAAGACACCTGTTCACACCTTCAAACAGTCAGACTCCAACCTCCAACATGGCCAAAACCAGAGAGCTGTCCAAGGACACCAGGGACAAGATTGCCCACTTGCACAAGACTTGGACAAGCCAATTCTATAATTGTAAGCAATTATTATATATATTATACTCAATGATCTGTAGAGAATTACGACCACAGTAACAAAGGTTACTATTAGTAACACACTACGTCATCATGGATTAAAATCTTGCAGTGCTCAAAAAATTCCCCTGCTTAAGCCAGCACATGTCCATGTCCGTCTAAAGTTTTCTCTGCACTATCCAGATGATCCAGAGGTGGATTGGGAGAATGTCATGTGATCAGAGGAGACAAAACTAGAAGTCTTTGGTATATACACCATGTTTGGAGGGGGAAGAATGGTCAGTCGCATCCAAAGAACACCATACCCACTGTGAAGCATGGGGGTTGGAAACATTATGCTTTGGGGCTGGTTTTCTGCAAAGGGGACAGGATGACTGATCCGCATTAAGGAAAGGATAAATGAGGCATGTTTATCATGAGATTTGTTGCATGGAAGAATGGGCCAAAATAGTAGCTACAGTGTGTGCAAGCCTGGTAAAGACCAACAGGAAACATCTGACCTCTGACATTGCCAACCAAGATTACATCACAAAGTATTGAGATGAACTTTAGTCATTGACCAAATACTTATTTTCTGCACCGGTTTACAAATTAGTTCTTTAAAAAGTATACAATGTCATTTCCTGGAATTTCCTTTTTTTTAACATTCTGTCTCTCAAAGTCTAAATGTATCTATAATTCGGATTACAGACCTCTCATTGTTTTAAGTGGGGCAACTTGCACAATCTGTGGTTGCAAAATATATTTTTGACCCACCTTATCTTAAATATAATCAATACATCTTAAAATCATATACATGGAATAATAATAAAAATCCAATCTATTACAGAAAAAATATTAAAGAAACAAAATGTTTCTATTTAGTACATTGATCCACGTGAGACAAGATTCTGCATTCTGACTTCCTGATCATCAACTTGACTCGGATGCCTGAACATTTGATGCAGCAGTGACTTTAAATGGTTCCTAAACTTCACACCAACAAATGCATAGAAGACAGGGTTCAAGCAGCAGTGAGAGAAAGCAATAAGTCGACACACATAGAAGGCATAGTCAAGCTGGATGCTCACTTCACAGTCACAAAACGACTGCACTTCATTATAATGTAAAACTCTCAAAAAAATTACAACGTTATAGGGCACCCAGCCTACAAAAAAGACAGCCACGATGCAGAAAACTAATTTAACTGCTCTGTTCTTTGTGTGGGACCTTGTTCCTGTGATTCTCTTCAATATTTTAATGTAGCAGAAAGCCATCACTGCAAACGCAACCAAGAAGAAAACATTCTGCTGGGACATACCGATCATTTTCCATTGGATGCTGGTGTATTCACAGCCCCAGGAGTCTGCACCATTGTGGTGGACTGACACAAGGGAGGTTTGGAGCAGGGATGGCATGGCTGCTCCAATACTGATCATCCACATGAAGACAGATAGAAAAAACCCTGTCCTAAGTTTTAGAGAACTCATGTCAGAAAGAGGGTGAACCACAACCAAATACCTGTAGATGGTCATAATGGTCAGAAAGAGGACGCTGCTGTAAAACCCAGTGAAAAAGACAAAATTCACAATCTTGCAGACAATCTCTGAAAACATCCATCCCCAGATGTGGTAGATTGCCCAGAAGGGGAGACCGATGGTGAAGACAAGGTCAGAGATGGCCAGGTTGGCAATGAAGATGTTAGTCAGAGATTTCATGTTTTCATACAAAGCCAGGATCACAAGGACAAGGATGTTTCCTGTCAGACTCAGAGTGATGACGATAGAAAAGAAAATTGGAATGACGATGGATCCAAATTTGACCACTTCACCTTTGTCACAGACTTCATCAGGATAGTCATAGTCATAGGTATTGTTGTAAATGTAACCTTCCATAGCTGGTGAAGTGGGAGATGGAAAAGAAATTTAAGAGTGAATTAATACAGGACATAGTATAATTTCTCTTCATAGCTACATATGTAGAGTGAAAAAACTTACCCCGTCCTTCAGGGAACTGAGATGTTGCTGGATGCGACATTATCAGAATGTTAAAAGTAGTTCAACGATAAATAGCTTTCCCACAACAGCTGCTGCTGACGTACTTTTTGTTCCTCTATTGTTAGGTGTGGCAGGCTTTAGGTTATAGTCCTGCATGGTCTCCTAACAGGAAGCAGGTTAGAATCTTCACTGAAACCCTATACATTTTACCTGTGTGTTTATGGGTTTTCTCTGGGTACTTCGGTGTTCACATTCCAAACAAAGATTGGTGATTCTGTATTTATATAACAGGAATTTTTATTTTTACTTTTCATACACCATCATATTAAAACCACATTGTTTCATTTAGATTTTATGTGACTGACGAAGAGTATAGTTATTGTAGTCCATAATATTTCATATTTCACAAGAACCTAAGTGCAGAACTCCTGGGAAGTTCTCTTGGGTCCTCTCACTGTCAGGGTAGTAAAGAAGCTCACTTCAAATTTCTGACCTAATTTACAATATTTGTCGGACACCACACAAGTAAAAAATGTTGTTCCTAGAATATGTCAAGAACAAGCTGTAAAAACTCCAGGACAAGAGCTGTGAAAACAGAAGAGATTTTGCTCTTGCATTTCTCAGAGAGATGGCAGATTTATCTGATACTGCTGAGCAGGCATAGGTCTTCATTTGTGCATTCCACAATCCTGGTCTCTATATAAACCTTAAAATGAGAAAAACAATACTGAAGAAAGTTATAAGAAGTGTAGTTTGCTGTAGAGGGCACAAAAAACCTATGTATAAAGGTGATTTAATTAAATGAAATCAAAATTAAAGATTTTGGCCTTGATGCAAAACGCTATGTGTGGTGAAATCTGACGCAGCAAATTATACTTCACGTTATATTATTATATTATTATTATATTTATTATATTATTATACTTCACATTTTAAATGATAAAAAGTAAAAATGCATAACTTCAATTGAGTTTATTTAAATAGCGCCGATTCACAACAGATGTCATCTCAAGGTACTTTACAAGAAAGGTCATTTCAATACAATCATACAAACATCCCAATCAGTTTAAAAGTTTTCTATTTAAGGAATCCTAACAGATTGCATAGAGTCATTGACTTGAGATTGTGCCCCGTTCATGCAGTTTTCAACCACAGCAATCCCTCATACTGAGCAAGCATGTAGCGACAGTGGAGAGCAAAACCTCCAGCAAAACCTGGTTCAGTACAAGCAGGTATCTGCCATGACCGTCTGGGGGTTTGAGAAGAGAGAGCAGAAACACAGAACAAAAAGAACTGATGCAAGATTTCTATATTAAAGAAATTAAAAAGTTGATAACAGGACACAGAGGATGTTCCAGACCAGGTGTAGCTTCTATGGAGAGAAAATCACTGAGAAAAAAAACAAAGTTAACAGTTGAAATAACAGCCAATAATGCAACTGGAGAGTAGTAGAAGAGAAAAGTAGCAGAGTGAAAAAAGTGGTCAATCTGTCCTCCAACAGTTTACATACAGCAGCATAACTTCAGAGATAGCTCAGGATGACCTACAGTAAGCCACTCTAACTATAAGCTTTATCAAAAAGAAAAGTTTTAAGTCTGGCCTTAAAAGTAGACAGTGTGTCTGCCTCATGGACTAAATCTAGGAGCTGGTTCCACAGGAGAGGAGCCTGATAACTAAAAGATCTGCCTCCCATTTTACTTTTAGAAATCCTAGGAACCATCAGTAAACCTGCAGTCTGAGAGCGAAGTGCTCGCTTAGGAACAAATGTAACAATCAGATCTCTGATGTATGATGGAGCTCGATTATTAAGGGCTTTATATGTGAGAAGGAGGATCTTAAATTATATTCTGGATTTAACAGGGAGCCAATGAAGGGAAGCTAAAACAGGAGAAATGTGATCTCTCTTTTTAATATTCATCAGAACTCTTGCTGCAGCATTTTGGATCAACTGAAGGCTTTTAATTCCATTTTGTGGACTACCTGATAGTAAAGAATTACAGTAGTCCAGCCTTGAGGTAACAAATGCATGGACTAGTTTCCTAGCATCACTCCTGGACTTGATGTTTCTAATTTCAGGAATATTCCTGGGGTGAAAGAAGGAAATCTTAGAGACTTGTTTAATATGGGATTTGAATGTCGTGTCGTGGTCAAAAATAGCACCGAGGTTCTTTATGTTATTACTGGAGGCCAATTTAATACCATCCAGATGAAGTGATTGACTAAGCAGTTTCTTTTTTAGAGCTTCTGGTCCAAAGACAGCAACTTCTGTCTTGTCAGAATTTAAAAGAAAAATGTTTAGAGTCATCCAAGCACAGAACCCTGTGGTACTCCACAAGTAACCTTTAAGTGTGAAGAAGATTTATCATTTACATGAACAAACTGGAATATGTCAGACAAATATGATTTAAACCAGCCAATTGCTGTTCCTTTGATCACTGCCACATGTTCAAGCCTTTCTAAGAGAATAGTATGATTGAATGTGTCAAAGGTCTAAGGAAAAAACTTCCATCCATCCATCCATCCATCCATCCATCCATCCATCCTTCCATCCATTATCTTAGGTTTATCGAGGGTCGGGTTGCTTTTGAATCTTTTTAAAACAACAATTTGCCCCTCCCTAAGTTAGTCTTTGTATTTTTTATAAGCTTAATCTTACACATTTGAGAGAGAGTTGTTTTTGTCATGCCATTATTTCAGTGCTTAGTACATGGAAATCTCTGAAACTGGATTGTATTTTAATAAATGCATTACTTATTTGGCTGATATAAAAACTCCCAACAAAAAGAGGGATCATACAGTATTTATTATGTGTTCATGTTTTATTTATGGTTACTTTATATATTAGGTTTGGAAGTTTCTCTCTAAAATGCCTGGTAGATTAATGAACTGTAATTAGACAAATGATTATTGTTGAAAAATAATATTCAAGTAGCATTTGATTGGTTCATTATTGTCCTTCAAATTTCAACAGAAATAATAATAGAATAAATAAATAAATAAATAAATAAATAAGGATATTTCCATTTGTTTGAGGTTCTAATTAGTAAGAATTAAAATGAATAACTAAAGTAGGGAACGTTTCAATAAATAGAGGAGGGGAGAGGATCAGATGTTCGCATGATTTTGTGTCCTAGTGAACATTATTATTGTAGCTGAAATGCTAGCCATCTAGATCAAACTTTCTCCAGATCTGGAAATGCTTGTTTAAATCAGACTGGTATGATAACGTGTGTGTTTTATTTATGACCTGTGACATAAAAATGGAATGTTGTTATCTCATGACGAATTTATTGAAAAATATAAAATAGAGGTTTCATAAAATTTTTATAAGGTATTCAAAATACTATAAAATATTAATCAATAAGAACATGCTTACCTTCACTGACAATAGGTAATACCCCAATACAGGATAACAAATGCAATAATAAATTAGTCACATTAACCTTTAGGCAAAAAGTATTCTGTAATTATAATGGCAATGTTAGACATGGCTTTGATAACATGTCTGGAAAATTCTCTTTCTATATAAAATATATCCCCTCGCACCCAAAAAGAAAGAAACACAATTTAGAATTATATCTGGCATATACCCTGTTGGAGAATTCCTGCGTAAAAGATTAAATTTTTGAGATCTATTTTCACGTGTCCTGTCTGGCAGTGTTGCGCTCAGAATTGGTGTCTGAGTACCAAATAGAAGCCCGACAGATTTCCTATTACAAGTGGAGCATTACGGCTTTTGTTATAGTAGGCTACTCCGCCCTGATATGTATAGGAAATCTTTATTTCAAATTGCGGTGGGACTTTCCCCCCCAATGCCTCAGAAACACTGAGACGGAAAGTAAAGGGGAAGAAAGAAAAAAAATGAAGAGAAGTTGAAATATTTTTAAGAGGGAGAGGGTAAGCTGAAGATACAGGAAGGGGAACAAAGAAAACACAAGAAAAGAAGAAAAAGTTTTCTTGATCTTCAGATCTAGAAAGAATAGATCATCTATTTTTCAACTCTAAGCAAGTTAATGCCTTTTGGTCTGATATCCACAGTTGGGTTTCACTTAAAATCTCCAGTGTACCTTCCTTTGTATCTATGGATGTTCTTTATTTCATGGACAATCTAGATTCCTAAATCTCTGATGTTTTCAATTTTGTAATTATTCTGTGTACGTAGCCTTTATTCATTCATGTAAGTGGAAAAATACCTTTCCTCTGTTTACCGTTTTCTTGAATTACTTTTCTCAGTATTTTAAGTCACTTAAGCGCATCTCAGATAAGAATAAGAAAACTGCCGTACTGTAGCCTACCACAAAACTGTAAAATCCAAGCTGTTTTAATTATACCTGCCTGTGCCAAAATGCTTCTGTTCCTTATAATTTTACCTTTCCTACTTTTGTTTTCTCTCTGTTTAAATGTAAAATGACTTACTTCACCATCTCTGCAATGGAAACTGTTACGTGTGTCATTGATCACATGACCGCAATGTTTACTGTGATAAATCAACCAAACAGCCACAGTTTCCACATCCCGCCCATATAGCTGCAGGTGATTGGTTAGAAAGCTTCATGGCGCTCTCTCATTGGGCACTTTTATCTATCAATCACATGACTCTAAACAAGTTTGACTGCTCAGAGTTCATCGTTATGGGCTTAATTCATATCTAAAAAAAGTATGTATTTTTTAGCACTGTTCTGTTTTTGTTTGTGTATAAAGCGTTTAGAAAGATGTTATTTTATCTAAATAATAATAATGTTTCTATGTCAAGGTGGTTTAAAGGTATTACTTCGATTTATTAGGTGTATTGTGTTAACACATTTGTGCAAGGACACTTGGACAGCTGTAAAAGTACGTTTATGAGTTTAAATTTGAGCTATGTGTTTTTTTTTCTTTGTTAGTAACTCTTAAGGACCGATAGCTTGAGCTGTAAAACTTTGACTTGGGTTACGTTTTTACTTGAATCACGTTACCTTAAGTAAAACGTCTCAGCTGTGTTTGCTTTTCTGTCATCTATACAACACGTTCAATACGTAGCTTGTTTTGTATTATTTCACCAGCTAACAACAATGGAGTGCAAACTACAGGGATATATGCCAGTATTTGGTATTGTAGGGCAGAAAAATGAGTTTGTAGAGTTTTCCCTGTCAGGGAAGTGTTTACTTCAAGCTTGTCATTGTTGCTATTTTTCTTAGAAAAGTGTTCACATCCCCAGGGAGTAGTGGTTGGACAAACTAGGCCTTATATAGCCTATAGGTAATATTAGGCTTTTTCCAGCTTGTTATGGGTGTGTTAAATTTAAAGAAATGCACAGAAAATAGCTCAATTTCACTTGCAAGGACACATGTTTGGTAGTTTCTATTGCCCTTATGATAATATTTTATTTCTTATGAAGATTTGAGAACTTAACCCGTGATACAATGTAAGACTGTCAATAAGTTACATAATTTTTAGCTTAAGATCTAATTCTGAATATTGGTGGTAAGTGTATTCAATCAGGTGGCATGTGAAATGAATAACAGGCAAGGCCATTTTATTTGTATAGCACACTTTCAACAAACAAATTCAAGGTGCTTTCAGTTATTAGGGGATAAAGTAAAAACATGCGTCTCCATGTTTGGTTCTTTTTTTTTTTTTTTTTTTTACACTTGTCCTGTCCAGCTTCGAAGCAAGCAGAATGGTGGTCTGAATCCTGTGTTGTGCCGAACAAATTTGCTTTGCCAAGCGGGGCTTTATAGATATAAAGAAAGAAGAGAGTAAAAAAAAGAAAGAAAGGTAGAGAGTAGAAAAAGAGGACAGAAATACACAACATGGGCAGCAACAGCACCTGCTGTTTAGTTTAAACAAAAAAAATATAACCAGCTGCTATACCTGTTAGGAGTCAGAGAACCACCTGCCACATCATCGAGAAATGCAAAATTGACAGTCATCAGAGGCACCTCTAAATAAACAGACAGGCTCGGAAAAACCTACATTAAGTGATGGAGCTAACCACAGGGGACCAGAGAGAATGAAATTCCACCAACTGCTGTTCTGAAGAGGCAGACATGATCTCAATACTGATGTGATCTGAAAGGAGAATTCTGAATTGATTAATGCTTAGATTGTTTTTTTGCTTCCAATTTATAAGGATGGTTTTCTTTGCAACACATAAGGCAGTGAAGACCATATGTGTCATATTAATTTCCATATTAATATCACCTAGATGACCTAGTATGCAGAGTGTGGGGCAGACTGGGATTTTACACCTCAGCCATGTTGATAAATCCTTGCACACCTCAAGCCAGAATTTTTGTACTGGAGTGCAAAACCACAATGCATGCATGTAGTCATCAGGTTTATTATCCGTGCACTGTAAGCAAATGTTAGTGTTAAACCCATCTGGAACATTCCCTGTATAATGTACTCTATGAAGAATTTTATATTGTATAAGTTGTAAATTAGGATGTTTAGTCATATCAAAGGTATTTGAACAAGTTTGTGACCAGAAGTTTTGACTAGGGTTAAGTCTGAATCCCATTTTGAGGTTGGTAAAGAGTGTGTCGTCTAATTTGGTGATTAATCTGTATATCTTCGACAGTAATTTAAGGACACTGAAATTTAAAAAATCTACTACCCTAGGGGGAAGTTGCAAGTTTAGTACGTATGTTTTGCTTATTGTAAATTTAAGTTGTTGATATTCTAAGAATTTCTTGGGGCTAATTCCATATTATGCAGTGAGTCTATCAAAGGGTATAAGCGTTTTGTTTGCCATTATGTCGTCCAAGTACTTGATTCCTTGGTTGCTCCATTGAGTGAAGTTCAGCATTCTTTTGTTTTGCAGGATGTCTGGATTGTTCCAGATGGGTGTACGTTTGCATGGGAAGAGGGGGGATTTGGTTATTTTAAGCAATTCCCACCAGGCTATCAAAGAGGAGCTAATATTGATGCTTTTGAAACAACTATGGCGTTTAATATTATGGCTGATAAATGGCAGGTTAATAATTTCCAGATCCCTACACAGTGATTGTTCTAGATCCAGCCAAGGTTCATCTAATGGGAAGGATTTGCACCATTTTAAGATATACTGTAGTCTATTGGCTAAGAAAAAGTAATGGAAGTTGGGTAGATCCAGTCCTCCAGTATTTTTAGTTTTCTGTAGGGTTTTTAAGCTAATACGGGGTGGTTTATTTTTCCAAAGATATTTCGAGATGCAAGAGTCTAGTAATTTAAACCATGTGGGGGATGGTTTGATAGGTATCATGGAGAATACGTAATTGATTTTTGGTAAAATCATCATTTTGATAGTTGCTACTCTCCCCATGAGTGATATGGGTAGGGAGTTCCAGCGTGCGAGATTGTCCTCAATAGTTTTTAAAAGCTGTACGTAATTTAGTTTTGGTAGCTCTGAGAGCTTGGGATGTTTGGTTCTAATTCTAGGGATGTTGAGTAGTCTGGGATTAGAGGACCTGAGTGGTCTGGGGGGTTGGTATAGTGACAGTAGATCTTCAAGATACTTTGGTGTTAGGCCATTCAATGATTTATAAACTAGTAAAAGTATTTTGAAGTCTATTCTCTGAGCTACAGGGAGCCATTGTAAGGACTTTAGAAATGGGGTCATGTGCTCTACTTTCCTGATTCTAGTGAGGACACGAGCAGCAGGGTTCTAGATCAGCTGCAGCTGTCTAATTGACTTTTCAGGCAGACCTGTGAAGACGCTGTTGCAGTAATCAATCTGAATAAAGATAAACACATGGATGAGTTTTTCGAGGTCCAGTTGTGACATCAGTCCTTTAATCCTAGAAATGTTCTTCAGGTGATAGAAGGCTGAGCTTGTTATTGCCTTTATGTGACCCTGGAGGTTCAAGTCTGAGTCCATTACTACACCTAGATTTCAGGCCTGATCGGTAGTTTCTAACTGTATTAACTGAAGATGTGTGCTGACTCTTGATCGTTCCTTTTTAGGTCCAAAAGTAATTACTTCTGTTTTGTTTCTGTTCAGCTGGAGAAAGTTATGGCACATCCATTGATTTGCTCGATGCATTTACTTAGCGTTTGGATGGGTTCAAAGTCACCTGGTGACATCGTAACGTTGAGTATCATCTGCATAGTTATGGTAACTAATCTTATTGGTTGTTAATAGTCAAGTTTATTTGTTTGGCACATTTCAGGAACAAGGGAGTTCAAAGTGCTTTATTTGATAGAAAAACAAAACACAACATTTTTCTGGGAGTATGTTCCAGATTAGAGGAGCTTAAAACCAAAAGCTGCTTCTCCATGTTTGGTTCTGATTCTGGGGATGCAGAGTAGACTTGAACCAGATTTAATTTAATAGTGATTAAATGTTAGTTGGTGGGATAGTAAACATTTTTGTCTCCAGAATTTATGTTAGAAGCAGGAAAATGGGTAAGAATAATGATTTGGGTAAGGTTGGCAATAGCCTAATTGTGATAGATAGAAGACTGGATCAGACCATCTACAAACGTGCAGCTCTTGTTAGGTCTTCACAGTGGTTCATATCTATCAAAAGTGGACGAAGAAATTAAGTGATGCAGAGTGAAGATGTCTTGCATCGTCAGCTCCGACATACAACCTACTGTAATATACTGAAGTGGCTGCAGAATTTAATGCTGGTTCTGGTTTTGATAGAAATGTGTAGAATACACAGTGGATCATGGTTTGCTCCATATGGAGCTGCAAAGCCACAGTGCAATCAGGATGCTCATGCTGACGCTAGTCCACTGGTAAAAGCTCCAACAATGGGCACTTAATCATCAGAGCTGGTGTACTGACAAGAGGTGGGACAATCTGATTCAAATTCAAAAATACTTTATTGATCCCAGAGGGAAATTAAGTGTTGGTATAGCTCATATAATTAATAATCGGGTCTGTCAGCCCACCAAGATCGGCTCCCTATCAAGCACGGTTTTTAACTGGTTTTAAACCTTTTTAAAGACCGTTTTTAACGGATTTTTAAACACCACTGACTTATTAATAACCAGGACATTTTTTACCGGATCGTTTTAATCGGTGGGAAGCGCGGATTACTTCTCCCCCACCATGCCTCCACTCACCTGCAGTCCTGGGTGTGATGGCTGCGCAAAAATTAGCCAGAGGGTTCTGGAGCTGGAGCAGAGGATCTCAACACTCCACCAAATCCAGGACCATGAGCGCGACGTGGACATCATCTTCGGCCGGACTTTCGCCGCCGCCAGCAGTGCAACAGCTGGCGGACACCATTCCCTGCCAGCCCGGCGAAGCTGTGGGGAGAGGATCCATCGCTGGGCCTCCAGGTGGACTATGGGGTGCTTAACGCCCGCGTAACATCTGCAGCAGAGGAGGACCGCTGGTTCCAGCAGGGGGCTAAACCAAAAGCCCCCATCAACTCCACTCCGGTGCTCCAGGGTGCCCGGTTAACGGTTGGGCCAGGCCGCGGTGGAGGCGCTTGGAGCAGCCGCCACCGCTCTCCTCCAACACCGTTTCAGCGCCCTGGATGCGGATTTCCCTCCTCTGACAGCCCCTGTTCGCCGTAGCTCCGTAGGAGCGCCGCCTAATCCCTCCCAGCAGCAGGAGCAACAGCCGGACTCCCGCAACCCCCCCCCACGTCGCGCCAAACCCCGGGCTGCAGCCAGAACTCGCAGAGGAGTGCTCCACTTCACCCCGAACCCACGGAACGAACCCACGGAACGAGCCCTCGGCGCCGATTAAACATCCCTGCAGTCCTGGGGAAGCTTCTCCACCTGGCATACAGCAAGTCCTGGATGGTGAACGATCCTCTGCCCAGCGCAAACATCCGCCTGCAGACCCGCCGCCCACCACACTCCTCATCGGGGACTCTATCATCAGAAACGTGAGGATGAGAGGAGCCCTTACACTGTGTTTCCCTGGAGCCACTGTCACGGACATTACCGAACAGATCCTGCAACTCATTGATCATCACAAATCTGTGAATAAAGTTGTGATTCATGCTGGCACCAATGACATTTATAAACGACAGACTGAGCCCCTGAAGCGTGATTTTATTCAGCTTTTTAATCTTCTAGAAAACACACGTCTCTGTTTTTATTTCTGGCCCCACTCCCACTATTGGCAGAGGAATTGGCCGTTTTAGCAGACTTTAATCCCTTAATACTTGGCTCTCCTCCATCACCGCCATTCACAATATTGGTTTTATAGACAATTTTAACATTTTGTGGGGCAGGAAGCACCTGTTTGGACCAGATGGGCTCCATCTAAATAGACAAGGCACTCGTACACTGACATTGAGCCTGGCATGTCCACGCCCCCCCCTGTCAACTACACTGGCCACAGCTGCCCCTGCCCTCTCTGATTCCTCCGCCACATCCTGATGTGCAAATGGTCCCTGCTCCTATGAACTCACCCCTGATTTTAACAGTAACTCACATACTGGACTTGGACCTTGCTCTACCTCATTCATACCTGTTATTATCAGCAGAGAGCGGACTAAAAATCATAAACCGAACAAATGCAATCCAAATAATCTCAAAAAGTTGCCAAAAGCCCCACTTTCAGTAAATCATACAGTCCCTTCATCTCCAATCACTATTAATATGGCACTTTTTAATGTTCGCTCTCTGCTGAACAAAACTTTTATAATAAATTATATGATTTTAGACCATAATCTTCCTTGTTTATTTTTAACAGAAACTTGGCTGAGTGCAGATGCCCCTGTTGTTCTTACAGAGGCCTCCCCACCTAATTTTAACTTCACTCATTCTACGAGGAGTAGCAAAAGGGGAGGCGGAACTGCTTTTAAAAGTTCATCAACACTTTCCGCCAAACCTGTTTTATTTGATAACTATTTTACTTTTGAATATAATGCAAATGTTTTTAGCACTCCTCAGATTTTATGTGTCACAATTTATAGGCCTCCTAAAAAGAGTGCACTTTTTATTCAAGAATTTTCTGAGTTTTTATCAATTTTGCACAACTCCTTTGAAAGGATCATTTTAGCTGGTGATTTTAATCTACATACAGATAACCTTTTAGATCCTTTATCAACAGATTTTTTAAACATCCTGACTTATATGGATTTTTTCCAACATTGATAAACTTTTTAACAGAGCTACTACTGCATTTCCCAAACCCTCTTTGTGAGGAGTTTGCAGACCACTTCAGAGGGAAGGTAGACACCATCAGATGTAAGATTTTATCTTCTCAGAGTAACATCTTTTAATCCCTCTTTAAAAGTGAAGAGCCTGGGTGTGATTTTTGACTCTGAGCTGACTTTCATTCCTCACATAAAAAATATTACTAAAATAGGTTTTTATCAACTAAAGAACATCACCAGAGTCCGCCCCATTCTCTCTCGGGCCAACACGGAGACACTGATGCATGCTTTTATCTCCAGTAGAATTGATTACTGTAATGCCCTGCTTTCTGGTCTTCCCAAAAAGAGTATATCAGGTTTACAACTACTACAAAATTCAGCAGCACGTGTCCTGATGAAGACCAGGAGGCGGGAGCACATTACACCGGTCTTAAAATTATTGCATTGGCTCCCCGTACATTTCAGGATCGACTTTAAGGTTCTTTTAATGGTTTTTAAGTGTCTTAATGGTCTTGGGCCTTCTTATCTCTCTGAACTGCTTTTACCATATAAACCTTCGCGGTCTCTGCGCTCCTCTGGCAGCCATCTCGTCACCCCAAAAGTCAGGACACACACGCATGGCGAGGCGTCTTTCCAGTTTTATGGCCCTCACCTCTAGAACAGGCTGCCAGAGGACCTCAGGGCTGCAGAGAACGTTCATGTTTTTAAGAGCAGGCTTAAGACTCACCTTTTTAGCCTAGCTTTTAACTGATTATTATTTATTACTGTCTGTTTAATTGCTCTGCATGTTTTATATTAATTTATTTTTATCAGTTTTACTATTTAAACTTAGCACATTAATTTACTGTTTATTTTTATACTTTAATTTATCTTAATCCCCGTTCCAGTGTTTCCTCTGTGGGAGCCCTCTGCCCCGGGAGCGGTGGTCGGCTGTGGCTCCCTGGGTGCTCTCCAGGTGGAGCTTGGGTGGGGGTGGGGGTCTTGGCCTTGCCTCCACTGGTTGCCCTGTGTCATTGCCTCGGCTGCTGCTGTTAGTCTACCGCTGCCAGGGCAGATGGCTCCTCTGACGGCGTTTCCTTGCATGTTTCATCTACACTCGGCCCAATGTCCTTTTTTACTTTTTCTTTTTACTGTGTGTGCATGGGAGTTGTGTTGGGGGGGTGGGGGGTATAACTGTGACAATGCTTTTAAATCTGTGGGGGAGGGAAGGGAAGGTGGTTTTATGTGGGGTCATTTTAATCTGTAAAGCACTTTGTGATGCAACTTCTTGTATGAAAAGCGCTTTATAAATAAAGTTTGATTTGATTTGAATTCTTTAAGGAGTTGTTATAGATGATGATGGCTGTGGGGAGGAAGGATTTCCTGTAGCGGTCTGTATTGCAGCGAAACTGAAGAAGCCTCCGACTGAAGACGCTCTGTTGTTGTATGACTGTCATGAAGAGGATGCTTAGGGTTGTCCATAATTTTTTTGATTTTATGAAGAATCCTTCTTTGCATTATCATCTCCAGATTTTCCACAGTTGTCCCAAGAACAGAACCAGCCTTCTTTATCAGGTTGTTAAGCCTATTTAAGTCCCTGCCTCTGATGCTGCTACCCCAACAGATGACGGCTGAAGAGATTACACTCTCCACAACAGACTTGTAGAAGATCTCCAGCATCTTGCTGCAAACCTTGAAGGACCTAAGCTTCCTCAAGAAGTACAGTTTGCTCTGTCCCTCCTTGTAGACCGTTTCACTGTTCAGTCTCCAGTCAAGTCTGTTGTCAAGGTGAACTCCGAGGTATTTATACTCCTCAACCACCTCCACTTCTTCTCCCATGATGGAAACAGTGTTTGACTTATCCCTGTTTCTTCTGAAATCTACAATCATCTCCTTTGTTTTGTTCACATCCAAAGTAAGACGATTGTTTCTACACCATGTCACAAAGCGGTCCACCAGCTCTCTGTATTCAGCTTCTTGTCCATCTCTGATACACCCGACAATTGCAGAGTCATCTGAGTATTTCTGCAGATGACAGGTCTCTGATTTGTACTGGAAGTCTGAGGTGTACAGAGTGAAAAGGAATGGTGAGAGTACGGTCCCCTGTGGTGCTCCTGTGCTGCTGACCACCTGGTTTGACACACAATTCTTCAGTCTCACAAATTGTGGTCTGTTGGTCAGGTAGTCATTGATCCAGGCGATTGTTGAGGGCTCCACCTGTGTCTTCAGGAGTTTCTGACAAAGTAAATCAGGCTGAATTGTGTTAAATGCACTGGAGAAATCAAAGAACATGATCCTCACAGTGCTGCCTGCTTTGTCCAGATGACAGTGGGTTGGTTGAAGCAGGTGGGTGATGGCATCTTCAACTCCAACTCCACAGCGATAAGCAAACTGCAGCGGGTCCTGATACGTTCTTGTTTGCTTACTCAGGGGTGCCAACAGGAGTCTCTCCAGGACCTTCATGATGTGGGATGTCAGGGCAACAGGTCTATAGTCATTGATGACTGATGGGTGAGTTCTCTTTGGTACTGGAACAACGCAGGATGTCTTCCACAACACTGGGACCTTCTCCTGAGTTAGGCTAAGGTTGAAGAGGTACTGCAAGATCCCACAGAGCTGCTCAGCACAGGCCTTCAGGACTCTGGGGCTGACGCCATCTGAACCTGCAGCCTTGTTCCGGTTCAGTTTCTCCAGCTGCCTCTTCAGCTGACTTTTGGAGACAGACAAGTGGGAGGGGGAGGCCAAGGGGGTAGCAGCATTTCCTGACTTGGTTGAAGTCAAACTTGTGGAATCAGAAGAGTCCATGGCTAAGGTGAAGGATAAAACATCCGAGGTGTAACAGGGAAACTGTTGATCAGAGGAGAGTGGGATGTCTGTTTGGCTGGGAACAGGAGAGGAGGATGCTAAGCTAGTTCCTGAACTGAACCTGTTGAAGAATGTGTTCAGTTCATTGGCTCTGTCCAGACTTCCATCTATCCAATCCTTCCTGTCCTTAAAGCCTGCGATCTTTCTCATTCCTGACCAGACATCTCTGGTATTGTTCCTCTGTAGTTTGTTCTCCAGCTTCTTCCTGTATGCCTCCTTGCTGTCTCTGATCTTGACCTTAAGTTGCTTCTGTATACTCCTCAATAATTCCCTGTCTCCCTCCCTGAAGGCTCTTTTTTTCTTGTTTAGCAGTTCCTTCAGGTCCCTGGTGATCCAGGGTTTGTTATTAGGGAAGTATTTCACTGTTCTGGTGGGGATGATGTTGTCCACACAGAAGTTTATATAGTCAGTCACACACTCAGTCATGGCATTGATGTCCTCTCCATGTGCTTGGCAAAGAGTCATCCAGTCTGTGGTTGCAAAACAACCCTGCAGGGCTTCTTCAGCTTCCTGTGACCATTCTCTCACAATTTTCTTTGTAACATGTTGCCTCTGAACAAGTGGTTTATATTCTGAACAGAGAAAAACAAGATTGTGATCTGATTGTCCCAGAGGAGGTCTTGGTTTGGACATGTATGAATCCTTTAAAATTTGCATAAAACAAATACAAGGTCCCGTTTTCTCTTGTAGAGCAGCTGACAAACTGTTAAAATGTTGGAAGTATAGTAGAGAGCGAGGCATGATTAAAATCATCAGATATTGCCACAAATGCATTGGGGTGCTGTGTCTGTAGCTTAGCAACAATGGAACTGATGACATCACATGCATTGTCGGCAACGGCTGAAGGTGGAATGTAAACAACTGCCAAAATTACACTGGTGAACTCTCTTGGTAAATAATATGGACGAAAACCTACTGCCAAGAGTTCGACATCTGGGCTGCAGAGACGACACTTCACAGTAATGGATGACACCTGGATGACACCATCTGTCGTTGACGAGCACTGCTACTACACCACCTTTTCTTTTCCTGCTCGTTTTCAGATCTCTGTCTGCTCGTACAGTCAGGAAGCCTGGCAGAGAGACTTTGGAGTCGGGGATATGATCCAGCAACCACGTCTCAGTAAAACACATAACACTGCATTGCCGGTACTCTGGCTGAGTCCTTGTAAGGGCTTGGAGTTCATCCATCTTGTTAGCCAGTGATCTTACGTTGCCCATTATGATCGATGGAAGAGATGGCTTGAACTTCCTCTTTCTCTGTCTCCTTTTTGCTCCTGCTCTGCATCCACGTCTCCTCCTTATCAACTCATCAGGGATTTGTGGCTTCAGTTGAGGCATCATTTCAGCTTTTGCGATGTTGCGATGTTGGGGTAGCAGCATCAGAACCAGGGATTTAAAAAGGCTAAACAACCTGATAAAGAAGGCTGGTTCTGTTCTTGGGACAACTGTGGAAAATCTGGAGATGATAATGCAAAGAAGGATTCTTCATAAAATCAAAAAAAATAATGGACAACCCTGAGCATCCTCTTCATGAGACAGTCATACAACAACAGAGCGTCTTCAGTCGGAGGCTTCTTCAGTTTCGCTGCAATACAGACCGCTACAGGAAATCCTTCCTGCCCACAGCCATCATCATCTACAACAACTCCTTAAAGAATTAATTATAGGAGCTATACCAACACTTAATTTCCCTCTGGGATCAATAAAGTATTTTTGAATTGAATTGAATTGAATTAATCAGCTGCTCCCGGCTGTAAACCACATTGTTGCCATGGTTACGCATCATAACAAGTTGTCAAAAAGTGAAAGATTTACAGCAGAAATCCTTCCAGCTTCACAGCACCAAAAACTAGAAAGTATACAGGTCAAAAAAATGTAATCTTCCTCAAGAAAAAAGAGGAACCAATGTACAAAAAACCAAAACTCAATATGTAGCCAACAGAGCCACTCCAACATGCAGCCACCCAGAGCAGCGCAATTCTAGAATGAATAACATTTTTTTTTTTTTACATCATTTAGATGGCCACGTGTGTCTACATCATTCACCTGGGAAACAGAAAATACCAGAATGATCTAAAGAAAGAAGATGGTTTGATATTGTAGACAGACTTCTGCTGTGGAAACTTGTTTTTCCATCTATGCAGATCTTATTTTGACATGTACCATTTGCCTAAGAGTTGTTGCGGACCACGTTCAACCTTTTAAGAATCTCTTGATTCAGATCAGAAAGGTTTCACAACATTAAGAAATTGCTGCGGTACGTTGTGCAAACAAAATAAACACTTCTAAGCTTGCAATATGTAAAAATAAAAGTTATCTTGCTGACTTGACATCAAAATACTCCAGATGTCAATCCAGTTGAGCGTTTGTGGAATGCGCTGGACAAAAAAGGCCCCCACCCAAAAAAAGACAAACAAGGCCCGTCTTGTGCCTTTAAGGAAAAGATTTGCTGATAATAACACAGTGCAAGATACTACAACAAACTACCAGGCTGCTAGTTTCTATGTAATATCTGACCAATGTGCACAAGTTATTCTGATCACTTAATGAATGGGAGTTTTATGGAAATTAAAGCATTTCCAAACAAGTGAAGTTATTTTAGGGTGTTTGGGAAATCGGAGCACTGGAATGTTACACAGGATCAAAATAATTGTCATTATCTTTTACGTAATTTGATGATGTGATTTAACCTAGAATTATTAAGCATAAATTCATGTAGCAATACCCTGTGTTGTTCAATATTATGACATTTATCACTTTCTACATGACCTCTAGTGCAGAGAACGTTTTCTTCCCAGGACTGGACTATGCTCTTATCATCTAACCTTGAATTAAGATTTATAACTTGTGTGTATGCAAGAGCACGGTGGAAGCATTTGTAACAGTCTTTTGTTCCACACTAATTGTGGTTTTCTGACTCAGCAGATTGGATGTGACCCTGTGACTCCTGGTTGCTAAGGAGCGAGAGGAGGGGCCATGGCGGTCGGGGAGAGCCAGCTTCAGAGGATTATCCGAGATCTGCATGGTATATCAGCTTTATGTCTGGATGGGTGTGTGTGCCCTAATTCATGGGGTGCATGTTGTTGTAGGCTGAAAGGAAGAGGAGTTAGTGGGGGTGATCTTTGAGTTTAATCTGCTCTCCTGCAGATATAGAGCTATAAACATATTCAGAAATGTATTTATTAAAGTTTATTAAATGAAGAGATTTGTAAGTAAACTGGCACAGTCAGTCCAGTTTCTTCTCTTCTGATATGTCCGTATGTGAACTTCAGATGCTGTTGCAGAGCTTGCAAAGGAGTACAAGGAAAATGGGGAGCCAATCACAGATGACAGCACCAATTTGCACAAATTCTCCTACAAATTGGAGTATCTGCTTCAGGTGGGGTTTTGCATTTACTGTTACATCGGCCTAAATAAATTAAGTTAATGAAAAATGAATAATTTATATGTAAAAAGTAAATAACTATGCATTAGGACAATGTGAAGGACATTTTCATATTGCTAAGGTGAATTTCAACCTTTTCTCGTCTCCTTTTGAAAAAGAATAACCTGAACATTTTTTACACTTTAACACTTTCAGTTTGACCAAAAGGAGAAAACTACTTTTCTGGGCACCAAGAAGGATTACTGGGATTACTTCAGTGATTGCTTGGCTAAAATCAAAGGAGCCAATGATGGCATTCGTTTTGTCAAATCCATTTCTGAGGTGTGTCTGTTGTATAATACATTATTATTGTTTAAGCAATGAATTGTTAATAAAAGTAGTCCTTCAATATTTGAGACCTATGACACAGTCATACGTTTAAGATTTACTTCCATGTAGCTTTAATTGATTGCGTTTTAAAGTTTGTAATGAAATGTTATTTCTTTTTTTACTGAAATGATGTTCATAGTTGAAACAATGTCTGTTTTTGCTTCTTTAGCTGAGGACGTCTCTTGGAAAGGGACGAGCTTTTATCCGCTACTCCCTTGTTCATCAGCGACTGGCTGACACCCTGCAGCAGTGCCTGATGAACCAGAGGGTCACCAGGTAAAAGAATCACTGAATGTCCAGTTTATATTTTTATGTGTCTATAATAGTGATCTAACCTAACACCCTACATCAGTGTTTAGTATGTACATCTGTATTTTGGTCATGTGTTAAATGGGTCTGATGGAACTGAACCCCCCCGCAGAAAATAAATAAAATTAAACAAAAGTCATGTAACTAGGTTTATTTTAATTTGGTTGAAACAGACACAATTAAGAGATAACAATAAAAATTAACAATTCATTTGATGTAAGGATGATCTAATGCTACAGTCTATGTAAAGTTTGCAGAATATTTGTCCTGGTAAATTATTATTAAATTAAGTTAAAAGATTTAAGAAATGTTGATGGAGTTTGGACTTCCCTAAATGCCATTTGTCAAACAAAAAGTATAAAAAGTGCTAAACTTTTTTTCAAAGTGTCTGTCTTGTTTGAAAACTAAATTAAATTGGAGGATTTATTTTTATCTAATAGATTCATAACTTTGCACAAAATAAAAAAGAAGTAAAAGACAGTGAATAATCACTTCCCAAATATAAATATATAATAGGACTATAACATTTTAAATATTCAAAGTGTTACTTTTTTATCCACCAGGTGTTGTTTGTTTTTTTGTTTCTTGTTTACACCTGGTGGCATATTTAGTTGGGCAAAGCCAGTACAGCAAGCTGCAAAATAGCGAGTATAAGTGAAGCATTATAGTGTAGTAGGAAAGCTAAAGAATAAATGCACAAATGTTTTATCGTAAAGGCACTATTATATGATTGTACAGGATGTCTACCCAATAACAGTTCGGTATTTAAAAATATATACATTGGTGCATATACATGTACATTATATATTGTAAAAATACCTCACCAAGGGTCGGGAACAAATCCAGTGAGGCAAAAAAGTATTGATTGTGCAAGTTTCCCCACTTAAAAAGATGAGAAAGGTCTGTAGTTTTCATCATAGGTACACTTCAACTGTGAAAGACATAATGTAAAAGGAATCCAGGAAATCGCATTGTATGATTTTTAAAGATATTATTTGTATAATGATGCAGAAATTCAAATTCAAATATACTTTATTGATCCCAGAGGGAAATTAAGTGTTGGTATAGCTCATATAATTAATTCTTTAAGAAGTTGTTGTAGATGATGTTGGCTGTGGGCAGGAAGGATTTCCTGTAGCAAATAAGTATTTGGTCAATAACAAAAGTTCCCCTTAATACTTTGTAATGTAACCTTGGTTGGCAATGACAGATGTCTAACATTTCCTGTAGATCTTCACCAGGTTTGCACACACTGTAGCTGGTATTTTGGCCCATTCTTACATGCAGATCTTCTCTAAAGCTGTGATGTTTTGAGGCTGTCGCTGGGCAACACAGACTTTCAACTCCCCCTACAGATTCTCTATGGGATTGAGGTTTGGAGACTGGCTAGCCACTCCAGAACCTTGAAATGTTTTTTACGTAGCCACTCTTTCGTTGTGTTTGGGATCATTGTCATGCTGGAAGATCCAGCCACGTTTCATCTTCAATGCTCTCACTGATGGAAGGAGGGTTTTGTCCAAAATCTCACGATACATGGCACCATTCATCCTTACCGTAATACACATCAGTCGCCCTATCCCCTTTGCAGAAAACCAGCCTCAAAGCATAATGTTTCCACCCCCATGCTTCACAGCGGGTATGGTGTTCTTGGGATTCAACTCAGCATTCTTCCCCCTCCATACACGGCATATATACCAAAGAGTCCTAGTTTTTTCTCATCTGACCACATTACATTCTCCCAATCTTCCTCTGGATCATCCAGATGGTCTCTGGTAAACTTTAGATGGGCCTGGACATGTTTCATGTTGCTGCTGCAGGATTTTAATCCATGATGACATAGTGTTACTAATAGTAACCTTGGTTACAATGGTCCCATCTTTCTTCAGGTCATTGACAGGTTCCCCCTGTGTAGTTCTGGGCTGTTTCCTCACCGTTCTCAAGATTATGTGTACCCCACGAGGTGAGATCTAGCATGGAGCCCCAGGTCGATGGAGATTGTCATGTATCTTGTGTTTATTCCTGTTTGTAATGATTGCCCTAACAGCTGATCTCTTCATACCAAGCTGTTTGCCTATTGTAGTTTGGCTCATCCCAGTCGTACAATCTTGTCCCTGGTGTCCTTGGACAGCTCTCTGGTCTTGACCATGGTGGAGGTTGAAATGTGATTGTTTAAAGGTGTGGATAGGTGTGTTTTATACAGATAATGAGTTAATACCGTTGCCATTCAAACAGGAGGGTAGGAGAGCTTCTTAAAGAAGAAGTAACAGGTCTATGAAGGCCATAATTCTTCTTTGTAGGGGCTAGTATAGTTATTTTCTGCATTCGCATAAATTATTTAACAATCATACAATGTGATATCCTGGAATCAGAGAAGTGTGTTTTCAAATGAGGTTTAAAGGACGACAAAGATGTGTCACATCATCCCAGAGTTGTAGAGCCCTGACAGACCAAAAAACTATATTGCCCTTAAGTTTTCTGTATAAATTGAAGAATCTCCAGTAGTGACAACTTGGATGGTCTTAGTCAACTCTTAGGTTTTTATAGGGAGAAAGATTTGTTGGTTGGTGGAAAAAGAAAAAATCTTAGAGGAAATATGACTGTTTGTGTCTTATTTTAGGGTAATGATTTCAGAATTCCTCATTGGATCTCTATAAACAATGTTTGTGATCTGTTCTTTTTTTCTGTGTTTTACTTCATCATTTTCTGTGTTGTTTTATTACTTCTTACAGAAGTAGTAGTCTCATCAAAGAAGAAGAAACACTAGTATCAACTCAATAATGGCTGAAATAAAAAAAAACTGTTTAATTACGGGAACAGATTTCTAAGGTTTTTTGTAATTCATTAAAGTCCAGTGTGATTCTGAAGGAATACATGTTGGGTGTGCTTACTTCTGTTCTGCACATTTCTTTCAGAAAAAATAAGAAACTTAAAAATATCTTTTTCAAAACAAAACTACTTTATTTAAAGAAGAATATCCAGTCTTTTATTCTACCATCATGCTTCTATTGCCAACATGTTGGTGTACCAGAGTGAACAGCATAGGAAACCCCAGAAATTTGGGATTTGAAACGAGTTGGAGCACAATAAGAGGGTAGTTTGGGTTTCAATAGGTTTGATTCTATAAACTTGCATAAACTATTTAGTTAACCAAAAGTCCACCTCGGAGTTTATTTTTGTTTTCCGAGCAAAACCAAAAACCAGGATTCAGCGATTTGTCACAACATGTATAGGGATGGATATCGTTAAGGATTTATCGATACTACTACTCTTAACGATACTCCTTATCGATCCGGTACTTTATTGGTATCCTTATCGGTACTTTTTTTTTGAAAGACTAAAACAAAAGGGGAAAAACACAAATAATGAACTGTAGTTTAAGAAAAAAAAAATTTACTTGATAAGAAGGAAGCTGTTGTTCAAAATATCCAGCATTTATTAATTGTAAGAATAAAATAGCAGGTTAACTGTAGTTTAAGGAATTTTTTAAAAACTTAGATAAGAAGGAAGCTGTCGTTCAAAATATCCAACATTTATTAATTGTAAGAATGAAATGGCAAATTTATGTCCATGCTTCACGTGTTTGCTTTGCATAAAAACATACATACCTGTTGTATCTGATTCAGGGGTTGTTGTTGTTGCAGCACTCAGGCGGTCAAACACCGTGCATCTTTCGGTTTGTAGTTGGTGTATTTTGGCAAGGTGTTTGGTCAAATAACTTGTGTTCCCGCCTTTGAAAGCAAAGCTTTTATTACGAATGTGACAGCGTGCCTTGTCGGCATCTATTTTCTTAAAATGAAGCCAAATTTTGGATCTTTTCGTTCGCTCTGCCATCGTATGTGTAATGGCACGTTCACACCGGTCAGCGCGTCCAGGCAGCAGGGCAGCTAGATTACATGCATGTCTATGGTATCTACGCATCAAGTGGGCGCCTAGCTGCCCTGCAGCAAGTCGCGCGCATCGGCGCAGCTGCCATCAGCGCGTCCACGCGGCTGCTGCTCGGATGATACACCTCAGTGAAGCTGTCTGCCCAAGTAAAGTAAAGGCAAATAGGCGGAGCGGTTAGTGCTTCGTTTGTGCAGATTTGTGCAGGTAAAATTATCGTTTGTGCTGCTTTGGTTTTTGAGATATTAAACTTTATTTTATAGGTCATTCAAAGGTCACCACCCCCCTAGACAGCTCCAAAACGGACCAAAGTAGTCTACTTTTTTAGTGCTTCGTTTGTGCTGATTTGTGCAGTTAAAATTACCGTTTGTGCTGCTACCGTTTCTGAGATATTACAAGATTAATTTTCGGGCTGATGACAGCACAAACGATAATTTTACCTGCACAAATCTGCACAAACGAAGCACTAACCGATCCACCTATTAGATTTTACTTTTCAAGTGGGTGGGGGGACAGCTTCACTGAGGTGGATGAGTTGACGAACACACACATGAGCGCGCAGCAGTCGCCACTCCGTCCTTGCAGCGTGTGTGCTTGTTAAGGAGGAGTGGGCTGCAATACAGTGTTTGGCTTGTGTTTATATCTCCCGCAAAACATGAATACGACCTTAATTTTACCGTTAAGAGGACCGATAAGGCTGAAGTTTAGCGGTCCGGGTAGACCGTCAGAATCAGCCCCGGGGCCAATTTAATACCGGGTTTCGGTACCCATCCCTAAACATGAACAAAGTAAATATTTAACCAGGTTGTTCTTTTCTCTGCTTCTGCTATGAAAGCAAATGCAAATGTTTCAGACGTATCCCAAGCTTAGCTGAATGAAGATTAAATTATGATGTGAGATTTCTTTGTATTTCTGGTTCAGTTCTGTACAAACTACCTTAATCCAATTCTTCACAATGGATTTCAATTTGGCAAATCATCTCAAATGGTGAATTGAAGTTACAGATATAACATTAGCTGCCGTCATGCTGTTCATGATCCATCAAGGAGATAATCAGTAATTGTTGATTTTAGCACTGTAATATTGTTTCTGGATTTTCCACTCTGCCTCATCATTCAGCCCTTAAATCTATCCACACAGTGACTGGTACTATGCAAGGACCCCCTTCTTGAAGCCCCACCTTAGTGCTGACATAATTAATCATCTGTACGAGCTCAACGAGGTCCAGTTTGATGTGGCTTCCAGAGGTCATGATCTCGATGCCTCCTGGCCAACCTTTGCAAGGTAGTAAAGCCAACAACCCTAAAATCAACTCACAAATCACATGCCTTAATATCAATGTACAGTGTTTTTCTCTGCACCATTGTGGTGTCTTTTACGAAAATTTACCAGTAGTAAAGAAAGTTTTGAGAAACCAAAAATCAGTTAGATAATGCTCATTTTGGAGGAAAATACTGCTGGTTTTCAGTTTTTCAATGAAGCTGCTTTCAAAAAGACAAACTAGAATCAACCACAAAACTGTAGCAGTGGTATTGTTTTGCTGTAAAAGACTTCCTTATGTTCCCATCAACAGGAGGACACTGGGAAGTACAAATTCACCTGGCCACACGTGGAAGCCACCAAGTCGTAGTTCCAGTATTAATAGTCTGGCCAGTTCCTACTCACAGGTGGTTAGCATTTGCATATAATAACAATCTCTTTTGAAATATCTTTAAACTGTATTAATTACTGCCTCTTTTTTTCCCCTCAATTTCAACCATGTAGCAAGGGCCTGAGTGTGCCTCCAGCCCAGACTATGGGCATAGTTTGTTGAATGATCTGAATGATTCACTGCCTGCCTGCATGGAAGATAACAACGCGGTTGAAAACCTTCGCCTAGAGCTGGATCAGTCAGAACTAAAGCAGAAAGATCTCCTTGATAAGCTTCAGCAGTTTGGCGAGGAGTCTGCCGAGATGAAAGGAGTAATTGAAGAGCTTCAGAGGCAGCTTGATGTGTCGCTCGCCGCTCAAGAAGGGCACCAGGGCTTGCAGGAAGAACTCAGAGCCCTGCAGGGGAGAGAGGTTGCTCTAGCCAGACAGGTGGAAGCACTCACGGCTGAGGAAAAAGCCAGGGAAACTCAGCATGTCTCGCTTCAGGAAAAGCTGGCAGCTGCTGAGCAAAAGAACTTGGAGCTCATGGCCAAATTGGATGGGTTTCTAGATGAGAAGGGCCAGCAGACTGCCAGTCATTTTGATTCAGCGCAGAAAATTCATGAGTTGTTGGACAACTTAAAAGAGGCAGAGAAAGGGAAGATGGAGGCTGTAGCTGAGATGGTGGAGAACAGGAGACGTGTAGAAAGGCTGGAGGAAGAGGTAAGAGTTAATGACATTAAGTCAAAGGAGAATGAAACAAAACTTGAGGCATTGCTCACCTCTTTGTCTGAGGAGAAGGCCATGTTGAAGGCAAAATTAGAGGAACAGTTTAGTACTTTGGAAAAGCTTGAGGGGGACCTGACACTGAGAGAAGGGGAGGCAAGCGTTCTAAAAAGACAGCTGCAGGACCTCCAAAGATATCTAGATGAGAAAAATCAAGAGTTAGAGGAAGTGAAGAGGAAGGCAAAGCATGAAATAGAAGAGATGCAGAAGAATGTTGATGACTTGACGGAGTCTTTAGAGAAAAAAGTTGCTGAACTTACTGTTCAGCTCACAAACAATGAAGCAGAGTTAACCTCCAGCAGTGAGACACTACAGAAGCTTGAAGCCAAGAACCAAATCCTGACCACAGAAAAGAACAAACTGACCATTTGCCTCGATCAGCATGAGGCTAAGATCAAAGAACAGACTGCTAAGATAGAAGACTACCAGACGCAGTGCGCCAGTTTACAGGAATTAAAAGAGACGCTGCAGGTCACAGTGAGTAGAAATGAGGAGCTGCAAAATGAGATGACAGAGCACAGAAACATGCTTGAGGCAGAACTAGCAGCTCTTAGAGCTTCAGAGAAACAGCTCAGAGGCCAGGTGGATGATGCCAAGATGACAGTGGATGAAAAAGAGAAAGTGCTACGTGAGGAGAACCGCAGTCTAGATGAGAGTCTGCAGCGAGCCACAATGGCCGCACAACAATCAGAGATGACATCAAAACGGCTGGAGCAGGAAAACCAAACTCTGAGAGTAGAGCAGCATGATTTAAAAGCAAGTCTTTGTCGCATAGAAACAGACTTAAAGAAGGCTCACACTCAGATTGAAGAACTTGAGAAAAATTTAGAGGCTTCAAACACTAAAGAAGTCAGTCTTCAAGAACAGCTCAATGTGAAAGAAGAGCAGCTGGAGACTAAAGAGAAGGAAATTGTTAAGTTGGTGTCAACATTTCAGGAGTTAGAGGCTAAGGAAAAGGAGAATGAAATTGCCAAAGTCAATGCAGAAGCAACTTGTGCTAAAAAGGCTGAACTCATTGAAAGGCTAACATCTGAGAAACAGGCAGTAGAGATATTACAGCTAGAGAGGAACTCAGTCCAAGCAAAGGAGAACCAGGAAGTTACTGCCAAACTACATGTGGTTGAAAGCCAGTTGGAGGTTAGAATGAAAGAAGTCTCCAGGCTCCAGGCAGAGATCCTTGACCTAAAGGTGGAAGTGCAGAGATCCGGGGAGGAAAAGCTAAAATCCCAAGCACAGTTGGAGGTTTCAGAGGCCCAAAGAGATGAGCTCAGGTCTCTTACTGAGCAGCTTAAAACCCAAGCAGAGACACTGAACCAGAAACACATAGTAGAGCTCCTGGAGTGGAAAAAGAAAGAGGAGGCTCTGGTTCAGCAGCGTGATCGAGAAGTAGCTGGTCATGCCGAGTTAGCCCTTTCTTCCTCTGCCGTCCGAGAAGAGTTGGCTACCCTCAAAGCAGAAAACAACAAGATGGCTTTGGAAAACACAGAGATCCGTGAGGGTTTGCACAGGGCAAACACTGAGATGGCAGAGCTGGGGATGACCATATGTAAGCTGAACGCGGAAAGGGAAGAAGCCAGCGAACACTTGGCAGAGGATGCTGCTAAGATTGAGGAGTTGGAGAAGGAGGTGGAGCGAATTGAAGAGTGCATGAACATCCTACACCAGGAGAACAACAGTTTACGAGAGGAGCTAACGCAGAAGGAGTCCCTGCCTAGGACTATTACGGAGCTCCAGGAGGAGCTGGAAAAAGCCAAGAAGCAAGTATGTAGTGTGAAGGAATGCTGCCAAGAGGAGATGGATGCTGTTAAGTTCCAAATGAGCTCCGAGACCATGAATCATCAGGTTCAAATAAAGGTGAGCTTAAGCAGGTTCAAGGATGGAAATGCTCATTGTACAGATTTTATTGAGGCCAGAATAACTTCTTGAGTTCTGTACCGGTCAAAATCTTAAGCAGAGCTACCCAGTTAGTTTAAGGAGTATGTTCATAACAGCATACAGTGGAACTGTGTATCCACATATTAGTGAAGGCAGCCTAATCACTGTTTATGTCCTAACGTTCATAAATGCTCCTATATTGCTACTCAAGTGTGATGTTTCAGGTACACATTCCTTCTTCATGCTAACAGCATGTATATTCAAAGAGTAATACATCCGAAACTACTTTAAATGTTCATGATTTTTACAGACTCTTTACTTTGACTAGACCAGGGTTCAGCAACCTTGAGAACCATTTTTACCTTTGGTCCAGCTAAACGAAATTTGTTTTAGAGCCACAAAAGCTACATAAAAAACAAATGAGCTTTTCTTCTGCACTTTTCTACTATGGGGAATTTGTTTAGATTTTTTTTAAAGAAAAACTTTTATTATTTTCGGTTTAGAAATAAAGAAAATTATCAAACTTTTACTTAAAGGGAATACATTTTATTCAATTTTGACAAATATGAATATGATTTGATTTATTGTAACCCTGGTGGAATGTTTGAGATGATTGACCTACTGGTAGCTATACCTCCACTCAGGTCTCAGGCTCTAATGGGGGTTTCTTCCTGAATTGCCCTGTAATTGCCAACATCCACCTTCCCAACAACTATAAACCGCCTGCCTGTTTTTGCTGAAAAAATAATCCCCACAGCATGATGCTGTCACTGTGGAGTGGTGTATTCAGTGTGTGGAGTCCACCACACTTAGTATTTTTCATGTATTATAAGAGTTCATTTTTAGTCTCATCTGGCTAATGCACCTTCTTCCACGTTTGCTGAAAACAGAATGTTTTAAGGATTTTGCTCAACACCGGCCTTCTTTTCTCTTCTATAAAGGACAGCTTTGGGGTACCTAATAGTTGTCCTGAGAACAGATACTCCTACCTCAGCTGTGGATCCTTGTGTCTCCTCCAGAGTTAACATTTGCC
Organism: Valencia hispanica; assembly: GCA_963556495.2. NCBI lineage: Eukaryota > Metazoa > Chordata > Actinopteri > Cyprinodontiformes > Valenciidae > Valencia > Valencia hispanica. Next base: position 23,565,248 of record OY747705.1, on the reverse strand, counting down.
TCTTGGCTTCTTCTTGGCCAAAGTCATTCCTTGCCTGGCTTGCCACTTTAAGTTATGTCCAGTAGATTTCGAGTTGTACCGAACTTTCTCTACTGCAATACTTGTCCTATGTTTAACCTTGGATCAAAAACAGCTGGTTCGGCGATACCAAGATTTTGTTTCTTTTTCATTTAGAGCAATTTCTGGATTAAACAACAAATATCCACAAAGCTTGCAAGTTTCTCTTCAAGTTCTGCTGTGCTTTGTGTTAAGTCCTAATTATATTTGGATTATAAGCATGGTAAATAGTTTTCAATTAGTGTAAGTGTTTTTGAATTGTTAATAGCCCTTTCCCAGCTATAGCCTTTGGAGAAAGTAAGATTAGTTATTTAATCCTCTTTTCTGGTAATTTCACAGCAATAGTTTAAAGTTTAAACTAGTGAAATTAACTCTTTTCATCTCTGCTTTTCTGTTGCATCTTCTTTGAGCGAGGTATTAACTTGCACTTATTTTTATTTTAAATGTCCCACAGAGGCTTTGGGAGAGCAGTATAAAATAAGTACAGACACAAATAAATGTATTGATAGAAAGTTTCAATTTTTAGTTGAGAATACATGTTAATGCTGTATAATAAGGAAAGCGTAATGTGTATAGGTCAATAGAAACAAACATGTACAATTATCAGCCTGCTTTATTAGTGTCATTTAGGTGATTGTTGGAGGAATTGATGCCCTCTGCCTCTTTTGTCTATCACAGGCTATGACTGAAAATTTGGAGAAGGTTGCTGCACAGCTGGAGGAGGAGCAGAGGAATGTGTCTAGCTTGGAGGCAGAAGTGTCAGAACTCAAGGTTTCCATCTTTTAGAAAATCAAAATTAAGATTTTTTTTAAATCATGGATACTGTCTAAATCCGTTCTTTAAAGCTGTTTCATACCATCAGTGATCATCAGTGGTTAAGTAGACAGACACGTAATGGTTCAGAGATGCACAGCACATAGAATCTAATGGCTCTGATAATTTATTCACTGCTCAGCAGGAACTGTATGTGATTATAGGCAAAGTTGCAGAATGTTAGTGTGTTTCTTTTCTTAATTTTTTTCCACAGGTAATGAGGCTTCTTGATTATGAAAGCATTTTATCTTCCTTTGATTGCAGAATATAGCATAGATGCAAGTTATCTGTAGTCCTAATCAAGTGATTGGCTCACTGAGATGAGAGTTCATCATCAGGTTTATCATGCTTATAGATTTATGTTTTTAGAGTTGAACTTTCAAAGGAGGCTTAACTAAGTTTAGAATGTTGTTAATGTCTTCATGCCTTTCCTTGGCCAGGAAAACACCGACAATGTTGTTCATTCATAAAACTTACTTAGATTAAGATAGGTGTCTGAATATTGTTTTCTGTCTATTTTGCATGTTTACGAAAGACTGTGAATGAGAAATGCTTGCAGCTAATTTGGGAGAAAGATGCTTACATCACGCAGGCGGAAGCCACAATCCGTGAGAACGAAGGCGAAATTCACAAACTCAGAAACTCTACAGCCAGGTGCGGCAGTGACCCCCCTAATATTGCTTTGAATGTTTTCATGATAAAATTATGTTAATGTTAATTTTCTTGTTGCTCCAGTATGGAAGAGGCCCACCTGGCTGTGCAAACCCTGTGTGAGGAACTTAAACAGAAACTTGAAGCAACAGAGACTGAGAAACAAAGTCAGTATCTGACGATGACTGCAGATATTGATGACCTCAACAGCACAAAGACCAACCTGGAAGAGAGGCTTATTGAGCTTATTAAGTAAGACCTTCCTCTTAAACAGCCATGTGAATGATTGCGGTTTTTGAATCTTTCGTTGTTGCCTCTAAATACTGTCTGTCCAAAGTGGTTCATCTATTCAGAGCAATGGTTTCCAATTCCAGTACACTAGAGCTTCTGTCCTGCAGCTTTTAGATGCACCCCTGTTCCATCACAACTGAATTAAATGAATAGCTCATTACTAGGCCTCTACCAAACTTGATGGTATTCAATTCAGTTCAGTTTATTTATTTAGCGCCGATTCACAACAGATGTCATCTCAAGGCACTTAACAAGAAGTCATTTCAATACATTTATACAAACATTCCAATCAGTTAAAAAGTTTCCTATTTAAGGAATCCTAGCAGATTGCGTCAGTCATTGGCGTGAGGTTGGGCCCCGTTGATGCAGACTTTGGCCTCACCGACCCGACCGCAGCAGTTGATCAGTGATGGGAAGTGAGATTTTGGCTTTATCTTACGTTATGCGATACAAAGTATTAATATGTTAATGTTATCAAACTCACCAAATAAGTTAAAAGAAATGATAAAATCACTCATGTTTTGTCTGTCTTGCTTTTGCAATGTGTCAACTGTGAAATAGCGTTGAGTCTCCGTTGCCATGGTAACCATCTAGTTTGAGCCAGCGCAATAATTTAGAACTGTCATCAGGCAATTTGACGGGACGCCTTTCCTAGGTGTACATTATCACTTTTAAATCTACACCCTCTAGCTAATCAGAATAGAGTATTCACCCAAGCTATGGTATAATAAGGGATAATGCCCTTTGAGGTGTCTATTAAGAGAAATTAATGGACTTCGCGGAGTGGAATATTAAGTTGACATGGGTCTATTTCCTCTTCAGAAAGTGTGCCAAAATTCCGTGCACTGTTTTCGCCGCGCTGTGATTTGTCGTAGCTGATGTGTGCGCACTAAGCAGCAGATTCAAGTGGTTGAAATCAATACGTTGAAGTTGTAACCAAAAATGTACACATTAAAAAAAATTTATAGTAGGACACGATTAATGTTAAGCGGAGAGCTGTAATTATGCTTGTATAAAAATGAAAGCAGACATGTGAATATTTTTATGTGACTTTACATTCAGAACAGGTTAATGTGAAAGGTTTCTGCAGGGGAAAATCTGACACAAGTGCATTTGTTTCACACATGGTCTTAAATGTTTGGGGTTTTAGTGCAATTTGAAATTCAGTTTGTGTGTGTTTTTCCCCCCCTGCTGTGATGGTTCACATAAACCTTCAGATTTCTATTGCTCAAGTTCTCAAGTGGTATTCTACAAGTGTTCACATCACAAGCTACAACTACATGCGTTTTGGCACATATCTACCTTCATAAAAAAGCGCTTATCGATGATACCACGTCTCTGAGGGCAAAAATGCTGTTTCTGAGTGGAAACACAGATACCACAGGTGATGTTGGAGCATTTTTGTCCCGGAAAGTGATGTTGCGGAGCTGAAAACTCCGGTTATTTCTGTCCACACTCAAACACTTAAAACAAAGAAAACGCAAACCTCCGCTTTGGCCAGAGTTTTTAGAAATAATCGTTTTCTGTGATAAAAACGGGGTTTTCGTGTAAATGAGAGGCCAAACCGCAGGGAAATATCTGCGTCTTTTCTTCATGTAAACGGGGCCTTATTCTAATTAATTTCAGCCGGCTGGCCTATCCAACCCTGTTGTGTTTTTTAAAGCGTTTTTCGCTTCTGAGGACCGGGGGCAGAACCGAGGGGGACATTTTAAATGCCACAGGTGTTGTTAGTAGCACGACCAGGGTAAGTTTCCTATCTCTCTCTGTAACGGATTCGCAGCGAGCCGGGAGAGGGGAGTCCTGCTTAAGACCACTGATCGTAGTATTTTATTTGGTTTATTATTGCTACGTTTAGTGTTTTAGTGCGTCGAGGATCGGTTCAAAACGGGATGCAACCTTTACCTGAGTCATTGAAACATTTATCCGGAACAACTTCCTCCGCTGCTCCCTTGCTGTGACATCTGACCGACGTGAAGTTACGGCGATGATTCGCTTAGGGACTATCAAAAAATTATGTTTCAGCTCAAATGATTTCATCCTTTTTGTGGTTTGAAAGGAGAGAGGGTTGGCTGACAGAGCTGCTTGTCAGCGGTAATGATTTGTTTGGAGTAAGTAATAATTGTTGTATTAAGATACCTGATAGGCTATAATGAAAAAATGAGGGAAAACTCTTTTTTTTTCTATCGAACTTTTTAATCGACCCCTTTTTTTTTCTATCGCACCACACGTCTATCGGACGATATATATTGCAATCGAATTATCGCCCAGCCCTAGATGACCTAAGCCACTCTAACTATAAGCTTTATCATAAAGGAAAGTTTTAAGCCTGGCCTTAAAAGTAAACAGAGTGTCTGCCTCACAGACTAAAACTGGGAGCTGGTTCCACAGGAGAGGAGCCTGATAACTAAAAGATCTGCCTCCCATTCTACTTTTAGAAATCAAATGCTCAGGGGTTAATTCAAGCATTTGATTCTGTTGGGTTGGAGCAGGGATGCATGCAAAAGTGGCCCGACGGTAGCTCCCAAAAACTAGAGTTTGTGACCTCTGATTTAGAGCAACCCTCTGGTTTTATTTGATCGATTTATGACTGAGGAGAAATATTGCAGGTTGAAGGTCCCACATGTATCCTGTTCAATTAGAACACTATTCAAACATGAACTCCTTTAACTCTTGGCAGCTGTGAGCTCTACATTATGTATAAGGGAATGTACATGTGAATGGGATAGTGATATTGGAGCACCCACCCTAATTGATGGCATCTCTAGGGTAGATGTGGAAAAAGCCAAAACAAAATGTATTTTTCATTGCAGTGGCACTATGCTGGAGTGAGCTCTGTGGATATATCCTTACAATTCTCACTATACATGATTAAATTGTGTTTCTCACAGCTTTAGATGTTTTAAACATCTTAATTATATTGCCCTGATGTAGATATTGATACGTTTAGCAGAGTAGCTACTTTTTTGTTGCCATTTCTTGACTTTTGAAGAAGAGCAAACATCTGCTCATTTGAACTGCCTGTTCTCATATCTTGTGCATTTTGAAGCCTGTTACAAACATTATTTTTTTGTAGTGATTGATAAAAAACATATGGTTGGTAACGTTGCTGCTTGCTTATAGTCATATTAGATTTGTCAGTGGTCTATAATGTTCCTCAGGACACGTTCACTGTAGCTATTAAGGGGCAGGGTGTTGAAATGCTTACACATACTGTAGAAGGTAGAAACTCCAGACCACCTCTGACTGTGACCTGAGCCATCGGATTCACATGTTCATGGTGAGATTTGGTGATTACTAAGCTTTTTTTACTTTATTGAAACTAAAAAAAACACTTTGCCAACTCTTAGCAAACATTTTTTAGCCATTTATAATATATGTATTTATTTCTTAGATGCATCATTTGAAGGCATAAGAAATAAGTTTGTACAATGCTGAATGTACTGGGATCAAGTGGAAAACAATCCTTTGGCCCTATGTTTGATTGTTTTTTCAAACCCACCTTTCAAAGCTTTTTAAACTCTTGTGATTTGCATGCTTTTTCACATTATTGGTCTCTAAAGGGAGAGCGTGGCTCAGGTGGTAGGGGTTCTTCTTGTAAGCGGTAGGTTGCCAGTTCAAACCCCCACCCTGTCTGCCTTAGTCGTTGTGTCCTTGCGCAAGAGACTTCACCCGCCTTGCATGCTGGTGGTGCTCCGTGTGGCCAGTAGCACCGGCCACAACCGCCTCGCTTCTGTCAGTGTGCTCCAAGGCAGCTGTGGCTACAACGTAGCTCACCACCACCAGTGTTTGAATGTGTGGGTGAATGACTGAATGTATTGTAAAGCGCTTTGTGGTCCTCTGACTGAAAAAGCGCAATAGAAAGGCCGACCATTTACCATCTTTAAAAAAATGCATTTGTCTTTTTTTGTACATTACCTCAGGGACAAAGATGCTCTGTGGCAAAAGTCTGATGCTCTGGAGTTTGAGCAGAAACTACGAGCAGAGGAGCGCTGGTGGTTGGTTGATAAGGAGGCAACACACTGTCTTGGCTGCAATGAACAGTTCACCTGGTGGGTGCGCAGACATCACTGCAGGTGGGTTATAAATTGGCATCAGAGCCACTCTGCTCCTGCAGAGTTTATTTTTACATGGAACACAGCATCATTTTCAGAACATGTATGCCAAACATTAAGTAGAAAAAAAATGTGTGATTTCTTATTTCTAGACTTTGTGGCCGCATCTTCTGCTACTACTGCAGCAACAACTTTGTCTTGACAAAGCACAGTGGAAAGAAGGAGCGCTGCTGCAGCGACTGCTACACGCAGCACAGTGCAGTGGCTGAGAGGTTCACAGAGGCAGAGCTGAGTCCTTCAGACGTTCCGCCACCCCCAGCTGGAGCTGGAGCTGGACCTCAGCCTCCTCCTGAGTCAGCACCTTACAAATCGACTCCCAGGGTAACAGGTGAGAGACACGTTTCAAAGAAAACACTTCTTTGCAATTGCTTATGAACGTCACAGATTGGCTGTGTTTGGTTGGTTTTCATGATTTAGTTTTTTGGCAGAAGTGAAAGAACTGCATTTTCTTTTTAGAGGAACAAGGATTGAAACATTTGTCTTAGAAATTCAGCTTTGTACACAAAGAGGGAAGAAAATGACATTTGCATATATGCTTTTACTTTCTACCATTCGATTTACAAGAAAACAAACACTTTGTAATTTAAGAAGAATGCAGTGACTTTAATTATTGTATTTAATGGTCAGAAACAGGGAGGTCCAATTCAAATTTAGGCCACCACTACGTTTCAAAAATAAAATTGTTTGTTTGATATCTTGTATGTATATTTCTAACTAAAGACAGAGCAGTCATCTGTATGTGTGTAAAGAAAAAAATCTAACAAACCTGAATCCCTCGGATTCAGTCGATATAAAACGATGTGACTTAAAATTTGTACAGATTCCAGTGTTCTACGCTGATTCAGATGTTTTTGCCTGTTTTGATTTCTTAATTTTTTGATTTCTTTATTTCTTAAACCTTCAGTTGACAGCAGAGAAAATATTTATTTTTAGCATGTACATACATTTACATTTACTCACTCCTGCTTGGGTTACATATTTATAAGCCTTTCTTTTTCTGTGAATGTGGAGTTTCAAAGCTAAATCCTTTATATAGATGGATATTTACACCTAGGTATTTGTTCAATTTTCATCAGAGCATTGCTGCATTAAATGTGAGCAAAGTAAAAGAAATGGCTCAGTCTTAGGGTTCAGAAGTTCTCCAAGAATAATGAGACCAAAAGTTAAAAATATATTCCATGCTGTTGTTAAAACCACAGCCGGTTACTTTGAATTAAGCAGAGTCTTAGTAAAAAGTAAAAAATAAACTTATCAGCATGTATTCTAATAAGTGACTCTGAATATATTATTTGATAATTTTGTCACAGAGTGTACTAAATAAACTGTCTCTTTTGTATTAATTTGATCTTTATTCCAAACTTTTCCTACATTGGAAATGAACTGGTTAACTGAATATTAATACATTTAAATTTGGCGTACTATTAACAAGTGACAACTTCTGAAAAAAGAAAAAACTCTTTGTTCTGCTTATGCCTCAGGGAAGTTAAATTCATGACTTTCCCCCAGTTTCAGACCCCATTAACAAATCTGAAGATGGTGGTTATGACATCATCACAGAAGAGGAAGTGAACGGTGTCTACGACAGCGACAGCAACTCTCAGACCACAGGAGGGTCACTGGAGGGAGAACAAGACCGCCAACACCCAGGAACCCGTGAAATGTGAGCATTACATCATTTCTATGAAAGAGCTATAGGTGAAACTTGAAGTTGGCAACAATTGGTGCACTTAATGCATTAAGGCATACGGCCTGTGAGGTTTTTTTTAGATGTGCCACTACCCCATTGAGTAACCATCAAAATAGAGGTTTCAGATAAAAATGCAGTATTCTACTTTGCTGCTTGCCCTTTAGAGTCCTGCTTTCTGTAGAATTGGTTCAAATATATGTAATTTAATTGCCTTATATTATAATGAATAGCTTTAATTAGGATTAATGGAGAGTTTGACAATCAGACAAGAGAGCAGACTGATTGAAGGGTGATGGTAAAATATGAAGCACACTTTGTCTCAGCATTCAACCAGATAGAAACGAGAATATTTCAGTGAAGAGCAACAGATAAGAAGAGGGAGGAACATACCTTAAAAGTCCTGGTGAGAGAGAGCTCTTATGATGCAGGTTGATCATTTATTTGGCCTTGGTACTAATGGCTGCTCTTTCTTTTTATTCTTTTATAATGTTTTCTCAACAGGTTCGGTCATATACAGCCTTTGGCCTTTCAGTATGCTTTCCTAAATTGGGTTATTAAACATTTGATGAGCAGAACTTGTTGTTCCGTTTTCAGCTGCAGAGCCTTTCTGCTTTTTTTTGTGCTTTTTTTTTAAATAACAATTTGCTTCCGTTATTTTGATCTTTATAGTTATAATGAGCTGCAATATTATTGTTTGAAGAGTTTTTGTTTTTGTTTTTAACCTGGGATCAGCTTTCTGTTTAAATATGAAATCTCTATGTAGAAGCAGACTGGTGGTAGAAAGATTTGTTGTGACTCATGTTGACAGATTAGTTTTACCGCACATACAGCTGCCGAAACAAAGAGATTCAGAGGACCACAAAGCGCTTTATAGTGCAGTTTTACACTACAATCAGTCATTCACAGGCTGATGGTGGTAAGCTACATTTTGAGGCAGGACTTGTTGCTGTTTCAACTCTTAACGGTCTGAGTCTTTGTGAGCGTGGGGTTCTGGTAGCCCTCTTTCGGCTTGGATGAGGGGTAAGTATCAGTACAAATAACTGTTTAATCAGTTGGGGGTGGCTCCAGGATTGACGGGCAGCACCGTTTTTTCTAGCACTGGCATTGGAGGTCTGCATGGCCTCAATTATTGATCAAGATGGAACCAGATAGCTAATACAAAGAGGATGGCACTAAAAATAAACTTTTTGAGTTTAGCTGAGCATGCATCCATGATGAAAATATACTCTAAAAATAATCTAAAATAATTGTTGAATTAAAGAAAATAACTAAAAGAATCATACCATGTGAACAAATGGAACCTTTAACACCGCCAAACATTTGCTAAATTGTTCGTTCAACTCTTCCTGCTCCAGTGAGAAAACATTCTGTGTGGAGCCAACTAACTGGCTCAGCACAAGAGTTCACCTCCTGGTTGGATTTGACAGGTGGATGTTCTCCTTTGTGCATTTTCATAAATGTATCTAAAATAACACAAACATATCGCATTTGACATCAATGCATTATGGTTAACGTTGTTTCAAGCCATCAGCGTATAAGCCCCAGCACTTCATTTAATGAAATACTGCAGAAAAATAGTAAAATATTGGCTTAGTATTTCAGATGGCCTGCTCAACTTTGAGTTGATAAGAAAATAGGTAGAGGGTTAGGAGTCTGAATATTAAGCCAAATATACAATACAATGTAACACTACTTTATTGCCAGAGCATGTGTGAAATTTCTCTTTCATCAGCACTTTACAAATATGCAAAAAAATGTACAAATATGACAGATCTGAAAGTACATATTGTAAGATGAGCCGCTGATGGCGTTCCAAGATGCATTATGCATGAGCCAAGTCTGGGTTAACTATCTTCCAATTTGGGCCCCGTGCTCACCCGGTATGCCACTGGACAGAGCTGAGTGATGCAGATAAAACATGGCTCATTGGTTCATTTGTTTGTCACTACCTGATCCCGGTTAGATGAAGCCCACAGAGAGAGAGTGCAGCATTAATCATCTCCAAGAAGAACAGGGCTTTTAATTAGTGTTATCAACAATGCATCCTCTGTTTTATCAGGCTGAATCAAAACAAGCAGACTGTTATATATTCTCCGTCACTGCTGTTTGCTCCCCTGCTCTAAGCAAGACGTCAGCCAGCTTGTTGCTTGTTTGATTTGGAGACATCTCAGGAGAACATTAGGGATCTCGAAGGGGTTTTAATGCGCTTTCCTCCTTCTGTGCCTATTGTGCTACATTGTAATTGGGAGTCTTCTCTTTCGTTTTTGCTTTATGAATAAAAATAAACAGAATTTCAGGAAACGAGAAGTACTCAGTTGCACTTCACTTGTTTGTTTCATATAGTAAACATACAATAGGAACTGGTCTGTGTATGGAAGTACAGTTTGGTTTCACATAATTTTAACATTTATGCAGCAAAGTTGTAATGTTTCAAATCTTAAAAATAAATGATTGGTAGTTATCACTGGAATTAGGATGCAAAGTGGTGGTGTTCTCCACTTTTTGAAACCATCACATTAGTCCAAAACAAACATCAAAACAGCTTTTAAAAAAGATAAAGCAGTATAAAATTACCCTGCTGGAATAGCTCTAACCCCTACCCTTTTGAGTTTAAGCTAGGTCCATGCCAAGAAACCATTTTTTTCCTACAAGTTCCTAAGGGACGTTAAGGACAAATATTAGTGGGTTTGTGTGTATGTATTTGAGCCTGTTTGTACAGTTTGAACCCTGTTTGAAACACAGAAAATCCATAGTTGTTTCAAAATTGAGCACCCGGTTCTTGGTTTTAAAAATGATTGAAGCTGCATCTTGTGTCACTTCTTTAATATATAAATAATAAAAAAAGGCTCAACAAAATGATTCAAGGCCTGAAATAATCAACAATCATGCGTATGATCAGTGTATGTACATTTCTAAAAAGCTAAATAAGTAGAACATACCTCCAAGAATGAATATTAATATTTTCCAGGAAGTTAAGCCTAAAAGTTATATTTTAAATCTTGATCTTCATATAAAATTTGTTATTTGGTTTAAAGTATGCATAAATGTTCCAGCTGCCGATTAAGATGCACAGGCACTGATCTGTGGATATGGTCATTGTGCGATTTAAATTCAGTCATGCTGCTTATCTCTAATTTATTTTTTAAAACCGGCTGCTGATAGCTGCAGTGACTTCTGGTTGGGGTATAAAACTTTGCTTGATCTTGTCTTGGCAGAGGCCCCAGAGATGTGACCCCCGACGAAAACAGCGTCCCCACGGTTCAGGATTCAGAGATTAACCTTCTCAGATCAGGAGAAATCACGTAGGGATTAATGTTATGATATATTTCACACTTCTACATGAGTTGTTGTGAATTAATAATTTGTTAATGGGTCTTTACAGAGTCGCTGTCTCTCTCAGCATTGATGATATTTCCCAGTTTGGTGATGGCTCCAGAGAGCTCTTCATCAAGTCCAGCTGCTACAGTACCATTAATATAACTGTGGCAGAGTGTGGGACAACCATCGGCTGGATGTTCACCTCTGAGCCCAAGAGTATCTCCTTAGGTGTGATTTACCGGGAAGCCACTGACAGTGAAGTGGAACATTCAAAGGTAGGCTTGCTTATCACGTGCTGCTTTGTTTTAGTGGGTGGTAAATTTCAGGAACTGGTCTTCTTACTTTCACATGGGCTCTTGTAATGTGCAGCGCTTGCCATTGTTCTGCCTTCACGGCAATGTTCTTTTAGCACAAGAAGAGCAATTGTTAAAGACAGAGATGTTACATCATTTTTAAGTGAATAAAACACTCTCTTCTATTGTTGGAAAGATTGAAAGGCAGAAAACGCACACAGAATCTTTTTAAAAAAAAGGGAAGTTATTTACAGAAACTGCTGTCTGAAAATGAGAGGACCTCCTAGAAAAACCACAGTAATTTTGCTTTCAATAGCTGAGGTAAAGAGCCTCATACTGCTGTTATGCACAATCTGCATCAGACATCAATGTTTTAGATAATTTATGTCATGTTCTTTCTCATTTCCCCCAAACCCCCAACATCTCAGTTGTTCATATTACTTTTTGTGTGTAACTTTATTATTTCTAGGAATCATGTTTATGACATAGTTTGCAAGATTTTGTGATTATCATTTAGCAAAAAGGTATTTGGCAGCCAACAATTGTGCAAGTTGTCCCAATTAAAAGGATGAGAGAAGTCTCCAATTTTCACCATAGATGCACTTCAACTCTGAGACAGAATCTAGAAAAATATCCAGGAAGTCCCATTGTATGGTTTTTAAAAAATGTATTTGTATAATGGTGCAGAAAAAATTTATTTGGTCAATAACAAAAGTTCACCTCAATACTTTGCAATGTAACCTTGGTTAGCAATGACAGAGGTCAAATGTTTCCTGTAGGTCTTCACCAACTGGTATTTTGGCCCATTCCTCCATGTAGATCTTCTCTAGAGCTGTGATGTTTTGGGGCTGTTGCTGGACAACATGGACTTTCGACTCCCTCCACAGATTCTCTATTGGATTGAGGTCTGGAGACTGGCTAAGCCACTCCAGAACCTTGAAATGCTTTTTACATAGCCACTCCTTCGTTGCCAGGGTGATGTGTATGGGAATATTGTCATGCTGGAAGATCCAGCCACGTTTCATTCTCAATGCTCTCACTGATGGAAGGAGGCTTTTGTTCAAAATCTCACGATACATGGCCACATTCATCCTTTCCTTAATACGAATCAGTTCATAATATCATAATGTTTCCACCCCCATGCTTCACAGTGGGTATGGTATTCTTGGGATGCAACTGAGCATTTTTCCCCCTCCAAACATGGCAAGTGGTGTTTATACCAAAGAGTTCTATTTTGTTTCTATTTCTTTTACATTCTGTCACTCATAGTTGATGTGCACCTATGATGAAAATTGCAGACCTGTCGTGTTTTTCCGTTGGACAACTTGCACAATCGGTGGCTGCCAAATACTTTTTTGCCCCTCTGTATATTAATACTTGATTGGGAATTTTAGTTTGACACTCCCTAGAAAGTATTTGCCTACAACCGAGATTTCTGTTATTGGGCGATGTTTCTGTTCTGCTCTCAGGTCCTAATTCCTCTGACTCGCTGCAATTCCCATAAAGAGACAATTCAGGGACAACTGAAAGCACGGCACCCTGGCCTCTACACACTCATCTTTGACAATTCTTTCTCCAGGTATGAAGCTGGTGTCATCTCAAAACTATTTCTTGATATGTAGTTGGGAAGAAACAGACAATTTGTTGGGCCCTCCTGGTTAGAAAGAAGTCTGATATTTTACGGGACAAATCTCGCAGTGTGATGCTGCTTCACCCGACATCTAATTCCTGTCCTCTTACTACTGCTGTTTCCTTTCCCTCCACCACCTGTCCCTCTTTTCAGCGTCCGAGGCTAATAAAGAGTTCACTATCATTCCCAATGTGCAGTCCATTTACTGATGTACTGATATCTTCTCTAGAACTTTCTCTACTTGCTGCAGAGTCTTCCGTTTTTGTATTTGTACTCTGTGGAAACAAAAACTCAACGATTAATACTGAGAAGGGTAGAAGTGAAGTACAAATTAAAGAAAACACTACAGTCGCATCTATTTTAAGGAACTGGGGGGCTAATACCTCTGGCACTGATGATTTTTTTTAGAAACAGTTATTTCTTAACGTGAGTAGAAAGGTTCTCAGCTGAATAGTTGGATTTCCCTGCATGCTTTATTGATTGTGTAAGATTATGCAACAAATTTGACGCACTATTTCCATTTGGACTTTAATCTGGTTACTTTTTGTACCTCAACCAATTATCTGTAAAACAACAAACCTTTTTTTCCCCATCAGGTTTATCTCCAAGAAGGTTTTTTACCAGCTGACCATGGAGAAGCCTGTAATCTACGATGGAAGTGATGGACCCTGAAGCTTTGTGCTGCAGACTCCCACAGAGGTGGTCCTGCAGTCTATGGGGCAACTGAAGGGAAACTGACAAAATATCAATGCAGTTACTTTATTTTTTTCTTATTATTATCTTATAAACCAAGTATTGTCATAAATGTTAACCATTTATTCGTTTTTTGAGTTGTAGTTTTAAGGGTGGGCTTAGTAAGATAGGGACAAATGGATTTTGAAGGAAATATCTATGCAATTTTTATCATGATTTTTCTTTATTCTATTCATCAAGTAAGACAAAAACCTTTTAGTTCTTCTAGGTATTGTTGTATTTGTTGTCTGTTCAGTTTCAGTGTTCACAGTTCTTATTTGTCATCGTTTCTCCCATATATTCAACACTAGTGGTGCAAAATCGTATCTGAAAAAATGCACAGAAAGGTTTTAACACATTTTTTTCCAATTAGATGGACATTTTTTACTGATTTTTATTCACCTTTTCAATCAAATTGCACAAAACTGCACAACTTTCTACAATAGTTGTGGTTTACTTTTTAAACGGTGTGTCTGGATGTTACATTTGCACTCTTTTTGTAGTAAAGGGGTGATGGGGATATGGAAAAAGCACAGTTTTTGCTTTACGACAAACCACGGAGCTTGCACTCTTTTTATTATTGTTATACATTTGTTCTGTAGTAGTTTCACGTCTTAGCGTTCTAGATGAGGAATTTAGCTAATTTAAAAAATATATATCTTTCTTTATAACCAGTTTATAGGGCTTCATAAACTGCTGTACTTTCACAGGCGGACTTTATGGGTCATTAAAGTAACTTTACTGATACTGTCAGCTGAAATGTTCCTATACCTTCAAAGTGCCTTTTAGTCTTCACTGCCAGAAGTATGTTTTTAATTTTTATGGGCTTAAAACTTAAATCAAGGTATTAAATGGTAAAACTGTGTGAGAACTTTAAATATTTTTATATGTACACTTTACACATTATTTGTCTCCATCCATCAAATTACTTTGTCAGTTGCTTTTCATTTGAAATTCCTACATTGTTTTTCTCAGTTTTTCCTTCCCTTTTCAGACTTTAAGTGATGGAAGATTATTTTCTGATTTGTTTGAGCAGGCCCTTAAAGGAACACAATCACTTTTATACACAACCCCACACTAACTAACAAACCAAGTTTGTAAAGGGCTATTTCAATCAAGTCTGTCAATAAAGTTTGATCGATATTTATTTCTTAAAGATTGTAAACTGGTGCAAATCCTATGCACACCCTCAACTACCTAAAAAGCTTTTTTTAATTGTTACATTTTTAAAATTTGTTAAGATTATATTTTCTTCCTCGATGACTTGCACAGATGAATTTTTCAATTTTTCCTATTTCCTTCTTTGCAAGACTATTTTAAAAGCAATACATTTTGCTTCAGTCATTGTAACAGTCATGTGTATGAAAAGCAAACAGCTATTAAATAAATAAAATGTGTGATTGAATATTGTTATGTGTCTTATTAAATAGGTGAAGTGTGTTCTTTTCTGTGTTTTGATTTATTGTTTTATTTTATAGTGTGATATACACTAAATCACTTTCTGTTAAAAATATGTATTTAGAAACAAATTTTTCACAGAATTTTCTAATTAAATATACAATGACTTGCCAAAGTTATCCTTCCCCTTTAATCTTTTTCACATTGCAGCCATGAGCTTCATTGCTGGGATTTATATTTAGCTTTTACTTCTAAATAAAATCCAGTGCAACTAGTGACCTTCAAAGTGGCCTAATTAGTCCATATAGTATGTAATCTAATTTAGTTAAAATACAGGTGTTCTTTGGAGGCCTTGGAGATTTGCTACAGAGCATTAGTGAACAAACTGTATCATGAAGACTAAGACGCAAAGCAGACAGGGCCAGGGAAAAAGCTGTGAAGAAGGGTTATGTTACAAAACAATATACAAGCTTTGAATAACTCATCTTAAATAAGTATGGAACTGCAAATCTCAGGTGGGAGAATATTTTGGCGGAACAACCATTAGTTAGGAAATAAAAAAAGGCTCATATGGAAGAGAAGCAAGCTAAAAGAAGTCCAGCTTGCAGTTAGCCACGGGGCATGTAGGGGGCACAGCAAATGTGGAATACAGCCCATACTCATACAGGCAGAGCTACAATGAAATGGTCCAGACTTTAGTCCAGCTGAGAATCTGTGAAGACTTAAAGGTTGAACTTTGAACACTCTGTTCAGTCTAAGTAAGCTTGTGCTATTTTACATCTTACAGTTTATATTTCAATCTCTGGAAGTGCAATGGCGGTAGATACATACACCAAAAGACTTGCAGCCATAATTGCACCAAAATGTTGTTGTAGCCTTGGCTACTCTTCAAAGGGTGCTAAACACAAATGCATGCCACACTGTTTGGATTTGTTTTTGTAAGATTTTTTATTTTTAAAAAACGTATAATTTCCCCTCCACTTCATCGTGATGCACTAATTTGTTAGCCTATCTTTGAAAAAAAAAACAAAAAAAAAACGAGTAGATGCATTAAAGTTTGTGGAGATAACGAAAAATATTGTGACAAAATATTTCAGCGTGACTTTGGCGACACAACGTGGACTGTCAAATTCGAGTCTAAAACCATCTCGGAGCTGTAAAAGGTGTGTGACTTCAAAATAAAAGCGTGTGTTGCGGATTATAGCGCATTAAAGCTTGATTCAATAGGGTTAACATATTATGGCACAGCTGTATGTAGCTTATAGATGTTAGGATGTAAAATGAGTAACTAATCTTCATGACAACCCGCACTTTGTGCTTCAGGCTTTTATTGTGGAAATAATCTAAATATCACCTGGGGAGAGCGCAGCTCAGCTCAGCTCAGCATCCTATCCTGCTGGAGTGCGTCTCAGGAAAGCGCTGCGTTTGGACTGCTAAAGAAGGAGCCGACAGCATGTTCCACCGCAACACGAGATGGATTTTTCTTTCCCTGTGTCTCACTCGAGCGGTGAGTCATTTAGGAAATTTCTTGCATGTCTTATAAGAAAGAGAAAGTGTTGATGAAAACTTCATGTTGTCTTCAAGGCAGAGAATCTTGCCCGTATAGGATAAAATATCCTGTTCTGGTCACCTGCATTTTATTGTCTCCATCTGAGCACAGACCTCCATGCGTGCGCCAGCGTGTCTCTGTAGTCACCTCTTTGTCTCGTTCAGTCCTTTTTTGGATAATTTATTGCATTCATTTCGCACTGTTATAACACATTAATAAACATATGAAATAATGAAAAATTTTGCAAAAATGAAAATAAACATAAAGCATAGCCTACTTTTAAAAGTTAAAGCACATTAAGTCAATCATAATTATTTTATTTGCATTGCATGGTCTTCTATTTTACTTTTTTGGCCACTTTGTAAAACAGGTTCCACGTGTGTAATGGCTGTTTCCTTGAAGCTTTGGGTATAATTTTAATCGGAGGCTACTAAGACTGGAAGGTACTTTGATGAATTAACCCTCTTAATAACAGACACCTCTTCATTGGGGATCAGATTGTTTCTCTGTGGATTTAACATGTTTTATGGTATATGGAGCAAGATGCAGGGATGCACCAAAAATACTCTCAGGACATTTTGATTTGTATTTCATCACTTTATGCTTATCCCTCAACAGTGTCACTGGTTGGAAATCAGACTGTAAGGGATTTCCCTTGTCTAAACTCATTGCCATTTTTAAGAAACCAGTTTGAGTATATTTTTGCCATCATGCCATATTTATCTGTGTGTATTTCTGTGGAAGGGCACCCATGTGTGATTTTGGGTTTTACGTGACATGGAACAGAAATGTGTGAGTGAATGTTTTTTAGACCAGTGACCTTTAGAGCTGGTGTCCTTCAGAAAGTCCTCTGTAGAATTTGATCACACACATAACATGCATTGACCCAGCCCATGGATCCACAGTTTTAGAACATAGGATATGGCATGAATTCTAAAAAAATTGGTTCACTGTTTCTGTTCTCGCTGTTGCTGGATCTACATATTTTCACATACAGCAGAACATGAGCAGATGGCTGTTCACACTGAGCAGGTTTCTGCTTGAGTGCTTCCTCCTCACTGTTGCCTCATGCTTACTCAGGCTGGTGAATTGATTTGATCTGAAATGAATGTGAACTTAATTTTGTCTGAATATGAATTAAATCTGTTTGTTTTCCAAAGTGATCTGGTACACTGACTGTTAGGAAATTAACTTTATTGAGCTGATTGCACACTAGTTATGTGGGGAAAAAAGCACACCCCAGCACAGCCTGTGTTTTTCGAATACTTACAGGTCTATCACATCAGCTCTGACCGTCCAGGTGTGTTTGACCCAAAAGCAGGCCTCAAGATGCTAAAAGAAGTCTCCAAAACCCCTCAAATTCAATCATGGGACCTACAGCAGGATCTTGCTGCTGATATGATAAAGACCTAGTCAAAACCTAGAATTTGTTCTGATGAGACACTGTGGGGGTGGCTTGAAACAGGCTGTAGTTGCAGGAAACCCGTCTGATATATCACATCTTAAAAAACAAAAGTCGGGCAAGCTTTCCTCAGACTGATGTCAGAGACTGCTAGATGGCTACAAAAATCATCTTGCTAAAGTTATTTCAGCCAAACTGGTAACACATGCTGATAGGGTGTTGGATGTGTTAAGTTTTTTTCTGCTACAAAACAAATTTAAATTGTTAAGTTTTGCTTAATGAATAAAACAAGGATCATTTATGTTGTTTAATTGCAAATAATTTACTTTCTTCAAGAGATGAACATTTGATGGGGAGTACATTTAAACAAATGTAACTATAATGCCATCTTCCATGTTTGAACAAAATACCAAATAGCAATTTATAAAAGGCTCCTGCAATATTAAACGGAACTTCTTTCCTCCCACAGGAATGTTATTCATCAGAAAAACGTATATTGCTCAGTCAAGCCACAGCTCCTAGGTAAATTCATAAATCAGAAAAAAAGTAATATTTTTTTTTTACTTTGTGTTGCTCTGTTGGCAAATGAACAACTTGTTAATCTCCTAAGTTTCTGAAAAATATTTTGCAATGAAAACAAACCGATGGCTGTACCTGTTATATCAAGTAACCAGCCAGCTTGATCTATCTTTTCAGCTGTGCAAAAATCACAGCAGGAAACAAACTTGGACACATGTCTCACGCAAACAGTTTGTCATGTCACATTCATATGCACACACAACAGCTTTGTGGGTGCTATTATTACCGCACCACCTCACTAATTTCCTGGCTGAATCGAAATGTGAGAAGCAAGCAAACTGGCTGGTGTGATGATCTGCTTGGCACAGAGATAATAGGAGCGGGGCACACTCTCATCTCCGCGCACCTCTCCATTCTCTTTTACTGCTCAGAGGATTGCAGTGACCTGAAACGCTTGTTTTCAAAGAAGGTGTGGTGAAAATAAACAAAAGCAAAACCAGTGCTCACTCTAATACCCCAGTTGTTCAAATACGATTAAAACGTTGCACTTTGGCCATACCTGAGAGAAAAACAAAAGAGAAAATGACGGAGGGGATTATCTGTTTTCAGCTGCAGGAGGGGCGGAAAAACTTTAGGACATCCATCCTCTTATGAACTTAATCCTACTCACTCTGCAAGGAGAATACATAACCACAGATTACAAACATGATCCTTTTTTTGCTAGGGACTCAGACAAAGAGATGTTATGGAATAACTTTTGAATGTACAGTAAATTACAAAAATAATTGGGATGAGTTCCTCTCTGAGATGCTGTTTCCAGTTTATCTAACTCCTGGCAACAGAGCAAATAAACCTATTTGCAACATATGTTAAAATATTCCTGTGTGTGCTCCTAATCTAAACTTCAGAGGCTGACCTTGTTAGCTCTCTCTTTCTGATTGAAAGAACATGCCTTTGTGTGTGTGTGTGTTCTTGTATAGCTATCCTATTTAGGACCTTATCTGGCATATTCGCTAACCTTCTGAAGACCGATGGACTTTATAAGGACCAAAGCCAGGTCCTAATATTGTGAACCCCCTTGTTTAGGGTTAGGGGTTAGGTTTAGAGGTATGGTGTGAATTATGTTTTGGTTAAGCTTAGGGTTAGGCAATAACTGGTATGGTTAGGGTTAGGCCTAAATGCAGCGATTAAAATGAATGGAAGTCAATATAAAGTCCTAATATGGGTAGCAATACAGGCTTGTGTGTGTGTGTGTGTTCTTGTATTGCTATCCTATTTAGGACATTTTCTGGCATATTTGCTAACCTTCTGAAGACCGATGGACCTTGTAGGGACCAAAGCCCGGTCCTAATATGGTGGACCCCTTTTTTTGGGTTAGGTTTAGAGATATGGTGTGAATTATGTTTTGGTTAAGGTTAGGGTTAGGAATAAACTGGTAATGGTTAGGGTTAGGGTAAGGGTTTGGGTTAGGCATAAATGTAGCTATTAAAATGAATGGAAGTCAATATAAAGTCCTAATATGGGTAGAAATTCGGACTTGTGTGTGTGTGCGCAGGAGTGTAATAGTGCACCTGATTTCCTGTTGAAAATAGAAAGTAGCGTCTACCAAGCGAGCCCAGTGTTTTTGGGTAGTTATAGTAGATAATGGGTTTCACTTCACTGGGAAAAAATGTTTTCCAACAGACCTGACAGAGTAAAGGGGTCTTTGGCCTTGCACCTAGTTTCAATGTTCATAATATACAGATTTACCTTACATAGACCCTCTAATCTCTCCTTCTTCCAACCTCTGTTTCTGTCCTGCAAGTGCAGCAAAGTGTCTCCCTTCATCACATCACTCCGCTGAAATGGAGGAGAACAATGCGTGCCCTCGGAGCTTTGCTGCGATCCAGCCTTGACTCACTTTATACCTCAATCCCCCCCAAAAATCAGTATGGGTCTCATTTCTTCCAATCCATTGTTGCACAAGATGTCATCACAGTGTTCCCTCGCATGAAAACAGCACTTACCTGAACCGTGGAGAACCCATTTGTCTGTTTCCTTACTTCCAAGTAGTCTGGATTGCATTTTGATTGCACATATTTACCACAGTGAGAATGAATGAAGTGGCCCTAGGCACAAAACAAGCTGAAATCAGACAAAATACATCAAAGACATATAAAAAAAAAACAACACATCAGTAACATGAAGATCCCCAGAATAAATCGGGACCTTTACTGCATTCTAGTAAACAACCCCATGGAAAACAGCATTTAAACATTGCACGCAATATGCAATTTGGTTTTTTGGGGAAAATTTTGCTGTGTTTATGAGTTGATGTTTTCTTTAAGGGGGGGTATTATGCAAGATTGATTTTCTGAAGCTTGCTATCCTGAGAACCTGTCTTTCCCTCATTAAAAACATGCCTGAAGTGTTGCTCTGACCTTTGAGCCTCTGCTGGTAGTTCTCGGGGTTGCTGAAACGCCTGCTCCCACCTATCCCCGCCTTTTCCACCCATCTCCTTCTCCGACCTTACGTACTCAGCTGAGAGCCTCGCCCCTGCAGAGCTCCCCTCCCCTCCCCACCTCACACAACTCCGGCTGAGTCCCAGGTGCAGTAATTATAACACACCAGCTGCAGCTGCGCGTCTTTTGTGGGACTTTTTCTTCCGACTCCGTGCATGCTGCGATGATGAACGGTATGTGACGAACTGGAGGGGGGGTGTCAGAAAAAGAGTAGGAGAGTCTCAGAGAGGCAGAGGCGAAAATCAAGGCGTCCAATACGGAAGTAAATTTCTTTAATGTGGATTTGGATATATGACGGACTTTTAAAAGACTTAAGGTGACAATTTTATTGGAGTGTGCTATAGAAGGGTAATATGTGCCTGGAAGAAGCATAATACCCCCCCTTAAAAATTGTTTGTTTCTGAATGTTGATAAGTTTGTTTTTTTGTTGTGTTTTGTTGTCATCTGTTGCGGTTATTTTTGTGACCAGAAGAAGAAAATAGCAGCAAAGCAAGCCATGTTGAGCTTGAAGTCAGAGATTTCTGAATAAAGACGGTAAATCAATGTGAAGCCAGCTTGAGCTTGAGGAACCACAGGCCCAAAATCATAACCTACAGGTTATGAGTTTAGAGTTTCATCTTAAATTGTGTTAAACCACTTTTTTCAAAAAATATTTTCCTGCATATCTCTAATCAGACTGAAACAACGTTCATACACCATCAGACAGACATACTTCGAATTCAAAATACAAAAATACTTTCTTGATCCCAGAGGGAAATTAAGTGTTTTTGTGGCTCACACTAATTAATTCTTCAATTGAGTTGTTGTAGATCATGATTGCTCCGGGCAAGAAGGATTTCCTGTAGGGGTCAGGTTGCGGTGAAACTGAGGAAGCCTCTGACTGAAGACACTCTATAGTCTCATGAAGAGGATGCTCAGGGTTGTCCATAATGTTCTCGATTTTATGAAGAATCCTTTGCATCATCAAAGAAGGATTTGATGATGAATCATATTAAGCAGTTTAAAAGCTCTTGATAGATGTTAAATAACTTATTATAAATTGATTAATTAGTAACAAGAATAAAAAAAATAAACAGATCAGATGATATTTGATATTTGAAGTACACAGTTTATTTGATTTTTGTCAGCAGAGTTGGAAATAATCATTTATTGTACTGAGTTAAAAGTTTAGGACTTTTTATGTAACAATTTAGCTAAACAGCAGGCTTGTATTGAACCAATTTCTAATAAACACCTCCAATATTTCTTTACTTTTCCCAATTTTAGCAACAGAATATTAAAATTCTCATCCCTCCTAATCTTTGCAGTTAATAGAAGCTAATATGTTTTTGAATGAAGTGTGGGGGTCGTTATTTTTTGTACTCTTTGCAACTTTATTCGAAAGAGCTAGAATAGTAGATTGAAACTGCCTTTAGTGAGCATTCTAGTTCTTCAAAAATAATTAGATCTTAATTCAGTCACAAAAATTTAGAACTGTAAAGACTTAAAAAAACTAACAACTGAGGGTTCTTTAAAAACAAATGAAACCAAGTGACCACAGAGAGGATGGCTTATTTCTGCCTTATCAAGCAGCTCACACTGATGAGTATTAGAACCAGCACCGATGACGAATCAGCCTTCAGAGTGACAAACAATCCAAGGGCGAAAAAGTCGGAGCTGAAGTGAGATTTTTAATGTCAACATAATTTAACGTTGATAGAAATTCTAGATGTTGAATGCTCCGATGCTCCATGTGTAAAAATTTAACAGAACCTTATTTACAAAGCCACCATTGAGCAGAGAACATGAAGCCCACACTATACCACATGTCATAGGTTTGTACTGTCTCTGCAGGAAGAACATAAACTTTGGTTATCCTTTGCCTGCCTTCACACTGATAGAGCAGAGAAAGCTGGGTAAATTGCACACCTCTCATTATATTGTTATTGTGGCATTAGGAGGAGAGTTGGCAGGGTTTCCAACATCTTCATTCATCAGTGACAAAGGGAGACGCAGTGCTGATGAGGAGGAGATGGTTCCATATTTGTTTCCAATTTGAAGGAATGAGGGAAACATTTCTCTGTCAGCTGGAGTTTGTGCAGTTCCAACAAGCTTTCTGAAGTGTTAGTTTCAGGTGCTGTTTTTAAAATATAAATGTGTTAGTAATCTGCACAAATGCAGGCCCTGGCTTGTTTCTAACAAGGACATTTCTGGTGCATGTGTATTGATGTGCATGTGTGAAAGACATTGCTGGTAAACATCAAAAGAGGAGCATGGAAGTTATTTAGCAGGAAAAAAATAAAGTAAATCAAATATATACCCTAATATAGTCCTTGGAAAAATTGAAATATGGCTTGAAAATGTTCACATATTGCTATGTTACAACAACAAACTTAATTGTGTTTCACTGGGATTTTATGCAACTAAATCATGCTCCCGCAGTGTTAAGGATGTTGCTACAAATCAAAAAATGAAAAAGATGGGATGCATTTGTTTCAACCCCCTTCATTCCATTCCTTCATTTGTACCTGTAAACAAAATCTAGTGCAACCATTTGCTTTCATAATTCCATTGATTAGGAACTAAATGATTGTTAAAAGAAAGCCTAAAGAAGAGCTTGTGATTTGACCAGAGCACCTTCTTCCACATGTTTGCTATGTTCCCCACATGGCTTGTGGCAGATGAGATGAAATATTTGGCCAGTATGTAAACAATGTGTGGTGAAAAACTAACACTCCCAATCATTTTGAACACATCATCCCAGCTGTAAAACATGGGGGTGGCAGCATCATGCTCTTGATTATTATTTTCCTCAGCAGCGAAAGGACAGATGGATGGAGCTAAACACCTGTTAGAGACTACAAAAGACTTGAGACTGGGATAAAGATTAGGCTCCCAGCAGAGCAGGACAACAATAGAGATGTGCAATATAGACTTACATTTTTAATTATGCTTTTTAAGCTATTTATTGTGATATTAATAAAGTTTAAAATACAAAAGATCTATGAAAAAGAAAAAAATAACTGCACTTATTCTGCAATAGATTACATGGCTATGACTATTTCAATGCATAAAGTCAAAACCCCTTAAATACGCATTTAAAAATAAAATTTACCCTTCATCTAATGAGCTGCTTCAGTGCAGCAAGTAGTGCAAGTAGAGCAACTTTCCAGCTAACCACCACTCAGTAACTGCATTTATCATATATCACATTCATGTATGTTGTCATGGGACAAACAGTGCAAAAACTGTATAAGGATAATTCCCAGCCATATTGACAGCTTTATGGATTTGCAACCTTAATCCTGTACAGTTTATCACTATATTGGTGAGTTATAATTACAACAAAATTGTTCCCTAATAACAATAAACAGCACATATTTGCCCATTCCTAGACAATGACTCAAAAATTACAGCCAGAGCTACAATTGAATGGTTTAGATCAAAGCGTATTGGTGTGTTTGAATGGCCCAGTCAAAGTCCAGACCTTAATCCAACTGAGAAACTGCTGCAAAACTTGAAAATTAATCTTTACTGATGCCTTCCATCAAATATGACTGAGCTTAAAGGTTGAATATGGAACATTTTCTTAAAAAGCTATTTAAAAAATAATAACAATAATACCTCCACGGGTGTTTCAAGTGGTGCAAAATGAAATAATTTGAATTAAAATATAACAAAATAGGATTAAAATATAATAAAATATAAATTTTAACGGCCACGACAATGACGTAATGTTTACACCTACCACCAGTAGCGGCCGCGGGGTGCCAGATACAGTCTCTATGATCCAACTATGTGGTCAGTACAACTCGGCTGGTATTGGGAAAAATGGCTGAATCTGCAAGTCAAGCAGCAGGTTCAGAGCCCTGGAGGAGATATCGTTATCCGTCTCAGTAGAGGAGTGACCGGAGAACAACAGAAACTAGAGTAGTTGTAGGGGAAGCCTACACTAGATGGACCTACATAAAACATGTCCACGGCCTCAAACACACACGGAAACGGCGACTTTCCTCCTGGATTGGTAAGCTAAGTCACTTCCTAACTTTAGGTGTCAGTTAAACTGCTCTAAAATACATTCCTCACTGGACACAGTTCAGGCTGGTCACTGGGCATATCGGCAGCGAACCAGGCAACCCAACAGCGGTAATTATGTTTTTATTGTTGTAGCTACAATTTAGACCCACTAGATGTCGCTATAGTGTTCATGTTCCATATTCAACCTTTAAGTAATTTAGAAAATAAGAATCTCACTCTCTAGGTATGCAAAGCTTGAAGAAAAATACCCCAATAGACCTTCAGCTGTAATTGTAGCGAAAGGTGATTCAATACATAACTGTGTGAGCAGGGCTAAATGCAAATGTGCCACACACTGCATTAATCTCCATCCACTTCGCTGCTACTGTATGTGCTTCTTTGTGATTGTCCAACACATAAAACCCAAATAAAATACTCTGGGGTTTGTGGTTCTAATGAAACGAAATATGAAAATATTCAATGGTATACACGTCTACCTACACCCTGTTTTAAAGCACTGTGTCTAATAATGAAAATGTTTGTGTTTGTTAATATCTAAGTTGTTCTAATTTTATTTTTTACATATCAGTACATTATTGGAAATATAATTATGCATTTATAGATTATCCTGCTGTGTTTTTAACTTCTGTTGTGTTTCATAACTGCATCATGTCTAGTCAGGAGTGGTGCAATATTTCTGTAATAAATTCAAATTTCAACAGTTTTTTTATGTTGTCACACCTCTTTCAGTTCAAAAGCCTTGGCAAAACTGAACATATGATGCAATTAAAAAACCTTTGTGGCTTTGTGCAGGTGCAGATGTTGTTCCACACATAAAGCGACTCTTTTATCTTTTTAAAGAGAAATATTTACAGCACCCATCAGGTTGTCCTTTGTGACAGCACTAAGGTAGGTGATGATTGGGGGATAATGACACTCCTGCAGAGGAAGCCTTTGAGATCCCCCAGCATCCCCCTGCATTGTTTTGTCATGAGTGTGTTAGAAACATGTCATATAGACACATCTTGTTTTCCCTTCAGGACTTTTAAACTACGATGGAAATGACCCGAAACAAAGACGCTGTCAAAGCATCATGTAGAGATGTCTCTTGGTGCTCTGACTGGTGTCCTGTGTCGTCCTGCTTCATGCAAATCTCTTTCAAACTAAAGGAGCAACTGAATCGGCAGCCTCAAAATTACACAGCATGAAAATGACAAAATGCAAAGCATTCTCTTGGTAAAAAGCAATTTGGACAACGGACAGGCGTGATGATGATGCTATGATTTTCCTATTTACATGCTGTCACTGCTAATTTTATTTTTCTGACTCTTTTATACACAAACTGATTAACCATACCTTCAGTGAACAGGTGTATCCCTTACATTTAAACTCAATTGCTATTTACCAAACCCTAAGCTTGAAGTTTAAAATTATATTTACATATATATGTTTTAATTTCAATTTAGAAAACTATGCCCAGATAATGAAAACAGCCAAACAGATGTAGGTCCCTATAACACCTGGTTAAATACAAACACACAAACATATACTGCCATCAGTCCTGCTTACTTCATGTTGTGCTTTATGACATCTGAAGGGATATAAAAGAAAATCACCAAACTTAAGAGGAAGACTCAAGCATTGTGTAATGCGTTAAATTTACAAATTTACAGAAACACATTTACAATCTTACCAAAACACATTTACAAATTTACCGAAACACATTTACAAGTTTACCGAAACACATTTACAAGTTTACCGAAACACATTTACAAATTTACAGAAACACATTTACAAATTTACAGAAACACATTTACAATCTTACCGAAACACATTTACAAGTTTACCGAAACACATTTACAAGTTTACGGAAACACATTTACAAATTTACAGAAACACATTTACAAGTTTACCGAAACACATTTAAAAGTTAAAAAAAGAAACACTTTTATAAGTTTAACAAAACACATTTACAAAGACATGACCTGGAAGTGATACTGCAGGGATGAGGTTAGGGTCGGGACAAGACCAAAGTGGTAACAGTAATGGAATCGATCCTGCCAGCAGCTCAATCTGCAGAGATGTTTTGCCCGTTTTGCAGAATCTATTTTCAAGTTTTAGGGACCTTTTGTGGTGATTGTGGACATAGTTTGGACTTTGAGAAGGGAGAGGGAGAAGAGGTCGGTTTTATGGACTGCCTCGTAAAGTATTTAAACGAAGGCCACTCATACAGTGTGATTGTTGACATGATGGAACGGCTTCACAGTGTCCGCCTGTCTTTGTGGACCGTGAAAACGAAATAAAATAATGCCGGATTCTACCGCAGAAAAAACTATTAATTTGAAGTAGATATCAGAAACGCCATCAGACCTGTTCCCCCTAAAACTTGAAAATAGATTCGGAAAAACGGGCAAAACATCTCTGCAGATTGAGCTACTGGCAGGATCGATTCCATTACTGTTACTACTTTGGTCTTGTCCCGACCCTAACCTCATCCCTGCAGTATCACTTCCAGGTCATGTCTTTGTAAATGTGTTTTGTTAAACTTGTAAAAGTGTTTCGGTAAGATTGTAAATGTTTTTCCTTAAATAGGAAACTTTTTAACTGATTGGAATGTTTGTATAAATGTATTGAAATAACTTCTTGTTAAGTGCCTTGAGATGACATCTGTTGTGAATTGGCGCTATATAAATAAACTGAATTGAAATGAATTGAATTGAATTAAACTTGTAAAAGTGTTTCGGTAAATTTGTAAAAGTGATTCGGTAAACTTGTAAATGTATTTTTGATGGTAGACAGAACTAATGACAGATTAGCAAAGCACAGGCACAGGATGAGCTGCTTCTGAGATCTCGCGAGAGCTGTGCATAAGTAATATGGGGGTAAACTGGTAAAACAAACAAACTCGGGTAAAAAGAAACCATAACATTTGAGCCAAATATAGCAAACGTTTAATAATAATAACCATTATTTTGTATTTCTCCATAAACAAACTGGACGAGGAAACCTTGCACAGCCTGGAAAGCTACTTGGACGAGGGCTTTGACAACATTGTTATGGGCAAGCCACAGAAATCCACCTCTGCTATGCCGACAAGCACACCATCACAAAAACGCACTCGTTCTGAGCCCAGCACCTCCACCATCTCTCCAGAGAAAAGCTACAGCGATGTCCTGGACTCAATAGATAAGAAGCTAACCAGCCTAGACACTCGTCTGGCCCTGGTTGAGGTTCTACACAAAGAGTTTCAAGCTCTAAGGGAATCCCTGGAGTTCAGCCAACAACAGGTAGCATCGCTCGCTGCAGAAAACCAAACACTTAGGGAGAGTGTAAAGAAACTCACCGAGGGGATGACGCAGCTGTCCGGAGAAAGTAAGAGGATGAAAGAAACTATCTTGGATATACAGGCCAGGGGAATGTGGGACAATCTTGTTTTTTCCGGGATCCCAGAACAGGCTGAGGACGACACTGAATCAACCGTCTGAGATTTTCTCCAACATCAGTTAAAGCTCCCAAGCAACACGGTAAAAAACATCACTTTTCACCGCGTCCACCGGCTCGGAGGTAAGAAGCCCAACAACAGCCGGCCGCGACCAATTGTTGCTAAATTCGAGCATTACAAGCAAAAAGAGCAGGTAAGAGGCCAGGGCAGAGAGCTGCGGGGAACGAATTACAGCGTTAACGATCAATATCCGAAAGAAATCCTGGATAGAAGGTGCGTTTTGTTCCCAATCAGGAAGAAATATATCAGTGAAGGCACCAGAGCTACAGTAGCGGTAGATAAACTGTATGTTAATGGGCAGCTGTTCAGGGACCCCCAGCTTACTCCTTGGCTTTATTAGTCATGTAACACTAGTCAGATAACAGTTGTTTTATCAGTCAACTATAATGTAATGTTAGCACAGCTCAGTTGTTTACATTACTCAATGTGGGCGGGGCCAGGGCTAAGCACTGGGATACAGGCTCTTTTTTCTTTTCTCATCTTCACATGTCTATCACCAAATGTCTTTGTCACCCCTTTTTCCTTCTTTAATCACTCACACACACATACATAATTTTTTCATAATATACACTACCGTTCAAAAGTTTGGGGTCACATTGAAATGTCCTTATTTTTGAAGGAAAAGCACTGTACTTTTCAATGAAGATAACTTTAAACTAGTCTTAACTTTAAAGAAATACACTCTATACATTGCTAATGTGGTAAATGACTATTCTTGGTGCAATATCTACATAGGTGTATAGAGGCCCATTTCCAGCAACTATCACTCCAGTGTTCTAATGGTACAATGTGTTTGCTCATTGGCTCAGAAGGCTAATTGATGATTAGAAAACCCTTGTGCAATCATGTTCACACATCTGAAAACAGTTTAGCTCGGTACAGAAGCTACAAAACTGACCTTCCTTTGAGCAGATTGAGTTTCTGGAGCATCACATTTTTGGGGTCAATTAAACGCTCAAAATGGCCAGAAAAAGATAACTTTCATCTGAAACTCGACAGTCTATTCTTGTTCTTAGAAATGAAGGCTATTCCATGCGAGAAATTGCTAAGAAATTGAAGATTTCCTACAACGGTGTGTACTACTCCCTTCAGAGGACAGCACAAACAGGCTCTAACCAGAGTAGAAAAAGAAGTGGGAGGCCGCGTTGCACAACTGAGCAAGAAGATAAGTACATTAGAGTCTCTAGTTTGAGAAACAGACGCCTCACAGGTCCCCAACTGGCATCTTCATTAAATAGTACCCGCAAAACACCAGTGTCAACATCTACAGTGAAGAGGCGGCTGCGGGATTCTGGGCTTCAGGGCAGAGTGACAAAGAAAAAGCCATATCTGAGACTGGCCAATAAAAGAAAAAGATTAAGATGGGCAAAAGAACACAGACATTGGACAGAGGAAGACTGAAAAAAATGTGTTGTGGACGGATGAATCCAAGTTTGAGGTGTTTGGATCATAAAGAAGAACGTTTGTGAGACCCAGAACAACTGAAAAGATGCTGCAAGAATGCGTGACGCCATCTGTTAACCATGGTGGAGGTAATGTGATGGTCTGGGGTTGCTTTGGTGCTGGTAAGGTGGGAGATTTGTACAGGGTAAAAGGGATTCTGAATAAGGAAGGCTATCACTCCATTTTGCAACGCCATGCCATACCCAGTGGACAGCGCTTGATTGGAGCCAATTTCATCCTACAACAGGACAATGACCCAAAACACACCTCCAAATTGTGCAAGAACTATTTAGAGATGTAGCAGGCAGCTGGTATTCTATCGGTAATGGAGTGGCCAGCGCAGTCACCAGATTTGAACCCCATTGAGCTGTTGTGGGAGCAGCTTGACCGTATGGTACGCAAGAAGTGCCCATCCAACCAATCCAAATTGTGGGAGCTGCTTCTAGAAGCGTGGGGTGCAATTTCTCCAGATTACCTCAACAAATTAACAGCTAGAATGCCAAAGGTCTGCAATGCTGTAATTGCTGCAAATGGAGGATTCTTTGACGAAAGCAAAGTTTGATGTAAAAAAAATCTTATTTCAAATACAAATCATTATTTCTAACCTTGTCAATGTCTTGACTCTATTTTCTATTCATTTCACAACGTGTGGTGGT
Organism: Valencia hispanica; assembly: GCA_963556495.2. Classification (NCBI taxonomy): domain Eukaryota; kingdom Metazoa; phylum Chordata; class Actinopteri; order Cyprinodontiformes; family Valenciidae; genus Valencia; species Valencia hispanica. Next base: position 23,534,698 of record OY747705.1, on the reverse strand, counting down.
GAATAAGTGTGACTTTTCATAGAAAACAAAATTGTTTGGGTGACCCCAAACTTTTGAACGGTAGTGTAACTATTTCTTTCTCTCTCACCCTCACCCTTCACACCTTCACAAGTTTCTTCTATTTCTCTCTTTCTTATATCTCGGCTTTTGGATTTTCAATCAGGCAACCCCAAGCACAAACTAATAATACACATGTGTTTATCTGTTTCTATGGAGATATGGACTTTAAAACTTTTATCTCAAAACTATGACTACTCTAAGGTTTGTCACGTGGAATATTCATGGAGCTGGCACCAGAGAGAAAAGAGTTAAGATTTTTAACCAGCTTAAAAGATTGAAGGCAGATGTCGTCTTATTACAAGAAACCCATAAATCTACCTCAGCTGCAGATGATCTTAAATCCCCTGAGTTTCCTAATGTGTTTTCTGCATGCTATAACTCTAGACAAAGGGGAGTAGCAATATTAATAAATAAAAATGTAAATTTTACATTAATAGATACAGTTACAGATCCAGAGGCTAGATTTATTATAGTAAAACTATCTTTACATAACCAAAAGTTATGTATTGTCAGTATATATGGTCCAAATGTTGATGACCCCTCATTCTTTCATTCCTTCTTCTCGGTGCTCCTTGAACACATGGATTGCTCACTTCTTCTTGGGGGCGACCTCAACTTTGGTTTAAATGAAGAAATAGACAGGCTCAACACAGCATAGTCAAACAGTACATGTGCGATTATGGACTTTGTGATGCATGGCGATCTCTTCACCCCAATGACAAAAAATATACTTTCTTCTCAAATGTCCACCATTCATATTCTCGACTGGATTATTTGTTAGTCAGCAGCTCACTGTTGACTGACATTTCAGACACTGAGATACACCCTATAGCTGTTAGCAATCATGCTCCTGTTTCTTTAACTTTAGTAGATAAAACAGAAACACCTCAAAGCAAAAATTGGAGATTTAATACATCCTTACTTAAGGATAAAGAATTTAATAAATATTTAGAAAAAGAGTGGGCCTCATATTTGGAATATAACAACCTCCCTGGTACGTCGCCATCCATTCTTTGGGAGGCAGGAAAAGCTGTGATTAGAGGTAAAATAATCTCATTCTCATCAAATAAAAAGAAAAATGGAAAAAAAACGTATTCAGGAATTAGAAGAAACTATTAATTAATTAGAAGCTTCTCTAGATGAGGAGAGACTAGGCAAAATCCGTAAAGCAAAGCTAGAATTAAATCAAATTATTAATAAACAGACCCAGTTCTTAATTCAAAGACTTAGGATAGAAAACTTTGAACTAGGTAATAAATCAGGTAGATTTTTGGCTAACCAGCTAAAAATTAATAAAGAAAAAACAACTATATCTGCTATTAAAGATCAGACCGGGAATACAGTAAATGATCCTGGAAGAATAAACAACACATTTAAAGAATGTTACAAGGCTTTATACTCACCAGAGATAAATCCATCAGATCATGAAATTGAAAAATTTTTGAATAACATAACACTACCTAAATTATCTGAAAGTCAAGCGATGGCCCTGGATTCACCACTAACAGCGGCTGAACTCCAGGAGGCCCTCCAAGGCATGCCCAATAAAAAGGCTCCAGGCCCAGATGGATTTCCAGCAGAGTTCTATAAAGAATTCTGGAATATTCTGGCACCAACATTCCACAGAATGCTACAGGAAACCAAGGAAAATGGCAGACTCCCACCAAATATGAATTCTGCCTACATTAGTCTTCTACTAAAATCAGGTATAGACCCTTTGTTTCCCACCAGCTATCGTCCCATATCCCTTGTTAATGTTGATCTTAAAATAATCTGCAAAGCCCTCGCAAAAAGGATAGAGAAAGTAACCCCTCTTATAATACATCCTGATCAAACTGGTTTTATTAAAGGGAGACATTCATCCACAAATTCATGTAGATTAATAGATTTAATAGATTTTTCTTACTGTAAAAACATTAAAACTAATATATTATCTTTAGATGCAGAAAAAGCATTTGATAGAGTTAACTGGAAATTCTTATTTGTAACCTTACATAAATTTGGCTTTGGAAATTATTTTATAAACTGGTTGAAAATATTATACAGTTCACCAACAGCATGTATCAGGACTAATAACCAAACATCATCTAGGTTTTATCTTCAGAGAGGTACCAGGCAGGGATGTCCTCTCTCTCCCTCCCTGTTCGCTATTTTTATTGAACCACTAGCTGCAGCAATCAGGCAAACTCACAATATTAAAGGCATAAAATGCAATAACATAGAACATAAAATTAGTCTTTATGCAGATGATGTATTACTTTTTCTCCAGCATTCACAAACCTCTTTCTCTCAGGTAATCGGGTTGATAAACTCTTACTCAAATGTTTCAGATTATTCTATAAATTGGTTAAAATCTACAGTTCTTCCAATCAATTGTTCTATCCAGAATCCAACTAATACACAACTGCAGTCAGGGAATATTACCTATTTAGGTATCAATGTCTCACCAAGACTGGGAGATTTAATAAAGCTAAACTACATCCCACTTTTAAAAAAAGTGGAAGATGATCTTGCTAGATGGAAATCCCTACCCATATCACTTATGGGAAGGGTTGCTTCAATAAAAATGATGGTTTTGCCCAGAATCAACTACTTATTGATCCCAAGTAAACCATCACTAGACTGGTTTAGATCTCTGGACTCCTCTATCTCTAAATTTCTTTGGAAAGATAAACCCCCACGTATCAGTTTAAAAACACTGCAGAAGACCAAAGAAAAAGGAGGTCTAGATCTACCAAACTTCCATCATTAGTTTTTAGCTAACAGGCTCCAATACATCTCAAGATGGTTAAAACATAGCTACCTAGACGAGTCCTGGATAGACGTAGAACAGACACTATGTAATAAGATAAAACTTTCAGACCTACCATTTATTAGCTCAAATATAAAACAATATGAATGGTTTAAAAGCATAAATATCAGCTCCTCTCTGACAGCATGGTGGGAGTTTCTAAAAATGACAGAGTCCACAATAATCCCATGCAGACGTACTCCCATCTGGAATAACCCCGACATCTTGCAAAAAAAATGTATGATAAGTTTTCCAGTCTGGAGGTGCAATGGAATTGAATACCTGGAACATATATTTGAAGGAACAGACTTTATCCCATTTAATACATTAATTACACAATATGGAATTGATAAAAACAAATTCTCACAATATCAACAAATGAAATCTATTATTAAAGGTAAATTTAGGCTCAATACAGCTGAATTACCAATTCCAGCAAGAGTTTTAGATTTTCCTAATCTCAACCCCCCCAAATTGCTGTCTAAAATATACAAAACTTTATCTACATTAGATGAATCAATAGCCATCCCTATTTCAAAATGGGAGGTGGATTTATCAGCCAACTTTGACCAAAACGTCTGGTCTCAGATATGTTTAAGAACCTTTAAAATAACAAAAAATCCTCATTTGCAATTAATGCAATACAAAATCCTTCATAGAGTACACTATACAGGTCAACGAATGTTTAGGATGGGTTTTACATCGTCTAATACCTGCTTACAATGCACAAGCAATATACCAGATACTTATGTTCATGCGCTTTGGTTCTGTCCAAACTTTTAAGAAATTTTGGTGCCAGATATGTGAGGACTTATCAAAGTGTCTGAAATGTAACATCCCACCATCTCCCTCAATTTGCCTGTTAGGAAATTTAAATGATGTCACCATGGACACAAAGTCAGTTCTAATGGTTCACATTGCCTTATGCATCGCTAAGAAAACTATCCTCCTGAACTGGAAAAATAAAAAATCTCTTAATATTAATCAGTATAGAAATCTCTTGTTGGACCATATTGGTCTTGAGACGGCCTCTGGCTCCATATCTGATCAATCTCTCTGGGCTCCTTTGATCGGCTCCATCACCTAGTGGGGGTGGAGGGCACTTGGTTTTGTCGTTTGGGATACTGTTGCTGATGTGGGGGTTTTGGGGTTGGAGGCATCTGGGGGGGACCCCAGGGGGTGGGATCACTGGGCGGATGGGGCGCTGGACGTCGTGGCCGGCCTGGGGTTGGGCTTTGGGTGGTAACTCCTGATGTCTGCATGCGGTGCCTTAGGGGGGTTGCACTGGCGGACATGGGTTACTGGCCTGGTGGCCGTGCTGCGCCTGGGTAGGGTCTGGGGTGGTCCTTGGGATTCGGGGCTCTGGGACGCCGCGCCCCCTAGCTGTGGTCCTGGCTGGGGGTCGGCCGACGTGGGGTCTCTGTTGCCTGTGGGGGTCGGGGCCGGCCGTCGGCCGGCATGTGCAGCCGCCTCTCTCTTTTTCTCTGGGCCGATTGTCTCGCCTTGTTTGCTGGTTGGGGTGCCTGGCTGCTGGTCGTGGCGGCTGGGTGGCATTTCTGGGCCGGATCAGTCCTTTTTCGCACTGGACTTGGCTCCTGGGTCTTGGTCTTTGTGCGGGGCGCTGGGGTCGGGAATTTGGCCGGGTTTGGTCGGACTTGTGGGGGGACTGGCCGCGTGGTGGGCGTGCAGGGCAGGGTGGGAGGGGCGCTGGGTTTGGTCTCCTGCCGGGCCGTTCAGCAGCAGTGGTCGCTCTACAAGGAATGGGGCTGGTGGATGTCGGCCTGGTGAGTCGGCCGCCCAGCTCATCGGTGGGGAGGGGTGAACTCAACCTGGGTGTCTAGTGTCTTTTGTGTTTTGAGAGTAGAGCGAATGTCAGAGTGGGTTTAGTTCCCCTTCTGGGATGGGGCTGGGGGGACTGCCTTGGGGTCCGTGGGGCTTTGTGGTGCTGTGGCCGTGGGCCCCAGGTCGAACGTGCCATGGCCTCCCTCCCCTGGTGGATCCCGGTGAACAGCAGTGCCTATTGGGGTCAGTGGGGGAGCTGGCTCCCTGGGAAGACATTTTGTCTCCCAGTCCTTCCCTCCCCATCCCTGGACACCTCTGTCCACCCGCTCCATCACTTTACCCCTCATATAGGGTTTTGGGGCATGGGCACATCAATGGGGTGTGGCGTGGCATCCTGGGTCCCAATTTTAATATACAACTTAGACCCTCCCACTTATAACATTCTCACGCGACACATATGTAGGGACTTTGGGGTGGGCACACTTTTCGGCATCCAGAGGGGGAGCGGTTCAATCAGCTTCACCTCTGGTGCCGGTGCCCACTGTTAAACCACATATAGACATTGAGGGCTCGGGGTGGGGGTTGGGGGATGTGTGGCTGCCTTCCCCACATCCCACCCCTCTGTTTTAAATGCACATTATAACAACACTTATCAACACCATACTGGAGCAGGAGGATGGAGGCTCGGGGTCTTTTCACACCCCTGTTCTCTACGGGCCATCAGGGGTTGGGGTCCGGAGGAGGAACAGGCGGTCTGGTCGGGGTCCTGGGCTGTCGGGCTGCTTTACCACTGTGGGGCCCTTGGCGGTCTGCTTGTCTCCTTCCTAGAAGGTAGGGGGTCCATCTCCCGGGTCCGGGGGCTGGTGGCTCTACTGGGGCATCGGTCCCTGGACCTGGGAGCATAAAGTGTGTATGGGGTGTGTGAGTGAGGGTATAGCGTCATTTTTTTGGGTATCTTGGTGAGTCAGTGAGAATGTATGGGTTTAAGAGGGAGGGAACGTATGACTGTGTCTGTATGTCTTTGTCTGTATGTCTTTGTCTACCTGTCAGGTTGGATCTTGTTCTGCCCCCTTGCCTGGCGCACCTCAGGCCTTACACTTAATGGGGGGCCTATGGACGTCTTTGCTCCGATCTCCTTCATGTCTGCATCAATTCCTGGGAGACGGATTGATGCCTGCTCACACCAACTATCGAACACTCTTATGGAGAAACCTTATATGCACCAGCATGCTAACACACACACATAGATGGGGTCTCTGGTGTTTAAGGATATATTCTTGGGCTGAGGTTATCATTACTAGAGCTTGATTAATCGGTACCATGAGTTTTTCTGTGACATTGTTGTATTTTTATATCTATTTTTGTGTGATGTGGTTGTGTAATTCTTAGTTCACAATGTTTGGTTTGTTTTGTCGATGTTCCTTCTTCGTGTTTTGTTTTGTTTTTCCCCCTCTCTCTGCTGTCCTGTGGGTATGGAGGCAGACTTGAATGTCTTCCTGTGTTTTCTTTGTTCCCCTTCCACTCTTGTATTTTCAACTCACCCTCTCTCTTGACATTTTGTTTCCTACCTCTCTTCTTCATCTTCCTTCTTTCTTCTCCTTAATTTTCCGTCTCCGTGTCCATAACATCAGGAAATTAAACCCCAACAATTCATAATAAAGATTTTTCACACATGTATCAAGTGGAGTACTGTAGCAAAAGCTGTACTGCTCCGCTTGTGAAAGTAAATCTGTTGGGCTTCTACTTGGTACTCAGACACCAATTCTGAGCTCCACACTGCAAAACAGGACACGTATAAAAAAAAAACAAAAAAAAAACTTGTAAATGTGTTTCGGTAAATTTGTAAAAGTGTTTCGGTAAACTTGTAAATGTGTTTCGGTAAATTTGTAAAAGTGTTTCGGTAAACTTGTAAATGTGTTTCGGTAAACTTGTAAATGTGTTTTGGTGAATTTGTAAAAGTGTTTTGGTAAAAATGTAAAAGCGTTTCAGGTTAATGTAATTTTGTTTTGCACTTCCCGGCCCCCTCACATTCACTGGCCACCATCTCAGTTTTCAACCCCCACCCCCCCTTCCCCTCTCCCCCGGATAAAAGTACCCTGGGACCCAAAATTAAGAACAATATAATGATCACTTTCTCATCGAGTTTAATACAATTAGTCCGGTGTAGTAAAAACACTGTAATGCCATGTACTGATAAATGGACAGTATTATAAGGTCATAAGATATGTGCAAGCTGCACACATTCTGGACGGATGGACTGAGTGACTGTCTTTCTGTCTGTCTGTCTGTCTGTCTGTCTGTGTTGCTAACTAACAGACAGACAGTCAGACTAACAAAAAAACAAACCCTGGCAAAAACATAACATCCTTGGTGGAGGACATAACATAATTACAAAATAACAAATTAATGCATAAGAAACACATTTTCAAAATATATATTTTTTCAATATAAAACTTATTAAACTAATACTTATAGTAGATAATGTGTATATGTTGGGACACAGAGTGAGCTATTTTTGTCTGGTTTACATAACCATCAATAATTATGATCAATAATTTAATATTAATAAAATTGTTGATGAAGTTCAAGTTTGAATCTATCAATTAATGTTCGGGGCACCAGCTTCTCCAGGAGAAGCACTTGTAATAACAGACACCCAGTCTCTTCTGAAAAGTATAAGTTCAAAACGGCATGGACAATATTTGAACCCATACACCAAGTAATCACAGAAAACTTCTCTTTAAGCTAAGGGGAAATTATTAAGAAAATAGATCAACATTACAGCCAAAAGATTTTGTCAATAATTCCAATCTATTTTGAAGCATGCAACTAACTACTACCAATCTTAGAAAATGAGTAATATGTGGATGGAACAAACACAAATAAGGGAAAGTCATGCGTTGGTTCTTCCCGTAGGTGGAAGCCAAGGCATGCGCAGATGTGGATGCTAAAGTGGGGTAGCCACCAGGAGGTTGGCTAATCCCTCGCTCCAAGGGGGTTCAAACAAAGACCAGACGCGTGGGGAACAAAGACCAATGAAATTTGCTTTTCTAACAAGATTAGAATAAATGAACCGGTTCAGTTCTATTTTGAGTTAAGGGAGGTCCAGTCCACAAAAAGGGGAGCAAAATTTGTCCGTAGTTGAGCAAAAGAGAGAAACAGAACCTTGCGCAGGGTTCTTTTGAACCTCGGTCCGAGTTGCAGGGCGGACGGCTGCGAGTCGATGTCCTAGACAGCCCGGCGGTCGAAAAAAAACTGGGTTAAAGAACTGTCTGGGAACAGTCCTACTGCCCACCAGGCTGGATGCACGGACAACGCTGGGTAGACAGTGGCACTTCAAAGATTCAAAAGGGTTCCTTTCCCACCCAGCAGGTCAGAAATAAGGGGATTCAACGGTGGGGAGCATGGCTCATTCCATTGCAGAGCAATGCTGGACTACAAATCATGGCGCTCTCTGCTGCCCCTTTTATATACTTTGTGATATCCTCGTTGGACACGGACCAATGGGAATGTGTTGGGGTCACAGCTAGGAATGCTGGGAAATGCAGTCTGTTCAGTTGATTTGTGGAAAATGGATCCTGACATATATATATGTAAGTACTTCCTGTAAAAATATATAATGTTTACTGTATCTTTTTGGCCCACAAATGGCAAAGCAGGCTTGGCAAATGGAAAATACTATTAAAATAGCAAAGCTTATGTAAAAAGAAGAGGTCTCACTTCAACATAAACTATAGGTTTATCCCAGTCTGTGGATTTACATGCAGTGAGAGAAAACCAAAAATATTACCTTAGTCAGACTAAATGCATGTATACATGTACACTAAGGTACCTTAGGCCGAAGTCGAACCGAACTGGCCCATTCCTATTCAAGCTAAAACATACATAATGCGGTTAAAAATCAAAATTCTTCTGTATGTATACAGCAGCTCAGCTTAGTTGAGCTATTAGCAGCCTGGATACTCCCCCTTCTAGAAGTGACGAAACAGCAGAAGCAGGAATAATACGACAACAACACAGCAGCAACAACACATATAACACAATCAAACAGTATAATATGTATAGAATGTACTGTGCTGCAGCGTTGTTGTTGTCCATTTCTTTTTTCATTGTGCTCATCCTGGTTTTCTCCATCTGCTTTACTGCTGCGAGCATTTATTTACCGTCTGTGTGACGCTCTGGGCCAACTGGAAGAATGCCAGTGCGAAATGTTGTGTATCGCCACCTATTTCAATTCAATTCAGTTTATTTATATAGTGCTGATTCACAACAGATGTCATCTGAAGGCACTTTACAAGAAAGTCATTTCAATACAAACATACCAATCAGTTTAAAGTTTTAGCTAGTTTTCTACTTAAGGAATCCCAGCAGATTATATCGAGTTATTGACTGGCAATTGTGCCCCGTTGATGCAGACTCCAACCACAGCAATCCCTCGTACTGAGCAAGCATGTAGCGACAGTGGAGAGGAAAAACTCCCCTTTAACAGGAAGAAACCTCCTGCAGAACCTGGTTCAGTACAAGCAGCCATCTGCCACGACCGTCTGGGGGTTCAAAAAGACAGAGCAGAGACACTGAAAGAACAAAAAGAACTGATGGAAGAGCACTTTCTATGTTACAGAAAGTAAAAAGTTGATAACACGACACAGTGGATGTTCAGTTACTGGAGTGTCCCCCGTCCAACAGGGCATTGCAGCAAAGCAGGAAAGCTGCAACCTACACCTAGTCACCAGACTAGGTGTAGCTTCTATGGAGTAAAAAACACTAAAAGAAAACAAAGTTAACAGTTGAAATAACAGAAAATAATGCAACTGGAAAGTAGTAGAAGAGAAAAGTAGCAGAGTGAAGAAAAGGGGTCAGTCTGTCCTCCAATAGTCTAAGCCTATAGCAGCATAACTACAGAGATAGCTCAGGATGACCTTAGCCACTCTAACTATACGCTTTATCAAAAAGGAAAGTTTTAAGTCTGGCCTTAAAAGTAAACAGAGTGTCTGCCTCATGGACTAAAGCTGGGAGCTGGTTCCACAGGAGAGTAGCCTGATAACTAAAAGATCTGCCTACCATTCAATTTTTAGAAATCCTAGGAACTACAAGTAAACCTGCAATCTGAGAGCGAAGTGCTCTGTTAGGAACACATGGAACAATCAGATCTCTGATGTATGATGGAGCTTGATTATTAAGGGCTTTAAATGTAAGAAAGAGGATATTAAATTATATTCTGGATTTACAGGGACAAATAAAGAGAGGCAAAAACAGGAGAAATGTGATCTCTCTTTTTAATATTCATCAGAACTCTTGCTGCTGCATTTTGGTTCAACTGAAGGCTTTTAATTGCATTTTGTGGACTTCATGATAGTAAAGAATTACAGCAGTCCAACCTTGAGGTAACAAATGCATGGACTAGTTTCTCAGCATCACTCCTGGACAGGATGTTTCTAATTTCAGCAATATTCCTGAGGTGAAAGATGGAAATCCTAGAAACCTGTTTAATATGAGATTTGAATGTCATGTCTTGGTCAAAAATAACGTTGAGGTTGTTTACGTTATTACCGGAGGCTAATTTAATATCATCAAGATGAAGTAATTGACTAAGCAGTTTCTTTTTTAGAACTTCTGGTCCAAAGACTGCAACTTCTGTCTTGTCAAAATTTAAGAGCAAAAAGTTTAGAGTTTTCCATGTTTTAATGTCTTCTAGACATGCCTGTAATCTACCTAATTGACTGGATTCATCAGGATTTATGGGGGGATGTAGTTGTGTATCATCGGAATAGCTGTGGAAATCTATCCCATGCTGTCTAATGGTTTTACCAATTGGAACCATATATATATATATCTATATATATATATATCTATATATCTATATATCTATATATATATATATCTATATATATATATATATATATATATATATATACAGTAAAAAGAATTGGTCCAAGCACAGAACACTGTGGTACTCCACAAGTAACCCCTGAGTGTGAAGAAGATTTATCATTTTGCATGAGTAAGCCGGAATATGCCAGACAATTTCTTTTTAAAACCAGCCTAGTGCTGTTCCTTTGATCCCTGCAACATGTTCAAGCCTTTCTAAGAGAATATTGTGATCGACTGTGTCAAAAGCAGCACTGAGATCTAACAAGACCAGAACAGTTACAAGTACATTCTCTGATGCCATGAGAATGTCATTAGTGACCTTCACCAGTGCTGTTTCAGTGCTATGATGAGCTCTAAAACCTGACTGAAACTCTTCAAGGAGGTTGTTACCGTTTAGATGCTCACATATTTGATTAGCAACTATTTTCTCAAGGATTTTAGATAAGAAAGGAAGGTTAGATATAGGTCTGTAATTCACTAAGTCATCTTGATCGAGCAAAGGTTTCTTATGTAAAGGTTTAATTATAGCAACCTTACATTCCTGTGGTACGTATCCATTTACTAAGGATAAATTCATCATATCCAAAATGGGGCCAGGAACCAAAGGAAACACTTCCCTAAATAATTTGGTTGGGACTGTGTCCAACATACAAGTTGAAGGTTTAGATACGACTAGTATTTTTGATCATTCTGAAAGCTCGACTGAATCAAAACAGTCCAAACACAAATGAGGTCCTACAATTCTCTCCGATGCTGCCTCACTTTCTGAGAGACAAGTAATGATGTTTGGGAGGATGCCAATGATTTTATTTTAAATATAATTAGTTTTATTTATAAATAATCCCATAAAGTCATCACTACTAAGAGCTGGGGGAATAGTTGGCTCAACAGAGCTATGACTCTGTGTAAGTTTGGCAACTGTACTAAAATGAAACCTAGGATTGTTCTTATTCGCCTCTATTAATGATGAAAAATATGCTGTTCTAGCTTGTGCAATGGTCTTTTTATACAGGTGCAGACAATTTTTCCAGGTTAAATTGGAATCCTCTGGGTGTGTAGAGCGCCATTTTTTCTCCAATTGCCTAGTATTCTGCTTTAAAGTACTCAGCTCTGCATTGAACCAGGGGAGTCAAGCTCCTATGGCTAATCACTTTCTTTTTTAAGGGTGCTACACTATCTAATTCCAAACGCAATGAGGAAGTAACGCTATGAACCAGACAATCGATTTCTGAAGGGTTAGAGGTGGAATTGCTGCCCTCCACTGTATTACTCTGAGACTCTGAGGAAAGTAAGAATGGAACAGATTCTTTAAAAGTTGTTACAGCATTGTCTGATAAAGCTACCTACTGTTGCGGAGTCGAGCATACTTCATTCAATAATTCAATAACATGTAAATTCAGATAAATGCTCCCATTCTGTTTAAGGTATTAGGTTTATGCTTGCCATAGCTCGAGTTAGATGTGCATGCACATGCACTGAGTGTCTCATGTATTTTTGGATAAAATATATTTGTTCTTCATTCAGTGAAGTTACTCGCACTGCGAAAAGTGTATTCTTTCCAAAAATGTTACTCAATTAAATGTAACTGAGTGCATGTAAAAAAACAACTTTAGACTTAGATAAAGATTCACCTTCCAGCAGGACAATAATAGCGATTGGCGATATAGACGTACATTTTTAATTATACTTTGTTAAGGTATTTATTGTAATATTGATTAAGTTAAAAATACAAAGGATCTAAAAATAACTTTGCACTTTTTTGGCAATAGGTTACACTGCTATGACTATATCAGTGGATGAAGTCAAAACCCCTTAAATACGCAGTTAAAATAAAATTTACCCTTTATCTAATGAGCTATTTCAGTACACCAAGTTGTGCAACTTTCCAGCTAACCACCACTCAGTAACTGCATTTATCATATGTCACATTCATGTATGTCGTCATGGGACAAAAAGTGGAAAAAACTATACGAGGATCATTCCCAGCCATATTGTCAGGTTTATGGATTTGCAAACTTCATCCTGTGCAGTTTTATTTTTTCCTAATAACAGTAAACAGCACATATATGCCTATCCCTAGACAATGACTCAAAATATTACAGCCAGAGCTACAATTGAATGGTTTAGATCAAAGCATATGGGTGTGTTTGAATGGCCCAATCAAAGTCCAGACCTTAATCCAACTGAGAAACTGTGGCAAGACTTGAAAATATATCTTTACTGATGCCTTCCATCAAGTACTACTGAGCCTGAGTTATTTGGAAAATAAGAATCTCACTCTCTAGGTATGCAAAGCACGTGAAAAAAGACCCCAATAGACCTTCAGCTGTAATTGTAGCAAAAGGTGATTCAAAAAATAACTGTGTGAGTAGGGCTGAATCCAAATGTGTAACACGCTGCCTTAATCTCCATCCACTTCAGTGCTACTGTATATCTACATGCTCCCACTAGCCCAGATTATAACAACAATGAGATTAGTTACCATCGCTATGCAGATGATACTCAGCTCTACATTACAATGTCACCAGGTGACTTTGAACCCATCCAAACCCAAAGTAAATGCATCAAGCAAATCAATGGATGGATGTGCCATAACTTTCTCCAGCTGATCCGAAACAAAACAGAAGTAATTCATTTTGGGCCAAAAGAGGAACGATCAAGAGTCACCAGACAGCTTCAATTAATACAGCTAGGAACTACTGATCAGGCCCGAAATCTAGGTGTGGTTATGGACTCAGACCTGAACCTCCAGGGTCACATAAAGGCAATAACAAGGTCAGCCTTCTATCACCTGAAGAACATTTCTAGGATCAAAGGACTGATGTCGCAACAGGACCTCGAAAAACTCACCCATGTGTTTATCTTTAGTCAGATTGATAACTGCAACAGCATCTTCACGGGTCTGCCTAAAAAGTCAATTAGACAGGTGCAGCTGATCTAGAACTCTGCTGCTCGTGTCCTCACTAGAACCAGGAAAGCAGAGCACATCACCCCAGTTCTAAAGTCCTTACACTGGCTCCCAGTGTAAGTCTCTAGCTCAGAGAATAGACTTCAAAATACTTTTACTAGTTCATAGATCATTGAATGGCACTCAGGTCCTCTAATACCAGTCTCTCAACATCCCTAGAATTAGAACCAACACGTAGAAGCAGTTTTCAGTTTCTATGCTCCTCTAATCTGGAACAAACTTCCAGAAAACTGCAAAGCTGCTGAAACACTTTAATGTCTGAGATAAATTTTAGTCAAATCACATGTTTGAGCTATTTTCTTTGCAGACACTTTATTGCACAAATTACAGTAGCCCTGGTAAAATTCACAGGCCAATAAGATTTGTTACATTTTTTCTTTTCAATCTCCCTTGTCTGCAATGATTTTGGTTCAACAACAAGAAAGAGGTTGGACAAAAGTAGAGTCCATGGGTGCACTTCACAGCAAACCCCACATCTGATCCAAAAAATAACTCAAAGGCCAAACTCAGACTTGTTGAAAAGTATGTTCATGACTTGTGTATCTAACTTAAAGCTAACACACCATGTTAGAAAAAGAACATCATACTGAGAGTCGAACATGGTGCCTTGCTCCTTCACGACCTGGAAGACATGCCATAATTGATCAAACCATGTATCTTGCTCTCCAGCATATAGTCTTCGGTTGGTGACCATAATCTCAAACATATTTGAATTATTCTACAGGAAAATAAACCAAAGCACATCAGCAAATAAACCTTTGAAGGAAAAGATAGGTTTTGGAATGATCTAATCCTAGTTCAGACTTAAATCCGTTTGACATGCTATAACCTTATACAGACAGTTCGTGTTCAAAAATCCTTTGATTTGGCTAAATGAAAAAAATTCTGGAATGAAGAGAGAACCAAAATGTATCCACAGCAATGTATTACACTTAATGCCGGTCGTAGTTGCACAACCAGTTTTAAGTTTTAGGGAGGGCAATTACATACAACCAGGTTGATTTTTATAGCTTTTTTGCTAATTAAATTAAACAATTATTTCAGTCTTTTTTGAATTTACTTAGGTTGTTTTTGGCAAATATTTTTTTACATTCAAAATTGAAAAAACTAAAATAATCTTTATGGGGGGGGCGGTACTTTTACACTGCTGTATGGTATCATTCAATCTTTCAGGGAAAGTCCTCAAAATATGCCTTCTATTAAAACTTTGCACTCTTTTCAATTTTATTAACTCAATATTTCAGAAGAAAGATTATGCAGTTTTAATTTGGAGTCAACGTTATTTTGAAGCAGGAGCCAAATTGTTCATACCTTGTTCTTCACATCTCAGCACATTGACTAGATCCATACATTTTTTATGTTCAGTCTATGGTAACAAGAGGAGACAGCGCATTGACCATTAATAAAAATGTCAAATTTTAGATTCTGCACTGGATGTCCTTTCAAGATCAAGACCCTACATCATATTTAGAGGAATATATATTGTTACTTTAAACCATTGGATTTACATGCCCATAATAGCCATGTTTGCATATTATTATACTGTATAGTTTTTTTCAGTGTCTCTGTACAGATGTATCCTTCCTTTGAAGTGTTATTTAGTTTTCAGTTAATTTACTGAATTGCTAATTTAAAAACCAGAACAAAATGCAAATATAGTTATTCTTTTTTCATTTAATGTTTGAAAACATAAAAAATCTCAAGGACCTCTGAGCAACATCCAATGGACTTTGCACTGTGTTGTTAGAAGCAAAGATAATCATGTGTGTCCTTAGGGACAACCTCTTTAATGAATACCCTAAGTCGATTATTGTGCTTAATGTCACTGACGGAAATAGGTAAGTTTTACTGAAAGGGTTGGAGACCAAAATGAGTCAATGCTCTTTCAGAGAGGAAACACACCCTTTTTTTATACACATGGAAGGGTTTTTGATTGCTTCAGTAGCCAAAATAATGCCACCTGCTTATATATCATTTTGTGTAAAAATTAGGATAGCCCATTAAATATCCAGTTCTTTATAAAGAAATCTTCACGTATCTATTTTTAATCTTGTTTTTTATTTATCTTTTGAAAAGACAGTGATTTGATTTTATTCAAACAGCAACAAACAAAAGTTGTTTTACTTAGTACAACCAAATCTATCAACAAAACCTTGTTTTCTAGCTAAGGAAAATGTTAGGACACCCTACCTCCAAAAAGCTAGTCCTATCCCTTTGGCTTAAATAACTTCAGAGCCATGCTTCTTGCAGCAGTCCACAAAACTCTGACATTAATTTTTCCATTTTGTCATTCTCAGCCCATCTTTGGTGTATTTGCTGGAATATTTTGGGTCATTGTCAATGTCGCAGGGTCCAGTTCTGCTCCAGTTTTTTAAACTTTATTTATAAATGGTTGTACAGTTTTTCTTATTTTCCTTCTGATAGGCATAGTGGATTCTTTTATGGTGAGCTGGCTAAGTCCTGCTGCAGCAAATCACATTTCCTCTTCCATGTTTCACAATTTGTATGAGCATTTTCTTTGTGTGTGAGTGCTGTATTTGGTTCAAGCCAAATATTGCCCTTTGTTTTTGCATCCAGAAAAAATGTATTTTAGACTCATCTATCTAAAAAACAATATTCTAGAGGTTCTGGTCTTTGTCCATGTTCTAACTTTCAGCCTGACCTTCATGTTTATCTTAGAGAAAAAAAGATTTCTTCCTTGCACACCATCCCCCGAAATGTACATTTGTGCTGTCTTTCGCTGACTGTACAGGCATCCATTTTTATACCCACAGTAGAAATAGTCTGCTGGAGTTTCTGCAACGACATTTGAGGGTTTTTGGAAATTTTCTTTTAGCATGTTGGAGTCCGATATCAGGGTGCCTTTTCTTGGACGGCCATACGTGAGCAAGTTGACAGATGTATTGAAGGTCCTCTGATGTTGACTCTTTTCTTGACAAGGGAATTACTGTTTCAAAACATTTTTGAGACCTTGCCAGGGATCCTCATAACCTCCTACTTTCTTTTCTCTGATGACTTCAGCTATTAGGATCTCATCACATCTAAGGTTTAAACAGGATAAATGAAGTTAATGTGTTAACTTAGGTTCGTGAGCAGGACCACGCCCTCACTCAGTAATCCACTCAGATTCCATTCACCTGACATCTCACACCTGAATCTCATCCTTAATTACTATGCGATCTATTTAAACCCTGCCTACCTAGCGATCAGGGTCGCTCAGACTGTTGTCTCGTAACCCCCCTCCCCCGACTCTTTATCTCGTCTCAGCATTACATCCCTACTTTTCTATCCCCTCATCCCTTCATCCCCTCCCTCATCCCTTCATCCCCTCCCTCACCCCTCATCCCCTCCTTTACCCCTTATCCCTTCATCCCTTCCTTCACTCCTCATCCCTTCATCCCCTCCCTCACCCCTCATCCCTCCACCCCCCCTCTCATCCCTTCATCCCCTCCCTCATCCCTTCATCTCATCCCTTCATCCCCTCTCTCATCCATTCATCCCCTCCCTCATCCATTCATCCCCTCCCTCACCCCTCATCCCTTCATCCCCTCCCTCATCCCTTCATCTCATCCCTTCATCCCCTCTCTCATCCATTCATCCCCTCCCTCATCCCTTCATCCCCTCCCTCATCCCCCCTCTCATCCCTTCATCCTTACATCCATCCATTCTCTCATTAGCTCTTTCAAAGTCCCAGCACTAACACCTGTTCTTTCAGGTTCTTTGTCTGGGAGGTCCTGAGTAGGCTCGATAAGAAAAAAGACGGATTTATGAAGACTGCACCCTCACACAGAATCTTCAAGCCTCTATCAGCGTATCCTCCCAGACACTTCATCGTTCCTACCCTTCTTCAATAAACATAATCCGATCTCTGTAAGCGTGGTCCTTGCTAATGAAAGCTTCTTTAAATTGCTGAGTAATTATATTCCCATCTTGTCCGCCTGATGTTATAGACCTTGGCTCTGTGCGGTTTTTGCCATAAATAGAAGAAATAAATGTGGGGTCATTCTAATTTGTTCCTCACCAGAAATATCATTTTTAGAATTACATTTTACATAAAACAGTTGAAGGGGTTTCGTCATATTTCTTGAATTTGTCACTATTGATAATAAATATCTCTCGCCCCTTGACCGCTGGAGATAGGCACCAGCCCCCCCGCAACCCTGCATTAGGATGGACGGGTATAGAAAATGGATGGATGGATGGATAATAAATATCCACATGTCCAGTGTTTGAAAAACACAGACTTTCATAATCATTTTTTCCACATCACCGTACCTCTTGTGTTTTATATTATTCTTTTCTTCCTTTCCTGCTTCCAGGCGTTGTCGCTTCTGCACCCTGAGTGTGAATTCTACTTTCAGCTGGAGAAAGAGGAACGCCTCTGCCAACATTACATTGCTGAGCACGAAAACAGAAGCGCGGAAGGTGTGTTTTCGCTTTTCAAAACAGGCAGCCTGTAAAAGCAGCTCATGAATCGAAAAGTGGCTGTGTGTGACATGAAATATACAGCAGGTGGTCACTGTTCACATTAAACGGGAAGAAATGCTTCACAGAGAACCATGAGTTGTCTGGGAAGATTGTTTATGGCCTGGAATAAAAACAGACTCAGTGATCTATCACTGGGATGCATCTGTAGAATAAAACATCAGGGGCGGTTTTTTAAAGATTAATAAGAAATTAAGGTCTGCTAGAGTGGTTTATAATTTTTAAATTGTAAATTCAGGTTTAAAGAGTTGCTGTTTGGAATAGCTGTTCACAGCATTTGCATATTTTTTTTCTATGACTACATAATCACAAATTCTGATTCTACTGAAACAGCAACACCATTAAACTTTCTCCCCTAAATCTCCTTTGGATAGGTTGTCGGCCATTATGGGATGAAGTTGTTTGCTGGCCTCAAGCTGTCATCGGCGAAACTGTGCAAAGAGGTTGTCCTGCAGTCTTTTCTCTGTTCAGAAACAACACAGGTAGGTGACTTACTTGGCTAGAATAAAAAAAAAGGGTTTAATCTCATGCTGTGATTAAATAAAAATATTTAAATTTAAATTGACTAATTGACCATTTAAATTGACTAAATATTTAATTTAGTCATTTATTCGCTGGGTTGGTTGGCCTGTGAGGCAGCCTCATCTGATTGTCATGGGTGGCTGCAATGTAATTAATGTTTATGTTACAAATGACTGTGTACGTCTACTAAATGAGCACACATTGTGGAAAACGTGGTTGTTTTGCAAAATGAGCAAATGAAGAGCTAGTATTTGAAATACGGTTGTGCTCCTTTGTGATTCTTTATTGCTTCAGGCGTTTGTCTTATTTACTTCATTTATGATGCATGTTAAAAACACAATAAGTTTGCGTTACACCTGCTTGTATGGTAGCTTTCTGCAGTCACTTTTCCAGCTGCATTTTATACATAGATGATGTTTAATTTTCTTAATTTTTAGAGATTTACTGTACTGATTTGTTTTAAACACTTTGTAAAATTAAATTTTTTAAATTGTGTGAACTGGTTTAAACGTCTGAGATTTCCTTCCACAAGCTTCTCACAATAGTTTGATGGACCTCTGGACCCTTCCACCTTACATACACACACCTTTTCAACTCTGCTTATTTATTTTCCAAAGAACTGAGGTCAGGGCTTTAAGATAGCCACTTCAAAACCCACTGCCTTTACGGTCCTTTGACTACTTTCTTAGTGATTCAGCAGTATGATTAGTCATTGTCCATCTAGAAATTCAATTTGTGCCCAAGTTTGAACTTACTGGTGTTTTGAGATGTGGCTTCAGTATTTTGACGTTTGTTCCTCTTGATGCCATCTATTTTGTGAAGTGCACTGGTTCCTCCAGCAGTAAAATACCCCTACAACATGATGCTGTCACCCTTGTACTTCACAGTTGGAATGGTGTTCACAGGCTTGTAAGTTTTCCCCTGTGACCTCCTTATGCAATGCCAATATCGTCAAACTTTTCATTTTAAGTTTCATCAGACCTGGACATGTCTCCAAAAATGAATGTCTTTGTCCCCGAGTGAATTTCCAAACTGCAATCTGCCTTTTTCTCTTCCTTTGGAAGGACGACTTCTGCCTGTCTGGTGGTATTTTAGTACATGTTGGTACAGAACTCATATCATTGTGGATAATGACATGATACCAGCTTCTGCCACCATCTTCATATGGTCTTTTGCTTTTATTCTGGGGTTGACATACACATTTTGCACCAAAAAACAATCATTTCTGGAACACATTTTTTTCAAACTATAATAGTATGGGGGCAAAACAATCCCATGCTAATTATACTTGGCAGCTATATTCTTCTCATTCAGGCATCTGGAAATTGTACCCAAGGATGAGCCTCTTGGAGGTCCACAATTCTCTTCCTGACAACTTGTCTGATTTTTTTTATTTCCCCATGATGTAATCAATTTGTTTGAGGTGTTGCTCTAAAATACATTAAATGATGTGCCTTCATTTAACTCAGAAATACATAAATCCATCATATCATAATCTGGGCTTTCCCGAATTGTTTAAAGGGGTCTCAGTGGTTGTAAACTTCTATTTCTATTTATTCTGGAATGTAGCAAGTTGAAGTAATTTTGTTAATTTGAGCTGACCTAAAACAGAAGCCGTTTAGCTTGATTTAAAGTAAGACAGTGATCTTTTATATAGTGTATATAAATATATGGTTTGAAATATATTTGGTTGTGTTAAAATTATTAACAGCCCTGAGAATGTCTATTTAAATGCAAATAAACCAACCCAAACTTCCATAATAACAGAAGAAAACATCTGAGTTGATTGAACAACATCAAGAATATCAGTTCTATTTCCACAAGAGAAGATACATTCTCAAAAATCAATTCAAGGCTGACATCAAACACTGATAGAGTGTGTCAAAGTCATATATTGAGGTGGAAAGACCCAAGCACTGGAGCTCAGGAAAGAGCCTTATAGATCAAACTCAAGGAGTCCTTGTGAGGGGCATTGCAGGCTGGATAATTAGAAATGTGGACAATGTCTGTGGAGCAGCAAAAAACAACTGAAAGAACAGATTTCTAAAATGAAACAAGGACAGTAACTAGAAAACAACAGTTAATCCAATAACAACAAAAGCTGAGAATTCACATCTGCTTGCAGAAGTATTCAGACCTATTACTTCACAACCAGAAACTTTAGTGTGTTTAATTGGGATGTTATGTAGATCAAGGTAAACTAGTGCACAATTGTGAAGTGGAGTAAAAATGAAAAAAATATATATATATATTTTTTTACAAATAGAAATCTCTCTCACATTGCAATTAGGTGCTCCTAAGTGTGTGGTTGTATACCCCAGCTGAATAATCACTTAAGATAGGCACCTGCTACCCCAGCAACCCTGCTCCATCAAATCCAGGACCATGAGCGCGACGTGGACATCATCTTCGGCCGGACTTTCGTCGCCGCCAACTGTTAACAGCTGGCGGACACAATTCCCTGCCAGCCCGGTGAAGCTGCGGAGGGGGAATCCATCCCTGGACTCAAGACTGCCGAACGCCGGAGGTGCAACAACAACTGCAGAGGAGGACCGCTGGTTTCATCTGGGGGCTAAGCCAAAAGCCCCCATCAGCTCAACACCGGTGCTTCAAGGTGCCTGGTCCATGGTCGGGCCCAGCCGCAGTTTACAGCTTTTACAGAATTCAGCAGCACGTATCCTGACGAAGACCAGGAGGCGGGAACACATTACACCTGTCTTAGAATCACTGCATTGGCTCCCCGTATGTTTAAGGATCGATTTTAAGATTCTTTTAATAATTTTTAAGTGTCTTAATGGTCTTGGGCCTTCTTATCTTTTGGAATTTCTTCTACCGTATGAACCTTCGCGGTCTGAACCCTCTGGCAGCCGTCTCCTTGTCATCCCTAAAGTCAGGACACACACTCATGGTGAGGCGTCTTTCCATTGTTATGGCCCTCACCTCTGGAACAGGCTGCCAGAGAACCTCAGGGCCGCAGAGAACGTTCATGTTTTTAAGAGCAGGCTCAAGACTCACCTTTTTAACATAGCTTTTAAGTGATCATTATTTATTAATTCTGTTTAATTGCTCTGCATGTTTTATTTGATTGAATTCTTTTTAGTTTAGCTTTTAGCTGGCTATTAATTATTGTTTATCTGCTTTGCATTTCTATTTGATCATATCTTATTATTGTTTTAATTTTAATATTTTAACTTATTTTAGTTTTCCTTCCAGTGTTTCCTTTGTGGGAGCCCTCTGCCTCGGGGGCGGTGGTCGGCTGTGGTTGCCTTGGTGCTCTCCAGGTGGTGCTTGGGTAGAGGTGGGGGTACCAGCCCTCCCTCCTCTGGGCTCCCTGGGTCAGTGCCTTGGCTGCTGCTGTTGATCTGCTGCTGCCGATGTAGATGGCTCCCATGATGACGTTTCCTGGTTCATCTGCACTCAGCCCGTTCTGCTTTTGTTAATGTGCTTTTGTTTATTATTGCTTTCATGTGCGTGCGTGCATGGGGGGGGTATAGCTGTGGTGATGTTTTTTTACTTTTGGGTTTTGGGAAAGGGGGGGGGGGGGGGGGGGGGGGTTGTAGGTCATTTTTAATCTGTAAAGCACTTTGAGAAGCTTTGTTATGGTCTGAAAAGCGCTTTATAAATAAAGTTTGAGTTGATTTGCAAGGATAAGGTGGTATAGATAATGGATGAATGGATGGTTAAGGAGCATAAATAGTTTTGGAATGCACTGTGCATAGACAGGACTGCATGTGCATGACCTCTCATAGTGAAAGAGACAAATATCCATGTGAATGTAAGAATTGTTGCCAAACAGGATGGTTGAACAGTCTAACATAAAGGTAGCAACATCAGGATGTTCAGCTTACATGTTGTAAGCTGTTCCCTCAGTATATGACTCCATGATTACCTGAATACTATTAAATGTGTTTCTTTAAACGTTTGCCTCGTGGCTTCAGTTGCATTTAACAAGAGGATGTTCTTCATTTTGCAAAAAAGAGTGTTATGTTCCAACGATAAAAATTCTAAATGAAAGCCATCCTCTCTACAGAACATTCTTGATCTCCTACTGTCCCTCTGTAGGGTCAGTGAGCCGAAACTGCACGAGCCGAGGCTGGTCAAAGCCTTTTCCACCGTACCACATTGCCTGCACTGTGGATGATGACATTCCTGAGGTAAGGGTCGTTGAAGCGTGACAGCTCAGGAGGTCAAACAGTGGAATGAGGGACTCCAAGATTAAGAGTGCAGAGGTCAGGGAGAATATTAGAAACAGCTGGAGAAAGAAGCAGGAGCAAGCTGAAAGCTAGCTGAAATGGGGAGGAAGCACAAAAAATACATAAGGACAAAAATTAGGGTAAATTTGCAGCAGAATCAACACACCAAACAAGCAAATGAAAAGAAGAGTGCTCCATGTTTCAGGAGCTGCATTTCTCTCATTTAAATTTATAGCATATAGACTTAATGGTGAGCATGCTTTCTGGAGGGGAAAATACCTATTTTGCTGTAAGACTCAAAATATGTTTGAAGGGGAGAATCATAAGTCACTCAGTAAGAAATAGCTGAAATTATCTAATTTCCGAGAAAAGACGAGAATGGTACTTAATCATACTGTTGCTTTTGGAGGACACTGGCTTTGCAGTGAGATGGTGCACTTTTTGTTTTGATGTAAAAAGCCTTGTAAATGTTCTAAAAGCTGCATTGATAGGACCTTACCTGCATTTGTTTCATAGCAATCTCTTAAGTACAGTTAAGTCTCAACTTTTCCAGTAATTTGGTCTTATTTAGAGACATTACTCTTTACTTATTTATTTTGAAGCCTGACAGCTTTGATATTTTAGTATAATGTCCTTTCACACAAATTCTTCTTTCTTGCTCTGCTTTTAGACGGAGCAGTCGTACTTTGCCACTGTGAAGCTGATATACACCATCGGTTACAGCATCTCTCTGGGGGTGCTGGCTGTTGCTGTGTTCATCCTGTTGCTCTTCAGGTTTGAGCTTGATAGTTAAAGACAGTCGTAGTTGCCCAGAAATTCATCACTAGACAGCATTTTGCCTACCACACTTTGTTTTAGTATTACACATCAAATAGTAAATCTAGGTCAATGCACTGCACAGAACTGTGCTCATACTGTAGTTGCTGTTTTTACCCCACTTGTATGTTCTTTCAAAACTTTTCAGGTAGTTTTTAATTAGTTTGACTAATTTTTACAACAGAAACACAGTTCTTAATTGTAAAGCGAATTAGTACAGACCTGTTGCTTTAAACAGTGTTGAATCAAGCTAGTGATATACGACATCTGTTGCAGGGCAAACAAAAAAACTGATGTGTTGATATGCTCATTACAGATAAAGAGGGAGATAACATTTACCAGAAGAGACTTTTTTAGTTATTCAATAACATGGCACCAAGTTGCCTCTCTAGCTGTGGAAAACTAAACTTTTTGAAAGTGGGAATGACCAGCCCTTACTCAAGCCCTCGTCTAGCACCAGAATCACTTGGCAGAAACCTTTTTTATCACCTTATAGTATAATTTCATTTAATTCTGCTTCAACTTGATTTAATGACTAATCAAGTTGAAGAGAGGCATCAAATGTTTTCTGCCGCTATCAAATAAGGCCTGTCACACAGCCAAATTGAACAAAAAGTGCAACAGAGAAGTTAAAAACAGCCAGACAAACATACAACCACTAAAATAAAAAAAAGACGCGCGAAATGGTTAAATTAAGTAAACAGAAAGACAAAACTATATATATTTTATAATAAGATAAATAATTAAAAGAAAGAAATAACTTATTCAACCAATTTTATGAGGATGAGGAGCTGTGGAAACCCACTCTGAAAATAATGTTAATGTTAGACTGATTTCAGTCTAGTTATAAAGGACTTCAAAACATATTTGGTACAGCGAACCACCAAAAGGGAATATTTAGAAATTAAAAAAAAATTTTTGGGGGAAAATTAAATGAGCAATTAATTATGTAAATTAAACACCTAACAACCAAAAAGACATAAATCCCAAAATAATCTGGGAAAGGAAACTGTTTATCAGTTTAGCTGAAAGATTTTAAAGAAATTTTCTTTTTGTAATTGTTGCACATTATACCCTTCAGCGCTGTGTTTGTTTGCATATTTTTCAACAGGAGGCTGAGATGTGCCAGGAACTTCATTCACATCCAGCTCTTCCTCTCTTTTATCCTGAAATCTGTGGCCGTGTTCATAAAGGATGCAAATCTGTTTCCAAGTTATGACACCAACCACTGCACCCTATCCACAGTAAGATGATTACGCTGACAACAGAAGGGTTTGGGGTAGAATTTGCTATCTAATTATTAACTCTCTGTCTGTTCTTTTTCTGTCCAGTTTGCCTGCAAGGCTTCTGTGGTTTTCTGCCACTACTGTATGATGACTAATTTCTTTTGGCTCCTGGTGGAGGCGCTCTACCTCAATTCCCTGTTGCTCTCCTCTTTCTACCACAGCCGCCCATGCCTTTGGGGCTTCAGTATGCTGGGATGGGGTGAGAAGCTCATCCGGCAGCATTTAGGAAGCAAAAGATAATTAATATGTGTTTGTCTCTGTAAGTTCCAAGCTATAGATGTCAAGTGAATGGCTTTACTACATAGTGTTGGGGAGATTTATGAGTGCATGCTAATTTACTCATCTTTAAATTTAAATGTTGCTTTTCACTCTGTTTTTGCACTTTAAACATATTTGTCTTTTTTAATGCAAGTAAATAGATTTATTCTAAATTACTGCTGTCTATCTTAATTTTCTTTCCATGATATTAGCCGAGTCATTTAGGACTACCGGTACTTGATGAAACCATGTCACAATCTGATACCTGCATTTTTCACAACTCCCGGTAGCCAAATATAAGGGTAGTTTTGAATATAGTCCATCAAGCTTGCCTTTGGTTTGCTAAGAAAAATATTTTGTTTTCTCGGTTGCAATGTGGAAAGTAATTTTAATATGTTACTTTCATTTTATATTTGTAAAAGATCTACTGGGATAGCAGAGCCAGATTAAGGTTGTTGGAGGAGTAGGAATAATTCATTTGGATACCCACCTACAGCTAAGCCCAATGCCCACCATTTATCTCACTTTTATATTGTCCCTGCTGGGTCCTTTTAGCATCAGATTGTATGACTACATTTTCAGAACTAGTTTTGAAGTTGCTTAGAGCTAATATTGAAGTTAAATGATGATAGAACGGATTGCATTTTTTAGGAAAATTACATTGAGTCCCATCACCCATATAGTTATTAAATAAAAAACCACAGCAAAAGTTAAATGGGGTGAAAATGATCAGACAGGATGAGCAATGAATTGATGTAATGTAAATTGGTAAATATTTATATTTTAAATACTCATTTTATAGTCCATCTTAATGTAACAAACATGCATACATTAATGTAACTGCATTTTAGACATTAAATCCTGGATGGCAGAAAATTTTCTCCAACTCAACCAGGACAAAACTGACGTTTTAGTCATCGGTCCTGAGGCTCAGAGAGAGAAGCTTTTACCAAAACTACAATCACTGTCTTTTAATCCCTCTTTACAAGTGAAGAACCTGGGCGTGATTTTTAACTCTGAACTGACTTTTATTCCTCACATAAAAAATATTACTAAAATAGCTTTTTATCACTTAAAGAACATCGCCAGAGTCCGCCCTATTCTCTGTGGCCAATACGGAGACGCTGATGCATGCTTTTATCACTAGTAGGATTGATTACTGTAATGCCCTGCTTTCTGGTCTTCCCAAAAAGTATATCTCAGGTTTACAGCTTTTACAAAATTCAGCAGCACGTGTCCTGACTAAGACCAGGAGGCGGGAACACATTTCACCTGTCTTAGAATCACTGCATTGGCTCCCTGTACGTTTTAGGATCGATTTTAAGATTCTTTTAATAATTTTTAAGTGTCTTAATGGTCTTGGGCCTTCTTATCTTTCGGAATTGCTTTTACCGTATGAACCTTCGCGGTCTCTGCGCTCCTCTGGCAGCCGTCTCCTCGTCATCCCTAAAGTCCGGACACACAAGCATGGCGAGGCGTCTTTCCATTATTATGGCCCTCACCTCTGGAACAGGCTGCCAGAGAACCTCAGGGCCGCAGAGAACTTTCATGTTTTTAAGAGCAGGCTCAAGACTCACCTTTTTAATATAGCTTTTAACTGATTATTATTTATTAAATCTGTTTAATTACTCTTCATGTTTTGATTGAATTTCTTTTTAGCTTTTAGCTGGCTATTTATCAAATATTGTTTATCTGCTTTGTATTTTTATTTGATCATATCTTATAATTGTTTTAATTTTAATATTTAAACTTATTTTAGTTTTCCTTCCAGTGTTTCCTCTGTGGGAGCCCTCTGCCTCGGGGGCGGTGGTCGGCTGTGGCTGCCTTGGTGCTCTCCAGGTGGTGCTTGGGTGGAGGTGGGGGTACCAGCCCTCCCTCCTCTGGGCTCCCTGGGTCAGTGCCTTGGCTGCTGCTGTTGATCTGCTGCTGCCGATGTAGATGGCTCCCGTGATGTCGTTTCCTGGCTCATCTGTACTCAGCCCGTTCTGCTTTTGTCTATTGTAGCTTTTCTGTGTGTGTGTGCATGGGAGATGGGGGGTTATAGTTGTGGTGATGTTTTTTACTTTTGGGTTTTGGTAAAGTGGGGGGGGGATTGTGGGTCATTTTAATCTGTAAAGCACTTTCAGAAACTTTGTTGTGGTTTGAAAAGCGCTTTATAAATAAAGTTTGATTTGATTTGAATGTAGAGGGAACATAAATGCAACTATGTATACCTAATCTGCCTTAAACACATTCCTCATAATAATTCACAAACGTAGAGAAATAAAAAAAAAACAGTGTGACTACCAAAAACATCTGTGTGGTTCCCAAATGCTCTGTGCAGACAAACTAAAGCAAACAAAAACAAACAGGTATCTGACTGCAACAAATCACACCTCAATATAACTGCTAAGACTGTCAATATAACATTTACTACATATTATGTTGAAAAACACAATATTCTTTTAAAAATTAAACTAAAACTTAACAGTTGTTTAACAGGGTTCAAAATAGGATAATAGGATCATTACCTACGGATTTATTTACAGCTAGTAACAGAAAATATTAAATTAGCTTTAAATGATGATGATGATGTTGCTATGACATTCAAGCTACTTTGTCAACCTGTCATGGGTAATTTCAAGTTCTCTTTGAGGTCTCTGACTCCAACAGGGTGCAGATATGTGTGTAGATTACATGTAGATATGTAACAAAGTTTTCAACGTCCTTGATACCATATGTTCATTATAAGTTAACTGGCAAAATGAAATAAATGCATAAAGCTTCCAAAAACAGAATCCACTCTAAGTAATTGCAGCACAGATCAGTGAAGATATATAAGACATTTCAGATTCATAGACTAATAACAGTCTAACTATGATTGTGCCTTCGCAGTGTGTCTTGATTATGTCTCTTGACATTAATTTTGGTTTCCTGCCTCTCTACAGGTGTGCCTGTTGTCTTTATACTACTGTGGGTTGGATCCAGGGTGTATTTTGAGGACACAGAGTTTGTATAAAACTTCATACTTTTTGGTATTCATTTATATTATTCAGTCAAAGCAATTAAAAAGACTGAACCACAGTAAAGCGCTTCATTAAGTTATGAAATTAGTTTAGGTGTGAAGTTTACGTTTTAATTTAGGTGATAAATAGTTTTTCTGCACTTAACCTAAATGCACTTTATTATTTATGCTCAGTTTAGCTAAGGTTATTTGTTACTTGTCCAGAAGTTAATTAATTTTTTTTCTTAAGCTCCATTTATATCAAAGAAAAAGTTCAACTATAAATAACTGAGATAAACATTTCAAAATGTCTTCCTCTACAGATGTTGGGACAATACTAAGGATTCGCCTTACTGGTGGATCATTAAGGGACCAATTGTTGTCTCTATTGCGGTAAATGCTCCCATTCTGCCAAAACAACGTATTAACTTTTGTTCGTATAGGATCATACAGTTTGTTATGTGCAGTGATGGCTTTTGATATGGGAAAACATAGTTCACCACCCAGAATGTCATAGGATAGAGAGCAACAGAAAAAAAGTAAAAGTAGCTAGCTGCACCCCAAGAGAGTTTTTTATTGCTTATTTCAGTGTCCAGTCATCAGGGAATGGAAGCCCCTGTGTGATTTAAACAACAAAACACTGTACTCTTTTTACCTAACAACCTGCAATAACTTACACAGTAAAAAGTTGTGCTTTTTCAGAACGGGCTTCATCATTGGAGTGAGTGTGTATGTTGTTGTATTCAGTATCACAGGAAGTGTGAAGTACTGTAAGCAAGGTTTAGGGGAACACAGAGGGAAGGGCTTGCCCAGAGCTCCATTCGTGCAACAACCATTACTGGTTGTAAAAGGGATTTTATTTTAGAGACATTTCAGAGAAAAGGTCCCAGAAATTTTTTTTTATGCTATTGAAGCAGAGTATAAAATTTCCGCGAACACCAGTCCAAGTCAATTTTACAGCCGGCTGATTGTTGCTTTGCCTTCACATTTATTAAACACATCAGTATAAATATTTTCTTTTATTTCATGCCTGTGAGAACATAAATAATACAGACATCATTTTGTGTTTCTTTATCAACAGGTCAATTTTATGCTATTCGTGAACATCATCAGAATCCTCATACAGAAGCTAAATCCACGGCTGATCCAGTTCAATAACTCCTCTCAGTACAGGTATAGTAATTCTCCGACAGAGAAGTCAGAGCAGAGATGCACTTTCTCATCTCACATACTGTATGCTGATTGTATGTAAATCTTAAATCCAGCGACAACTGAAGTCTGCTGGAAATATTTTAAAGAAAATGCCTGTTTGTAACCTTGAGGTCTGAGGATTGCTTTTATTAGATTTAGATTCCTCTTACCCAGACAAAGTGCAGATTTTTCAGAGTCTTGGCTCTGTGGCTTACTTGTGGTAAACTCTTGCACTTTTACAGAGTGATGATTGACACTTCTTTAAATACTTTTTAGCTCTTGGATGTTAAAAGATGCATTTTGCACAAAAACTGTTGATACACTCGTAGGGTGTACTGAATAATTCATCTACCCTACATGCTGAACAACAATCTACTCAGTCTGGCCACGTCTACCTTTCCTCATACCAAGAGCCTTATCAGAATTTCTAATTGAAATAGGCTCTCTAATAGACTGAGCATATCAGGTAAGTTAGCAGATGCTTGACTCGATTTCTTTAGCTACAACGTGTCTATACTTATCACACACACACACATGCACGCACACACATGCACACACAGGCACGCACACACCCACACACACACAGAGAAGACCTCACAACTGACATCCGATCATCCATTTGCCGGCTTGCATCAGGCTATCGGCAGCATTCAGATGAGACCAACTCTAAATGTCTCCCACAGGAAGTTTCATCTCTGCTATGTGTAATTTATTTCTTTCTGTGCAACAGACGCCTGACCAAGTCAACCCTCCTCCTCATCCCCCTCTTTGGAACCCACTACATGTTCTTCAGTTTTCTGCCTGACTACCTAAACGACCTACGCTTTTATATCGAGCTCTGCTTGGGATCCTTTCAGGTGCAAATGTGAACTTATCAAAAAAGCCCCCTCCCAACCTGCTTCCATTCATACCTGTACACAGATCAAGTTGTACCCATGTACTTATAATGTTACATATTTATTTATTTCTTCTTTCAGCTACGTATTTTTGATGAAATATGTAGATAAGTCCTAATTGTGAAAATTTTCAAATCTTACACATATTTAATTTTTAACAGTATATTTTTCGAAGGTTTTATGTTGAGCAATATTTGCATTGATTGCAGATTAGATTTCCATTTCCCAGACAACACTTGTATATGGGACACGGATGGGAAATGGGTGAAAAATGTGACCCCAGACCTCCATCTTGTGGGTGTCGATCACTGTCTTCTGTACATCTGTCAAATCAGCAGTCTTTCCCATTATTAGGTAGCCTACTGACCGAGACTGAGAGATCATTTCAGGTGTTTTGAGTTAATTAACTGACTACGGGGTGTCACGTAGCACAATGGTTAAGACAGGCACCCCATGTTCAAAGGCCTCAGCCCTTGAACCGATCGTCCCGGGTTCGACTCCCATCCCAGTGGACCTTTGCCGGATGTCTCTCCTATTTCTGTACTATCCACTATCAAATAAAGGTCACTGTGGCCACAAAACTTGACAAAAAATAAATAAATAATTAACTCATTACAGTTTGACACCATGAGTTTCCAGTATTAAACTTTTTCACAATATTTACATTTTTGGGCTTTTCATTATCTGTAAGCCATAATCATGAAAATAGAAAAAAAGGTTTTAAATATTTCACTCTATGTGAAATAAATCTATGAAATATTTCCAGCAGGGAAATGTGGTTACACACTTTGCTCTGACTGATCTATTTCTATGCATTTGGTGACTGTGGTCAAATTAGCCAACACTTGGAAATAATAATAGATGCTACCAAGGCGTATTGCTGCCTGTCACCTTGCTTTCTGATTGGCTACACGTCGAATTCGACAGGCAGCATGCTCGGTTGTCCTCGCAACACACCACAAACGCTATGATATTAGGCCAAGACAATCCGACATAATTAATATTCCCCATTTGTGATGGAGCGGTCCCGACGTCCTTCTGAGCAGACCAGAGCACTCTAAACACACCACACCCCCCTACCAGAGTCTTACTCTGACTATATTTCCGGTTTGAAAAATGCGGCAAAAGGAGGCGTTTCCTGGCGGACCGAAGAAGATCCTGGGGGGGATCATGGGGGGGGGATCCTGGGCGGTGTCAAGACTTCCTTGCTATTCCAACTTCAACTCGCTACGGAGGCGTGGCTGAGACTGGGCTTGTTTTATACTCCACAGTGGCAAGATGGCTGACGTCAGTAGTAATGTCCGGTTCAAATTCAAGTGCAGTGTAAAGTTTTAACCTGAAGAGGTCGCCACACTGACAGTTTTTGGTTGAAAATGTATATTTTTACTAAAATGTACTAAAATACCAAAAACAATGACCAGACATGTAGACAGCACTATTAGCCACTCATTTATACAGTTTATCATCAAAATAAAAAGTTGATTTAGGGGTGAGTTGCTCTTTAATTAGCTCTGACACTGTAGTCTACTTGTACACTTTTCTCATTTTTTAGGCAAACAGTGCACAATATGCTGTCATGGTCAGACCATGACCGAAAATTACTTTTGAGTATGTACAGATTTAGATCAGAAGAAACTCTGATTACTTAGAATCAAACCAAAAAGAACTTGAAGGTAATTTAAAACATTTGCACATATCTGTGCTCTCATAGACCTAAAACATACAACTCTTGCAGCATTGCTATAAACTGTTTGTATGCATATCTGTGGTTGAGCTGTGCTGTGAATGTGAATAAAGCAAGGTACAACAATTACTGTCATCTAGAAAAGCAATAACACAAAACACATCTGAAATCCAGTATATGCAGCAATTAATAATGCAATTCATCTCTTTTACAGGGGCTTCTTGTTGCAGTCCTCTATTGCTTTCTCAATCAAGAGGTCAGTACAAACCACACTACACTTAATAGCTAGAGCACATTCAGAATAACTCCCAGAAGATTTATTGATGTCTGCAGCATCAGAAATTTGTTTAACAATATTGAAGACCCGTGGGAGGTGCAGGGGGGAAAGTTGTCAGAGTTTAAAGTACCAAAACAATTTGCCTCTTCTTTCCACCTGGTTGCATAAGTGAAGGCCCCAGTGCGGTTTAAATAATTACCATGATTAATGCAATACCAATCTCATCATCTCACCATCAGCCCCACAGCATCACCTGTCTGTCTTTATCTGTCTATGTGCAGTGACTTAAGTTCTATTTCAGTTTTCAGTAGGGCCTTGAGGATAATAGTTCAGACTGAATTTTGACATGGAATGCTTCTTTCAATTTAGTCATTGTCTAGCAGATAAAGGAATCACGAGGCTTAAAGCTAAGTCTTGCTTCAGGCTATGTTCTCTTCTGTTACCTGTAGTGTATTTTTAAAGGGCATATATTTTTCATTGTTGCAACAGATCCTTTTCATTAGTATTTTCGGCTCATAGGTCATGAAAGTTAAATAATTTTTTATGCCCAGAGTCGATAAATTTATTTAATAAAAACCCATAAAAAGTGAAAGAAAAAAGCAGAACAAAGCAGCCAAGAATGTTGCAAATAATTGTTAAGAATAATGTTGTGAGGAACCCCAAACTTGGGCAATAATACAATGGTCACACAAAAGAACGGTCATAACAAAATCAGCAGCTCATATGTGAGTTTATGTCATACAGTGGAAATTGATGCATCAATTTATCCAGTGGGAAGGCAAAAGTCGGGAGAAAAATGTTTTTTGAGGCAATTGTTTAGAGTCTTATTGTTTAGAGTCTTGTTTAGAGCCAGTTTAAGTAACTTTAGAACTGGGGTAATGTGCTCTACTTTCCTGGTACTAGTGAGTACGCAAACAACAGCAGCATTCTGGATCCTCTGCAGCTGTCTGATTGACTTTTTAGAAAGACCTGAGAGCACACTGTTGCAGTAATCATTTCGACTGAAGATAAATGCATGGATGCGTTTTTTGAGGTCCTGTTGTGACATTAGTCCTTTAATCCTAGAAATATTAATCAGATGATAGAAGGCTGACCTTGTTATTGCTTTTATGTGACCCTGAAGGTTACTAGTCCATTACTAAACCTAGATTTCGGGCCTGATCAGTAGTTTCAAGCTGTATTAACTGAAGCTGTATGCTGATGCTTGATCGCTCCTCTTTAGGTCCAAAGATAACCATTTCAGGTTTTTTTTCTGTTCAGCTGGAGAAAATCTTGGCACATCCATCCATTGATTTGCTCAATGCATTCGCTTATGGCTGGTTCACACTGGCCGCGGAAGCGCCGCGCTCACGAAAATCCGCTGCACTCCTGTTCGCAGCTAACGCGTATATCTCTCCCTCAGTTGACAAATGCTTCTGCTCAACTGTTGTTTTTTCAGAGCAATTTTTTTCATCATGGGTAAGTAAATAACATCATAAAGTGTATGTGTTTGTTTATTTCCATCTCTATAGTCTTGTTTAGATACACATTTTTTTTAAATATATTTTGAAAAATTGTTTTTATTTTGAAAATTGACCGGATTGTCTGGTGTGTCTTGGTGTGACTTCCTGCCAGAATTAACGCGGTTGCTCACGGCTCTCGCAAAAAAAATAGACCAGATACTGAAACGATCGCTCTCACTGCGCGAGCCAGCCGCGTAGGATCGAGGCACTTTGCGTCTGGTGTAAACTACACCATTGTTTAACAAGGGTGGCGAATGAAAGCGGTCTCCATTCCGCAACGCTTCCGCGGCCGGTGTGAACCAGGCCTTAGGGTTTGGATGGGTTCAAAGTCACCTGGTGACATTGTAATGTACAGTTGAGTGTCATCTGCATAGTTGTGGTGGCATATCCTATTGGTTGTTATAATCTGGGCTAATGGTAACATGTAGATATTAAATAGGAAGGGCCCCAGGATGGAGCCCTGGAGTACCCCACATGTGATTTCTGTCTGTTCTGTTTAAAAATTTCCTATTGACACAAACAAGTTCCTTTTCTTAAGATAAGACTTGAACCAGCCAGGTATTGTACCAGAGACTCTGAACCAGCTCTCCAGTCGTTCCAATAGTACATCATGATCAACAGTGTCAAATATTGTACCGAGGTCCAAAAGTACCCGTGAT
Source organism: Valencia hispanica (assembly GCA_963556495.2). Taxonomy (NCBI): domain Eukaryota; kingdom Metazoa; phylum Chordata; class Actinopteri; order Cyprinodontiformes; family Valenciidae; genus Valencia; species Valencia hispanica. Next base: position 23,500,474 of record OY747705.1, on the reverse strand, counting down.
AGGTGATGAAAATTATAATGAAAAAAGACCAAACTCTGACCAAATTCTGGTAGATGTTGTAATTTCTGCTTTGGTTCTGACTAGTAATGTTACTTTTATGCGCTCTGATGTCCCTTTTTTAACAACTGTCTATACATAATGTTAGCAAACTGTACCCAGATAATAATAGGAAACCATCTTTGTGGTGATGTAAAACTTGGCTGCAATGAATGGAAGCAGCCAAAAGTCAATTTTTTCTTCACATCATCAGTCCATGTTTTACTTGTGAAAGTTTAGCTGCTCTATAGTAATCTAGTTGTCAAAATGGTATTCCAAGAACACCATCTATCATAGCACCTAAGCCTGTAAGTCTGTCTACTTTTTTTTATCCACAAAAACATTTTGTTTGACCCTAAAAGTCACTTTAGGTTCAAACAACATCCATGGTTGCCTTGATGGTGTGGCTTTCGATTCCAGTGGTTCACAGATGACAAACTCCAGTCTTTGTTATTTAACTTTCAGATGTGTCTCTGCGTCAACACAACTGAATCACATAATTCGGTCATTAGCAGGACTCTGTAGACTTTGGATTCAGGTGTGTTTCACTTTGGGCACTTCCAAAGATTACATGACATCAGAAACTGGAGTTTGAAAGCATTTCTGTCATCTCTGTAGCTTGAACTGTGTTGTGCCCCAATGCCTCTGCCTTGAGTTACTCGAAACCTTGAAGCCAGTGGGGTCAGTGGGGGAGCTGGCTCCCTGGGAAGACATTTTGTCTCCCAGTCCTTCCCTCCCCATCCCTGGACACCTCTGTCCATCCGCTCCATCACTTTACCACTCATATAGGGTCTTTGGGCATGGGCACATCACTGGGGTGCGAGGAGGGGCTTCCCTCCTCGCTGTCCCGTGGTGTCCTGGGTCCCAATTTTAATATACAACTTAGACACTCCCACTTATAACATTTTCACACAACACATATGTAGGGACTTTGGGGTGGGCACACTTTTCGGCATCCAGAGGGGGAGCGGTACAATCAGCTTCACCTCTGTTGCCGGTGCCCACTGTTAAACCACATATAGACACTGAGGGCTCGGGGTGGGGGTTGGGGGATGTGTGGCTGCCTCCCCCACATCCCACCCCTCTGTTTTAAATGCACATTATAACAACACGCATCAACACCATACTCGAGCGGAAGGATGGAGGCTAGGGGTCTTTTCCCACCCCTGTTCGCTACGGGCCATCAGGGGTTGGGGTCCGGAGGAGGACAGGCGGTCTGGTCGGGGTCCTGGGCTGTCGGGCTGCTTTGCCACTGTGGGGCCCTTGGCGGTCTGCTTGTCTCCATCCTACAAGGTAGGGGGTCCACCTCCCGGGTCCGGGGGGTGGTGGCTCTACTGGGGCATCAGTACCTGGACCTGGGAGCATAAAGTGTGCATGGTGTGTGTGAATGAGGGTACAGCGTCATTTTTTTTGGGTGTCTTGGTGAATCAGTGAGAATGTATGTGTTTAAGAGGGAGGGAACGTATGACTGTGTCTGTATGTCTTTGTCTACCTGTCAGGTTGGATCTTGGTCTGACCCCTCGCCTGGCGCACCTCAGGCCTTACACTTAATGGGGGGCCTATTTCCCCCCCGTCACTCCCCGCCGGTGACGGGGGCCCCTGCCTGCCGGTGCGCCGGTGGTCAATCCGGTTCGGACCTGGTGCGTGCCTGGCCAGGCCTGGGGGGGCCGGTGTGTCGGTCGGCCGATGCGCTGGGCCGATATCTTCCTTTGGTTGGTTGGGGCACCTCTTTTAGAGGTGCCAGGTTTGGGATTGTTGGGTGGTGCCTGCTCGGTGGCTCGGCGGGATGCGGATCCGGCGTCTCTGCTCGTTTGATCACCTCTTCTGTGCGCACCGTGCGTGGTCGGTTCATTGGCGGGTTGGACCGCCCCTGGCCCTCGTTGGATGCCTGGTCTCGGCGCCCTGCGTTGCGCGGGATCAGGACCCGGGAGCTGGTACAACTTGGCGTCCAGATGCTGACTGAGCCCGGCCTGGGGATGCTGTCCGTCCCCTGCGGCTATTGGTGGGGCGCTGGGATGTTGGCGGTGGGGATTGGCCTAGGGCGGCCGACGAGGGGCCCCTGCAGTGCCGGGGGCCCCTCGTCGGCCGGGTCCCTTGTCGGGTCCCTGCTGGGGGGTGGGGTGCCCCTGGGCCCCCGGCTCCCCCGGTCTGTTGACCGGCCCGCCCCGGCGTGGCCGGTTGCCGGCGGGGCCGGTTGCCGGCGGGGCCCGTGGGCTCGTCACTGCTGCCCCCCGGGCCCCTGCATAGTGGCCGCTGGATGTTCCCCTGGGGTTCTCCTTTTCTCCTCTCTTAGGAGATGCGGCCGGCCCCGCCCAGGTCCGCCTGGGGCTCTGGCGGTCCTTTGGACGTCTTTGCTCCGATCTCCTTCATGTCTGCATCGATTCCTGGGGGACGGATTGATGTCTTCTCACACCAACTATCGAACACTCTTATGGAGAAACCTTATATGCACCAGCATGCTAACACACACACATAGATGTGGGGTCTCTGGTGTTTAAGGATATATTCTTGGGCTGAGGTTATCATTACTAGAGCTTGATTAATCGGTACCATGAGTTTTTCTGTGACATTGTTGTTGTATTTTTATATCTATTTTTGTGTGATTTGGTTGTGTAATTCTTAGTTCACAATGTTTGGTTGGTTTTGTTTGGTCGATGTTCCTTTTTCGTGTTTTGTTTTTCCCCCTCTCTCTGCCGTCCTGTGGGTATGGAGGCAGACTTCAATGTTTTCCTGTGTTTTCTTTGTTCCCCTTCCTCTCTTGTATTTTCAACTCACCCTCTCTCATGACATTTTGTTTCCTACCTCTCTTCTTCATCTTCCTTCTTTCTTCTCCTTAATTTTCCGTCTCCGTGTCCATAACATCAGGAAATAAAATCCCCAACAATGTACACCCTGTACAGGTCGCCAATCCATCGCAGAGGTTCCACATTTGAATTATTGATTTCAACTAAGAAATGAAACCAAACGTTTACAAATCTCAAACGTTAACAACACAAGTGCACACAAGCACTGTGGTACAAGGAAAACAGAAACAGCACTGAAATGTAAGCACCTTTGAGGAAAGTAAGGATTCATTACATCCTTCTATGTATGTTTCTCCAATACAGAGCCACACATCCATTTAACAAAGTCCCTGTTAGCAACTTTTTGACAAAAAAAACAAAAAAAATCTGGTTGTATCAATTGGCCATGCAGTCTTTGCAATTAAATACTTTTTTTATTTAAAGTGGGGACCCCAAATGCTTCTTTGTGTCAGAAAGTTGTAAAATTGCTTATCTGCTCTAAAAATTAAGGGAAAGACCGATTTAAAGCTTCCTCTAAAATTTATTTTTTCTGTCCATTATATTAGTGGTTATTAACATCAGCAACTTCTGTATTATGAAAAATTGCTAGACTTTCCAAAAGGTTTCAAGTCCTGTTTTCTGTTTTGAAATTTTACAAAGACTATTCTTTAATAGCAATGAGTTATAATAGCAGCCTTTACCAACTAGTCAATGGTTTATACCATACTTATATACAGAAACTACATAGCCTTGACATTATTTAAAAAATTTATTCAATTTAACTCTTTGGCATAATAAAATGAGATGTTGTCCTTGGTGATTATTGATAAAATTTATCAGGACAGAGATCTGTGTTCTTGTCTTTTTCTTCAGCCATATGTATATTCTCCCTTGAACATACCTTTAATCTTGTTTTGTAGGTGCAGAAAGAGCTCCACATGCAGTGGTTGAGGTGGCAGGAAAGGAGCTATGGGGTGGTGTCCCCCGCAGCAAAGGGGAGCCAGATGGACACACCCTTTTGATTTCTTTCTGGTGTAATAACAGAGTGTTCATAGGACTGTTTATGTGCAGATTGTGTCTATCTAATAAGCTGTACTGCACACACAGTGATAGTTTTCAATATTTCAGTGAACTCTATAGGTTTGTCTAAACTGTGTGACAGACTGTTTTACTGATTGCCAGATTCTCTCTGTTCTTTAGCCAAAATAAAGAGAATCTGAAATCAAACAATATTTCAACACACATTCACATCCTACACAACACTGCTGGACAGCTCTTGCATACATTGCCCGAGCCGCGCACTAATCACATGAAACAAGCAGCATTCTGCCTTAGAGGCATCAGTCATTCAATTAATGACTCATAATAATTTCACCAAGCTGAAAGATCAGCCCAACAATTATAGAACCATCATTTAGAAAGTAAAATGTTAATAGGGGGTTTATTTAAATCAAGAAAATATTTCTTCATTTGCATTTTAATGCAAACATGACGTGAATGATCAAGTACGCCTCACTACATTACAATTTATCAATAAAGCTTTGGACTGTTGAGGTCAGTGGCGGTTTTTGATATTTACTACAAGGGCAGTTGCCCAGGGTGCCATTAAAAAGCAAATAATGTGCATTATATATTAGAAAAAAACAAGTTTAATATTGTTTTTATTCTTGTTCCCCTTGCTTCCTGTCAATCATACTGAGCCCACGTGGAGTAAGGCACAAACGATCCCAAGACTTTTTTAGCCTTTTTTAAGCGTATTTAGACTATTTGATAAATGCTCCTATACACGCCCAACTGGAAAATTGTATGGAATTATGTTTATATAAACTGCGCTGTAGTGGTGGTGTTGCTCGCCCAGGGTGCTACTCATACAAGAACCGCCACTAAATGAAGTTTTTGTTAATTGTTCATTTGTTCTTACATCATAATTCCTGTCTCTATTTGATGTTTACTCTGAGGTGTAATTGTGATTTCTTATGCTCTTTTTATTTATTTATTTATTTATTTATTTATTTATTTATGTGTATTAATCTCAAAATATCTACTGCCAACTCTTATTAAGCCCTGTATTTCCTCTTGTAAAGAACCTGCAAAAGTGGATTTTAAATATTGAACTAAATTCATAAGCCTGACATCGTTTTTTGTTTTGTTGTTTTTTTTAATCAAAGCGCTTGTACAAGATTCACCTGTAAAAAGAACACATATTGACCCTGCAGGTCTGTGCTGTTTGAAGATCTTTGTCATGCAAGAGCATTTTTTTTTGTTGCTTTAAACTGAATGTAAAATTTGTCATAGTCAGTGTCAGTTGATATTGACTATCCATAATGGATTTTGATGTTGCTGCTTTGTCTTGTCATCTGTCTGGTATTTGAGTTTGTTGGAGTTCAAGCATGGACTTTTGTTCTCAGCAACCGCTTTTATGAAAGAAGATAAAATTCAGCTGGCAGCTAGGAATGTTGAAACACTGAAAATTAATGTCTCACTGTTACTAAATGTCTGCGATGGACTTAGCGACCTGTCCAGGGTGTACCCCGCATCTCACCCGTGACTGCTGGAGATAGGCACTAGCCCCCTGCAACCCTGCTCAGGATGGACGGGTACAGATAATGGATGGCTGGATGGATGTTACTAAATGTTATACAACTGCAAGTGACTTTTAGGACAGAAGCTGATTCTCATTTAGAAAGGGTGTAAAACAGTGTTTTGAAATGTCTTGTTTGCATCACAAGAATAAACTTAATAAATCAGCTTCTTAAAACCAATGGCTTACTTTTTGTTTTGTTTTTTAACACTTTTGGAGCTAAATTAGTTCAAAAGATAAATTTGCACTGGCATCAATCTCTATAATTTGAGACTTTTAATTATGCTTTTTGTATCTTCTTTTTCCAGTGTGGGAGAAAACATCTGTGAGTTACCTTTTTAAAATTAATGGTGTACAAGTTAATGGGGATTTTCTCTATTCCATACTTGCATGTCGTAGAGAAACCACATTCCTATAGTCACCTGCAAGCTTCATGCATAATTCAGGCTGGATATTTGGCCTTTTTTATTTCAGAAACGGTAGAGCTAATTTATCATGATCTTTTTTCTTGTTGAGGCTAGCTTATAAGTATAATGTATACATTTTTGAGAGTGCTTCGGTTTAACCCGCTTTAAAAGTTGGAGTTGGAGCTTCACACATTGTTTGTTTAAGATAGAGTTAAATAATTTTGGAATTTGTCCTCTGACTTTAATATTTCACTGACCATGGACCAGTAGCATTGGCCTTTCAAACATGAAGCTACCACAACCCCACTAGACAGCTAATACAGTGTTCTTAGATTTAAAAACTTCACCTTGACTCTTCTTGTTACTGTGGCCAAAAACCTTAGTCTTTGTCTAGAATGATCGTGCAACTATTCTTCAGAAGGTATTTGGATTGTTCATGTGAGCAGCTACAAATTTCAGTTGAGTTTGACAGTGCTGATTTTTCAGCTGGGTTTTTTCCCCCAATGGCTATCCCTATCTCTGGGTTCTCTGTGGACAGTGATGTTGATGTTTCAGCAGCTTCCAAGTTGAGGCTTGTTAGTTCCTTGGTTGTTCTTGATTTTGACATGTAGGCAGATGGTTGAAACTTGGACCCAATTGGTTATTTAAACAGAACAATGATCCACAATACACAATAAACTGGTTGTGGAATGGATAAAGCAGGCCTCAGATTAAATATTTGGAAAGCTTTGATTTTACCTATGCCAAAGGTTTGTGGACTATATTGAAAATCTGGCTCTGCCAGAAACTAAAGCAGAATAAATGAGGTCTCCCTTAAAGAGTGGTCAAATATCATGGCAGATGCCTGCTGATGGTGAAAACAAGTGTTTGATATAGGCAGTGGCAGTTTTTGGTATGGGTGATAAGGGTAGTTTGTCTGTTTGATAAGGGTATTTGTCTGTTGTGCCTTCAATACGTTTTCTATATATGCACATGCAGTAAACAGGGGGTTGCCGCTCCCTGCTTGCTTTTGAAAATATGTAGACAGATTTTGTGCAGGACTACAGTCCATTATATCCCAATCCAGAATGTAGATGCTTCTCTCCATTTTGACTATTTGGGGATGAGCAGGAGAAGGAGGGGCTTGCCCAGGGCAACACTCATGCAAGAACAACCACTGGATAGAGAAACAGCATCCTGAAGGATTTTTAAAATCATTTTGACCATGTGTGGGACAGGGAACAGCAACAACAAAATCAAACTTGTGTAACAATTTCTATCTTTAAATTTTATGAGTTCCTTGCTGTACAATCCTTCCATCCTAGAAAGAGCCATAAAAAATAAATCAATAAAAGGCCCAAATTACCATGAGATTCATGCCAACAATTAGTGCATGCAAACTACTTAAAAATAGAAATGCACTGAATTTCATAGCACTATGTAAAATAAACTAATTTTTTTTTTAAATTATTATTATTATTGAAGTTTATCATAATTAATTGGTCAAAACTGAAATTAAATAAATCATTTGAATGAGTTACATTTTTGTTGTGTGAATTCAAAGGAATATCACATCTTTGTTCAATTAAATACAGATCAAGCAACACGTCTGGCTGGCATGCAATAAGTCAATAAAAAATACGCAGGAAACTAAAACTCAAGTAATGACATAATGCAAAAAAGTTTTGAACACAAGAAATGACAAAAGTAAAAATGAGAACGAGAGGGTTTTTGATAGCAGGAAATTGAAACATGAGGAATAAATGAACAAAGAAAGACACCTTTTGAACACCTGTGTGAAAGGAATGAAATGAGAAGCTAAAATTAAACAAGAGAGCAGGAAATGAAATCTCATTTGTTCAACTTTTAGTTCTAATTTCTCTAGAATAGTGGTAGTCTGCTAGAGAACAGCTACTTATATTCCTGACCACAATCTTTGACCATTTTTCAAACTGTTGCTTCCACAAAAACAACTTGTGTTTTCAAAATGCAAGTTAAAGCTCTTTGATCTGTGCAGGAGAGAGTGCATGCCTCACATCCAGATAGTAAAAGGAAATTCATTAAATAATTTTAATGCCAACATGTTCAAGCCACTAATGACACAAATTACAGTTAGTTGAGAGTTTCAACATGCTTGCTTCCAAACTACTCTTTTAATTTGCTGTGAATAGTTAAAATATAGAAATTTCTTGCTAATAAGTTCTACAGACAAGTGAATATTTTGCCAGATGAGTAGCTCAGCTGTCAGATATTTGCAGCATCAGGAAGGATGTAAAGTTCAGGGTTATATCAGTCACAAATTGAAAGAGAAAGGCTCTGCAGGAGATGTTCATTAGAGACTGGCACTGACTTCTGCTTGAATGCTTCAATAGGAGCACAGAGTTATCCTGTAGCAACGACATGTTTATTCCAAGAGTAACATTTTTAAGCATTAACATCTAGGGATGCCACTAGGGTTGACACTCAGCTTTACATTACAATGTCACCAGGTGACTAACCATTAAAAGTAATCAGATTTTTTCAGACAAAAATCTATATCCTCAGTATCAAATCAAATCAAACTTTATTTATAAAGCGCTTTTCATACAAGAAGTAGCATCACAAAGTGCTTTACAGATTAAAATGACCCCACATAAAACCACCTTTCCTTCCCTCCCCCACAGATTTAAAAGCATGGTCACAGTTATACCCCCCACCTCCCAACCCATCTCCCATGCACACACACAGTTAAAAGAAAAAGTAAAAAAGGACATTGGGCCGAGTGTAGATGAACCATGCAAGGAAACGCCATCAGAGGAACCATCTGCCTCGGCAGCAGTAGATTAACAGCAGCAGCCGAGGCACCGACACAGGGCACCCAGTGGAGGCAAGGCCAAGACCCCCACCTCCACCCAAGCTCCACCTGGAGAGCACCCAGCCAGCCACAGCCGATCACTGCTCCCGGGGCAGAGGGCTCCCACAGAGGAAACACTGGAACGGGGATTAAGATAAATTAAAGTATAAAAATAAACAGTAAATTAATGTGCTAAGATTAAATTTTAAAACACTGATAGACATATAATCATATAAAACATGCAGAGCAATTAAGCAAATAGTAATGAATAATAATCATTTAAAAGCTAGGCTAAAAAGGTGAGTCTTGAGCCTGCTCTTCAAAACATGAACGTTCTCTGCAGCCCTGAGGTCCTCTGGCAGCCTGTTCCAGAGATGAAGGCCATAAAATGAACAATCTCTTTGATCAACCATTGATGAGGACGTGTCCTTCCAGTGTGGGTTTATACTAGTGGGAGTTTGGGATATGGGCGATATGGCTTGCTTCCCAGGGCATCCTTCTGTCATGGGGCGGCACCACGTGTTCACACACACAAGCACACAGAAAAAAAGAAAGAAAGAAAGAGAGGGAGAGAGAGCGAGAGAGAGAGAGAGAGAGAGAGAGAGAGAGAGAGAGAGAGAGAGAGAGAGAGAGAGATGTCTCATTTACAACCTGCTTATTTGCTGGACCAATAAATGAGAATTTAGTGCCCCCTTGTGTTGTACACACTCTAAGCACCCATGTGCCAGGTTGTTCATGACATTGCTATCCAGAAAATTTAAGTTGAACTAAAGGGCTAGTTCACGTATTTTAAAGAGCCTAGATACTCTGTAATTATCTCTAAAAAAACTAGAATATCTGTTCCATCTTGAGCAGTGTATTATACAGATTATACAGGATTTAATAGGCTATAGATTCATTATTCATTACACTGCTCAAGATATTTTAGTATATATAAAGCTTATCACCAAAGATAAATAACTGAAATACCAGAAGAAACGTGCAAACTGTCTTTCACCAGTAATGACTTTTGTTGCTGTAATGTTCCATTGATTTATTCCAATGATTGGTGCTATTTTGATTTGCATGTAAATAAAAGCAGATGCGTTATTTTTTTTACCCTTTTAACATTGTTAGTTGCAATCTCTATATTTTGAGAGATTACTGTTACAGTTACTCACAGAAATCTACATGGGAAACGAATAACTCTGGGTTTACAGTAGAATCAGAGACCGGATGCCTTTTCTTGTTTCTTGCACGTTGTTTGTGGTGTTTGGGGATTAGTGGAATGGGAAATGCGGAGCTCATCCAGCACAGGATGTAGAGTCATTGCTGGATTGTAAAGCCTGCCCCCCTTTTTATGACTCTGAGAGAAGCCTGGCGTGCAGCTGCAGGGTTCCTCATCTGAACAAATCGAAGTACGGATCGCGCATTTTCTGCGATCGAAACTCTTTCCATTGTTTTTTGTGATCCAGAACCATAAACCACCTTTAGGTGCGGGGACACATGTAATCCGGGTATGACGGTGAGTCAGTCAAATATCTCTGCATCCAACTCTACACAGAACACTTTTATTCCCAAGATTTATGTTATTGCTAGGAGAGGTTTTGGAGCATAACCTTTCATGTACACACTGTACAATTTAACCCACTGTTTCAACTCAAAATATATAAGTTAAAGGGCTTTACAACTTTAAATGAAGTGGAAAAACAAAATTGATTCTCTAAACATCACTTTATGTTGACTTAGTCTACATACATCTTTTAGACTAAACCTCTAACAACTCCAGTGTAGTCAGTCCACTGTGAGAGACAGCATTTTTTTTAAAATCAGGAAATCACATTTTCTGATTTTTAAAGAATTTATTTGTATTTTATAGCTGCACACAAGTATTTGAACACCTGAGAAAAATTTGTGTTAATATTTGATACAGAAGCCTTTGTTTACAATTACAGAGGTCAAACGTTTCCTGTAGTTCTTGAGCAGGTTTGTACACTGCAACAGTGATTTTGGTCCACTCCTCCACACAGATCTCTAGATCTGTCAGGTTTTGGGGCTGTCGCTGAGCAACACAGAGTTTTTGCTTCCTCCAAAGATTTTCTATTGGATTTAGGTCTGGAGACTGGCTAGGCCACTCCAGATCCTTGATATGCTTCTTATGGAGCCACTCTTTGATTATCCTGGCTGTGAGCTTTGGGTCATTGTCATGTTGGAAGACCCATTCACAACCCATCTTCAATGATCTGACTGAGTGAAGAAGGTTGTTGCTCAAAATCTCACAATACATGGCCACATTCATCCTCTCCTTAATACAGTGCAGTTGTCCTGTCCCCTTTGCAGAAAAGCACCCCAAAGCATGATGTTTCCTCCCCCATGGTTCACAGTAGGGATGGTGTTCTTGCATTCAACTCATCCTTCTTTTTCCTCCAAACACGGCGAGTGAAGTTAAGACCAAAAAGTTCTATTTTGGTCTCATCTGACGGCATGACTTTCTCCCATGCCTCCTCTGGATCATCCAGATGGTTATTGGCAAACTTCAGACGAGCCTTGACATGTGATGACTTTAGCAGGGAAACCTGCCGTGCAATGCATGATTTTAAACCATGATGGTGTAGTGTTCTACTGACAGTAATGTTTGAAACTGTGGTCTTAGCTCTTTTCGTGCCATTTACCAGCTCCTCCCTTGTAGTTCTGGGCTGATTTCTCACATTTCTTATCATCAGTGATACCCCACGAGGTGAGATCTTGTATGGAGCCGCAGTACGAGGGAGACAGTCATCTTTATCCTCTTCCATTTCTAACAATTACTCCAACAGTTGTTTCGATTTTCACCGAGCTGCTTAGCAATTGCCCGGAAGCCCTTTTCAGACTTGGAGGTCTACAATTTTGTCTCTGGTGTCTTTTGACAGCTCTTTGGTCTTGCCCATGATAGTAGTTGGAGTCTGACTGACTGTGGGGTGGACAGGTGTCTTTAACTAGCTCAGACAGGTGCTACTAATTTAGATTAATAAGTGGAGTAGAGGTGGACTTTTTAAAGGTAGAGTAACAGCCAGAATTCTTGCTGATTGCAAGGTGTTCAAATTCTTATGTGCAGCAATAAAATACAAATAAATTATTTAAAAATCAGACAATGTGATTTCCTAAATTAAAAAAAATTAAAAATCTCTCAGTGGAAAAACACCTTCAATGTGAATTTTAGACCCCTCCCTCATGTCTAAATGAGAGAACTTGCAAAATTGCAGGGTGTTCAAATACTTATGTTCCTCACTGTATCTTGGTTTTGTTTGGAGGCAATCTATGGGTCCATTTGAACTTAATCAAAACTTTCATTTTATTATTTTGACCATAAAATGTCCACTTTAGCATAATTAATGCATTTTATTTAAAAATGTGTCCTGTAGAAACAGAGAACCAAAATATCAATTTTGAAAAAGTAAAAATAACGAATTAAAGGTGGCCAAGCTGTTGCGATGGATGTACCAAAACTGCATAGATTGCCATTTAATATTATTATGAGTGAGCCTATTGTGTTCTTTAAATGGCAGCTTCACTTTTTTCTTTTTTTTGGCTTTTGATTCTGGCGGAGTCTGAGATCTTGTTAGAGCAGATGCTCTTTCTTTACTTTTATTACTTATATTTGTTTTTATTGCTTTTCTTTCTTTGACATTTTATAAAGTGCTTCGATCAACTTGTTATTTTTAATGTGCTAAATAAATAAATGTACACTGAAATTCAGTTTTGTCTCATCAAAGGATCTCCACTGTGAGGTTAACATGAAGTTCTAATTCAGTTAGATTTTATTTAAAAGTTTGCATTCTGATCAATTTTATGTAGCCCAGTAACCTTTACTAATGTTTTTAAAGTTGGTATAGATTATTGTGCTTCAGTGACAAGGAAAACACTGTATCAGACAGTAATCATTGTTCAAGCATCTATAGTACTATAGTACATTTCTTTTGTTTTGTGCAAGACAGCCTTAGAGGGCTGGTGTTAATAACAGGGTGCTTTTCTCCCCACATGATGCCTTTCATGCCTAAACATGGACTAAATAGACTATGTGTCTCTGTTCTCTGACTTACAGGAAACTATGTCATTTTGTGCTCTAATAAATGCTCTGACTTGTTGATGCAGTTTCAGGTGATGAACCCCCTCTGGACCCTGGCGTCAGCATTGCCGCTGCTGCTTTTGCTAGTGACTGAAGGACTGAGCAACCATAAAGGAAATGACAATGATGTTCTCAAACAAGTAGAGAGCAAACTCAACAAGAGCCAGGTCTGTAGCTAAGGTACATTCTGTTTTAGATAGGTAGTGTTGTTTTTGTTTGCTTTGTTTTGCGGTTTTTTAAGTAGGGAAGCAAATGATTACAGTTACCAAGACCAGTTTTTATCGGCTGTATGACATAGCTGAATCGTATCTACTTTTAAAGATCTCAAAACATATCAATGCCTTTGTCATCTTTAAAATGGAAGACAACAGTTCTACATATTGACCTTGAACGATCCTTTCTTTGCTGCCTGCAGCACATCTATTAGCAAGCACTGAAGGCAAGATGATATCGCCAAAGTTGTAGAAAATTTCACTTGTCTTGGTTTCTGTTTTGATGATAAGATTATTTTTTGCTTATCTTTAAAAATGTTGATGCATTGGCCCTTAGGCAACTGAGGTCAAAACTGAAATGCAGAAAGGAATGTGCTTTTGCAGTGGCAGCTTCTTGACATAGGACCAACCTGCCACTTGATATTAATGCTGCAGGTTTTCTAAATCTGGTTTTAAATCTGCTGTTTCTATACTGGATTCAAGATCAGTTTGACTCAGACTCAGAAAGGTTTTATTGCCATATGTGTGAACAGGTTCACAACATTAGGAAATTGCTTCTCTAAGACGGAGGTGATGGTGGGCTCCCACTTGAAGTCCTGGGTGATGGTGGTGCCCAGGGAGCGGAATGAGTTCATAGTGGTGATGTCTGTCAGGATTATGGAGGGAAGTAGGGGATGTGTACTTCCTAAAGTCCACAATATTTTCCACAGTCTTCTGGGCGTTCAGCACCAAGTTGTTGTGGCTGCACCAGGACACCAGACATTCAGCCTCCATCCTGTAGGCAGACGTTCAGCCTCCATCCTGTAGGCAGACTAATACCTGTCCGAGATGAGTCCAATAACGATGGTGTCATCTGCCAACTTAATTAAATGGTAAATGGCCTGTACTTGTATAGCTCTTTATTTAGTTCTTGAGGACCCCAAAAACGCTTCACACTACATTCAGTCCTTCACCCATTCACGCACTGGTGGTGGCAAGCTACAGCCACAGCTGCCCTGGGGCACACTTACAGAAGCAAGGCTGCCGAACACTGGCGCCACCGGGCCCTCTGACCACCACCAGTAGGCAGAAGGGTGAAGTGTCTTGCCCAAGGACACAACGACTGAGACGGACGGAGTGGGGGCTCGAACCGGCAACCCTCTGGTTCCAAGACAAACTCCTCACTCCTGAGCCACAGTCACCCCTATTAACTTGACAGACTAGTGGTTGGAGGTGCAGCTATTTGTGTAAAGGAGAAGAGCAGATGAGAAAGAACACAGCCCTAAGGGGACCCAGTGCTGATTTTCCGAGAGTCCGAGACATTCTTCCCCAGTCTCACATCCTGCTTCCTGTTAGTCAGGAAGTCAGTGATCCACCTGCAGATGGGATCAGGCACGCTCATCTGGGACAGCTTGCCTCGGAGGAAGTCTGGAAGGATGGTGTTAAAGGCAGAGCTGAAGTCCACAAACAGAATCCTGGCGTAGGTTCCTGGGGGAGTCCAGATGCTGCAGGATGAAGTATAGAGCCATGTTGATGGTGTCGTCTATAGACTTGTTGGCTCTGTAGGCAAACTGCAGGGGGTCCAGGAGGGGGGCAGTGAGGGTCTTGAGGTAGGAGAGAACCAGGCGCTCAAATGACTTCATGACCACAGATGTCAGAGCCACAGGTCTGTAGTCATTAAGTCTAGTGTTCCTGGGCTTCATGTGAACAGGGACTATGGTGGAGGTCTTGAAGTAGGCAGGCACATGACATGCGTCCAGTGTGGAGTTGAAAATGCCCGAAAACACTGGGGCCAGCTCATTTGCACAGTGTATAAGAGTGGCAGGAGATACATCGTCTGGGCCGGGGGCTTTCCTCTCTTCTCTTAAACTGCTTCCTCACATCTGCTTTATGAATATAAAAGGTTGTGGTGAAAGAAGGTGATGCTAGGCCTTATAAGTGTGGGGTGTGGAGGGGGGTGCTGAGGATGAAGTCCTTAACTGTGGTGATGGCTCTGAGGGGGGGGCGGGGTAGGTGGGGCAGTGCGTAATCTAGGTCTCTTCAGACACACGAGCACGCCGCCTTGCTTTCTTCTCCTTCGGCATTTCACTTTCCCATCAGGTTTTATATGTTGGTGTCTTTCTTTTGGCCTGCTTTACTCAAGTTTACTGTATTTGTTTCTCTAAATAGTTTCTTTGTCATTTTTTGTGCTTAATGTTTTTTACTTGTAAATCAACTTGCTCAACCATTTTGTTTTCAAATATGCTACAAAAATAAAATAAAACGGACAGTAACAATTGTCTCTTTTATACTTAATGGCAGAAACAAACCCTTTATTTTTTGTGTGCTTTCTTGTGTTTCAGAATCTGGAAATTGAGAATGCAATCAGAAATATCACAGAGGTGATGCAGAATCATACAGCAACCACATGTAGGTTTTCTAAGCCTTCCTTGTCCTGTGGATTTGTGCTTCAGTTTGTTTTTGTTATACTATCCAAAGGAAATTCAGACACATTGAACTTCTTCAAATTTAGCTATGGTACAACTGCAAACCTCAATGTTTTTTTGGGATAATATTCAAAAATACTTTGAATTGCAAGAAAAGGGATAAATGGCTTTTAATTTTTTTATAAATAAATAAAGAGAGTATGGCATTCATTTAGCTTTAGCACCCCTGAATCAATGCTTTTTAGAACCATAGTTTAAGATTTTTGGTCCATGTCTCTATCAGTTTTGCACATGTAGAGAAGGAAAATGTTGCCAATTCTTCTTTGCAAAGCAGCTCATGGTCGTTCAGATTAGATAGAGGTAGAGCAGTTTTCAAGTTTCGCCATAAAATTTTGATTGAATGTGGTTCTGTACTTTAAATAGGCCATTCTAACACATGAACATGCTTTGGTCTAAATCATTTCATTTTTGTTTTGGCTGGATGTTTAGTATTATCTAGTTGGAAGTTAAATCTATGCTCCATTCCAAAGTATTTTTGTCTGATTTTGATTTAGGATTGAACTGTATTTAACTCCATCCTTCTCTCCAAAGCTGAGATACATTCAGTTAGCAAATCAATAGTAATATTTTGTTATTCAAGAGATAATTCAGCATGATTAATCTTTAAGTTATCATTTCAATCTGTGTTGGTTTTATTTAAACAGAAACAAAATATCAACTGAATAGCTGTAAAGGTGGACCTACTTTAAAAAAGTCCTTGCAAACTCACATGAACTCCACAGGTGGACTCTTTTTACTGATCACATGACTTCTAAAAGCATTTAGCTGTACTGGATTTCATTTAGAGGTATCAAAGTAAATAGTTCTGAATACAAACACAGACAACTTTCTCAGATTTTTAATTATGAACAGTTTTTAAATCTGTTAGGGACCAAGCAATAAGGCACAAAGAGAAGGGTACAAAAATATTCTCCATTTATTTTTTTCTTAAAATAGTTAACAAAAATCCACCGAAAAGTAAATAGATCAAAAGTCTAGAAAAAAAGTCCCTGAAGTAAATGTAAACTAAGACAAACCTAATTAAGGATAACAAAAAGTGACATCTATTAATGAACCCATGGGAATTTTTACTCTAAGGCTAGCCTACAAGAAACAAGGGCGGGACGGGGGGAAGCAAACTAGGACAAACAATAACAACATCTAGGAAATTAATTCAAGCCCAGAAATTATAACTACAACACAAATGTTAAAGCAAAAATATTTTAACACAAAAATGTTTCCAATCATTAGAATTTCGAGACATTGTTATCTTCTCCAGAGTCAAGTCCCCTGCTTCCAGCTGCCTGATGGATTATTCCACTTCCTGGTGTTGCATCATAAAACACAATCTCTCCCAGCATCCAGTTCTTTAAATCACAGCAAAAATAAATAGACTGTAAATAGTCTAAGGAAACATAGAACCTGTTTACCAAATGTGTGCTCCCATATTAGCGAACATCTTTAACCAATATTACAGAAAAAGTGAAATTAGAAATAAACTTGCTGCAGTGAAAGAAAACCTATTTAAATAAACACTGAGAAATGGCTGGGGGAACCTTCACAGGAACCATTTGCTATTTTCTTGCCATGTCTTATGTAATAGTTTGTTTTGGTCTGCCACATAAAATCCCAATAATATACATTTAAAGCAACACTTAAAGAACATATTGTAGGTTAAACCCCACCTTAAACCACTGTTTAGAGAAATATATTAGGAACTGGTTCTAAATACAAATTACTCATAAATAAATTATTTAGACTTTTGGAGTTGTTTTTGTGAGAAAATGTAACCTCTGCCAGACCGGAAGTGACGTTGGCGAAACCCTTCAGCTCCATCAATAGAAAACAATGGATTTTAATGCTGGATCTGACACTGAAGAAACTTTAAATATTTACAATTACACATATGATAGACCACAACCATACAGCTATGAGCCTGATGTGCGTCCCAGAGAGCAGAGAGAGATCAGGAGAAGGATTAATGGCCAAAGAAGAGAAATAGAGCTGTGATGTCAGGACAATCAGTGGAGTTGGGCAGGCGTCTTGGTGAGACTGATGTTAGCATAAACTCGTCTGCTAACGTCACATTTTCGTACAGATTACTGTCATGTACCAGAAAATAAAATAAAAAACATTAGTATTTATCAGCTAATATAGTATTGATCCTTGCCAATAATGTTGCAGGGTCAATAAGGAGGCACACTCAAAATAAAGTTGATCTTTTATTTTCTGAAATATTTCAATGTTCCTCTGCCTGGTACTGCCTCAGCTCATAATTTAGGGTTCTCTGATTCTCCTGTGATTCTGTGATCTCCCAGGACCAGCTGGGTGGAATGCTTTTGTGAGTGATATGTTTCTAAAACCCACCTGGTGGGAAGGGAGGCACTACTGAATTCGTGAGAAAAGCGTGTCTATTACGTTACGTTTAGTGCAGTTTCTGGCCAGAAGAGGGCTGCTGGGGGTTGTCCCATATGAAGCTGCTCAAGTTTCTGGCTCAAGAACCACTGAAACCAGTTTGAAAGCAATAGCTGAAAGTCTTAAAAACTCGTTAGCTTTGTTTTAAGTTTGTAGTTTTAACGTGACAAAATGTATTTTTCTTTCCTGCATAACCAGCTCCAACGATTACGTCTTGGCCGAGCCCCACTATTGCGCGATGTCCAGGAAACCAGGTGGTGCAGGAGGGCAGCACTAGCTGTGGCTGTCCATCTGGAACATCGCAGAACCGTGACAACTGTACTTGCCCTGTAGGTTTCACTCTGCAGGGAGCAGCTGAGTGTAAAGGTGAGACACGGGCAGACTTACAAGCATGGAGTGATGATTTAAGGGGATGTTTTTGGTACTGAAAATCTAGAGAAATCACTAAAGATGTTGTGAAACCATCCCAGAGTTTAAAGGGGTAGGTAGCCTGTGCATAGTCCATAAATTTACCAAGACAGCTTGCCATCAAATCATAAAATGAGAATTCCTTCCTGGGACAGATGAAAATGCTATTAATTTATGCAAATAGAGAAATTATAATCTGCTACAGAAAGGAAAAGTACAAATTCTGGAGACATGGGGTAATTTTGAGGAAGCAGCTGTATCTGCCTGCCACCTGACTCAGTTAGAGTCTATTTTCCATTAAATTATACATTTAACACTTCGCATCGTGTCATATTTGACTATGTATATTCCCCTTATCTGTCTCCACTCAACAGATGTTGATGAGTGTGAAGGAGAAGGACCAGGGCCATGTGGTCTCCATGCCAGCTGCACTAATACCCCCGGCTCATACTCATGTTCCTGTCTCCGTGGCTACCTGATGGTTTCTGGAGGGTGCCAGGGTTCGTCCACCTCCATAAATGTGTGTGTGTGTGCATGTGCATGTGTGGCAGAAAGAAAGATATATACTTTAATAAAGATAGAGCTCGTGTGTCATGGTTATAAAGAATATCTCCGTTGGATTTTTTTTTATAGATATAGATGAATGTGCTCTGGCTGCAGTCACGGGCTTGCAGGCCTGTCAGGAAGGGGCTGAATGCAAAAACACCCTTGGTTCTTTCACCTGTTCGTGCCCAGTAGGATATGTAAGGGCTCTGAATGGACAAGACTGTGTAGGTAAGGTACATTTTGGGATGTGATACGACTGCTGCCTTTGATAGATAAAAGGTTGAACAAGTCCTGCATAGCATGACCATGAATGACATGAATAACCCTCTTGAACTTGGCCCTCCACCCTGACATTGACAGCTGCTGATTTGCATCCTGTGTAGATGTAGATGAGTGCCGCTTTGAGGAGCAGTGTCGGCAGGAACTGGGAAATATATGTGTGAACACTCCAGGTAGCTTTCTGTGCCAGTGCCAGCCGGGCTTTAGAGTCGAGGCCCCTGCCTGTGTTGGTAAGCCTTTCATTAAGTATCACTGGAACAGACTGATATTTAGATCTGAACCAATGAAGTTAGTATAGTTAGGGGTCAGTTGTGTGCATTTTCCAGTGAGGTACAAAACCATGCTTTTTACATGAATAACGTCCACTAACGTAAAATGATAAAATGCCCATGGGAACTCTAGACTGCTTGCAGGAGAGAGAGGAAAGGAGTTCCAGTTGTGAAATAGCCATGATTTTCATCAGTTAAACTTTAACCAATCAATCTGTGACAGGGATTGCAGTTTATGATTTATTTAGAGTTAATTAAACAGTAACATGTAACAAACTTTAAATGCACTTTCATTTTCATTTGCCTTAAAAGCAAGAAGAAAGAAGAGAAAAAACAAGAAATACTAGCTGTAATCACAAACCAGTGTGCTACAGCTAAAACTTGTGATTATTTTATAGTAGTTACAATCTGATAATTAAAAGCACTTCAACTCAGAGGAAACTGTTTATATTACTGTTAATCCTATGTGATGACTATCTCTAAGCAGCAGCTGCAGGATCCTTTTCTTTCAAATTTTTAAAATGGTGAGAGAGGCCAATAGCGGGCTGTGATTGTGTGTAATTTGTGTCTCACAGCAAAAACACTCTAAAACTTTCCAACATTATCTGTTTAAATCCCTAAAATGGTTTAACTAGACTGTCTAAAAAAGTGGAAGTCAATGTTTTATTATTAACGGATTTAATAATGCTTGTGAATGTAAGCTCGTAAAATATTGTGATATTAAACACCTTTGACTGAATTTTCGAAAATGTTTTGCACCTACCATTGGAAAACATTCCAGTGATTTTTGGTACACCTGAAAAGTATTGCCTCCATGCCAGTGCTGGTTTCTATGTAGATTTCTACCCACTTCCTCTGATTTACTTAAACAGCACCTCAAATGTAATATTACTACAACATGAAGTTTGTACAACTATGGCTAAAGCAACAAAGAACATTGACAAGATAATTATACAAAGGTACCAAAAATACAGAAATGTTCATAATAACAGACTAAGTAAAAACAGGAATAGCTTATCTTGCTTTTTCTAAGATGACAAATTTCTAACCAATTTTGCCTAATAAAAACCCTGATTGGGGTATTGTGGGTTTCAGCGCAAGTAGTGTGACTTGTATTTATAAGGAAAACATATTAGCTGAAAATTAAAATGATTAAAATACTGAATGTCACTTTGTGTTTCTGTCCCAGATGTCGATGAATGTATGGAGAGTCCCAGGTTGTGCGATGGTCAGGGTGTTTGTGAGAACACGCTCGGGAGCTACAAGTGCATTTGTCGACCTGGTTACCAGGGAAACGGCACTCACTGCGAAGGTAACCAATTAGTGCTGACGTCTCTCTGTGGAAAACTCTGTTTCCCAATGACAGGGTCAGCTTCCTTGTGTGCGCGGGTTTTAATGCCTGCTGTTATGCCTTCCATTAAAATTATCCCGGGTGGCAGAATGGTTATGGAACAGAAATGAACTGAGTTTTAGATGCAGCTTTGCAAAAGAAAAAAAAAATCTCCTCCTAGATGAGAACGAGTGTGCGTCAGGCAGTCACAGGTGTGACACCAATGCTCGGTGTGGCAACATCATCGGTTCGTACTTCTGCCAGTGTTACCAGGGCTTTAATGGAGATGGGCATTCTTGCTTTGGTGGGTAAGAGTTATTTATGGGCATGTCTTCCCACAAACATGGCTGTAAATTTGTTAACCACAGTTGAGTATAAAGCTCCTTCAAATTTGTCGTTATTTACAGATGTTAATGAGTGCCTTCTTGACAATGGCTACTGTGAACACAACTGCACCAATGTATTGGGAGCATACAGCTGCCAGTGTGCTGCAGGCTACCAGCTGGACCAGGATGGACATAACTGCATAGGTAATGTAAGTTAAGAATAAAAAAGGGTGTTAATCGGAATAAATAAAAAAAATTTCTTCTTGTGAGTTGCAAAAGAAGATAAAAAAACCACAGTCACTAACAATTATCAGTCCATGTGGTCTTGGCAAAAATCCCACAGCAGATTTTAAACAATTCCAAAAAGCATTAGTCTTACTTCTGAAGTACCCTCTTCCGCCACATAAACCATGTAAAACTGTGGTCAAAAAGAGGAAGCCATACACATAAAAAAAAATCTGCTGATATTTCAATAGCCTGTTTCAAAAGACAATGGCGGCACTTTGCTGCAAAGCAGAGGGGGCATCAGGGAACCTTTTGTCATTCATAAGTGGTCAAGTCCGGCGTTGCGGTAATATTACTATCAAGCTTGGCGGCACGAATGGCACAATATTCTTGCCTCACCACAGTGCATTCAAAGGACACACCGTGGCAGAAGTATTACCCTGATATGCCGCCTGACCTATAATGTCTTTGGGCTAAATCAGATTGATAGACTGAAAAAGTCAACTTACTAAAATATTTTTTGGGGCTAAATAATGACAAGAACTGGTCAGCCTTAAATAGCTGTTAAAGATGTCCAAAGATTATGGGGATTGGAGGTTAGCCCTGCTATTTGTGTCTCCCATCCCATGTATGAAGCTGTTGTTGAGATAGAGAGCTCCGTCAGACTTTTGCATTTTAGGTGCATGAAGGATCATTATCGTAGGTACTTCCTCCCAGCAGCTATTAGAGTCTATAACTATCACTGCTCCCAACAAACTAAATAAAGGTTTACATTTCTTCTGTAATTTGCACTATTTTTCTCAGTTCAAATACCATTTCTGCTACTTGATTTGCATATCTCTGTTTGCAAAGTTTCTATTTTTTCACTTCTTGTAAATAATATGTTGTCTAATAATGCACAAATACAGGTGTGCATCCTGTAAATATTTTTAAATTGTCCTGCTCACTTGCACATTCCTAAAATCTAAGTATGCATTTTCATTTTTTTCCTATCTGCACAGTACTTTAGTTTTGTAATTTTGTTTTTACTGTACATATATTCTTAATTCTGTTCATATTTTTCTTGTGGGAATCATAATGCTTCAGTTACTTGTCACTTTGCTGCTGTTACAGCTGAATTTCCCCTCTTTGGGACAATAAAAGATGATTCGATACTATTCTATTCTTCAATTTTTCTAACTTCCGGCAGAATGTAGGTGTAGTGCCGCACTATTTCTAGCATGTGCAAGAAGAACTAGTGGAAATTTGGTTTTCAGCTGTTTAGTTTCTTTTTATGTCTGTACACTATAACAATGCTACACTAAAAACATTTTTGTCAGTATCCACTTAATGTTTTTGCCATTTCTTAGTCAAGTTAAAAGCCTGATAACATGTGTTAAACAGCTTGCAACATTTTTCATTAATTTTATTTCAGCACCAAGAGTGATGAATAATGTAAATTAACATCCAGTGTTGTTTTCCGCTACGCTACTTCCAAATCTTGACACTCTTTAATTTCCATACTTGGCGTCTTCAGCCTGTAAGTAAATTAATAGCCAGTGAATAATGTTTTGTTAGGTGCAGTGATGTGTCTCTTTGGAAAAGATGGTAAACTAGGCCGGCTGTAGCTCAGTGGTTGTCAGCCTGCAACCCTGAAATTGTGGGTTCGATTCTGCTACATGTCGTTGTGTCTTTGGGCAAGACACTTCACCTACCTTGCTACCTTGTTGGCCAGAAGGGCCGATGGCGCGATATGGCAGCCTCGCTTCTGTCAGTCTGCCCCAGGGCAGCTGTGGCTATAATCATAGCTTGCTTCCACCAGTGTGTGAATGTGAGAGTGAATGAATAATGGAGTTGTAAAGCACTTTGAGAGTCTTGAAAAGCGCTATATAAATGCAAGCCATTATCATTAAACGCTGAATATTAACAGTAAAGCCCCAAATGTATATTCTGGTCTTTGTTTATAAAATATGAAGAATAACAAACCTCTCTCTGCAGACAGTAACATCCAGACAAAAATTAACTTCATTTTGGCCAACAAAGCAACATTTTCACAAATTCTGCAGTGGTAGTTGGTTAATTTTCTTTATCTTGAGGAAAAATTAAAGTGCTTTTTCCCTCAAATTACATGTAAGCAGAAAGCAGCAAAGAAATCAAGCGTCCTCAAACCTTTGCGTCAATCTTAAAGGCCATTGAGAAACACTATTCACTTGATCAAAGCTTGTTAAAACTCTAAATGAGCTTTTGAATGTTGTATGTTATGGCGAAGAAGTTATCTAAATGTCTCTGATCCCCCCAGATGTGGATGAGTGTTCAGCTCCAAATGGGACCTGTGAGCACATTTGCATCAACACTATAGGCTCTTTCTGGTGCTCCTGTAAACCGGGCTACCAGCTGCACATTGATGGCCGCACCTGCGTAGGTCAGTCACCCACAGGCACTCATTCACTTAATACAGCAGTTTTCACACTCATTTTCAGTCATTTAAAGCAGCTCAGCTTAAGCAATTTACCAGCATGCATAACAGAAAAAAAAACAGCTATAAATAGGTAATCTATGTTTTCATGTGTGTCTGTCAGACAGGATGTTTGCATGCCTGGACATAAATGGGTGTCATGGGGACACATTTTAAAAGATTAGCAGATGGAAAAAAAATGAAACCAGCATTCGGTGGTGTAAAAAAAAGCTAGATTTGAATCATGAAAAGTTAATGTTGACAAATTTTCCCTTCTGTTTGCTTGCATGCACCCAGATATCGACGAATGCAAACTCCAGAATGGCGGGTGCTCTCACACCTGTACCAACTCTCCTGGGGGATTCACCTGCCACTGCCTGCGTCCTCTGTTGTTGGACACTGACAACCTCACTTGCAGCAGTGGGTTCATTTACATTTGACTAACATTAGTTTTGTGTGTGTAAACTACATTGACCTGCCAGATTGTCTACTGAGACGTTATGGAGGACATTCAGAAATCATATTTGAAATCTTAAAGTGTTACTCACAAGGAATTATTTGCAGTTACCCTGATCCTTATCGACTTAAAGTGCTTGCTAAATCATGTTTACGTTTTTTCCTTCTCAATTGTCTAAAATATATCAGGAAGTAGTTAAGAGATCCAAAATGTTTCTGGCACAACTTCACCGACTTCCAAAGCGCATGGAGATTCAAAAATCTGCTTTGTTAATAGACCAACGCATTTCTACCAGAAAAGTTGTTTCTTAGAATTTCAAGGTTTACTGGAGTCTTCACCTTAGAGGAGTAGTTTAGAGACCCAACAGACCTGAACCCTGACCAGAGATTTAAAAGCGCTCACATTTTTTCCACCTAAGCGGGTTCCAGTTCTGAACCAGAGCTGGTGCTAGAATCAGTTCTTCTGTGGTTCTATGAAATAACAGGTTGGCTTTTTTCAGAACTGAAGAGCCCCTTCACCGTGCCTTTGTAAACATGTTATTAATATTTGGTCCTGCCTCTGTTATACTATCAACTTTTTTGTTTATTAAAGTGCATGCAGACAATTGATCTGCAACAATCTTATTATTTATACCAGTATTCTTACAAACCAATGCCCCAATATCACCACCTATATTTATTAATACTGTTTTAAAAAATCAAACAGTGTTGTTTAAAGCACTTCACAATTCCAATCAGTCAGTTTTTCAAAGCTGCACTGGAATCGGAGTTAAACACATTAGCAGGAGAATTTATTAGCACAACCTGGAAAAAATTAAATACATAAATATTAACTGTGAGTACATCACAGAGGACCTTTGAGGGCATGTGATATTCTCTGACTGTATATATATACAGTTGTGGCCAAACGTTTTGATTCTTTCATAATCACTTCTTGGAGTTTGTCAGAATTAGTGGGTTTTTGTTTGTCCACCCGCCTCTTCAGGACTGACCACAAGTTCTCAATGGGATTAAGATCTGGGGAGTTTCCAGGCCATGGACCCAAAATGTCAACGTTTTGGTCCCCGAGCCTCTTAGTTATCACTTTTTGCCTTATGGCACGGTGCTCCATCGTGCTGGAAAATGCATTGTTCTTCACCAAACTGTTGTTGGATTGTTGGAAGAAGTTGCTGTTGGAGGGTGTTTTGGTACCATTCTTTAGTCATGGCTGTGTTTTTGGGCAAAATTGTAAGTGAGCCCACTCCCTTGGATAAGAAGCAACCCCACACATGAATGGTCTCAGGATGCTTTACTGTTGGCATGACACAGGACTGATGGTAGGGCTCACCTTTTCTTCTCGGACAAGCCTTTTTCCAGATGCCCCAAACAATCGGAAAGAGGCTTCATCGGAGAATATGACTTTGCCCCAGTCCTCAGCAGTCCATTCACCATAGTTTCTGCAGAAGATCAATCTGTCCCTGATGTTTTTTTTGGAGAGAAGTGGCTTCTTTGCTGCCCTTCTGACACCAGGCCATCTTCCAAAAGTCTTCGCCCCACTGTGCGTGCAGATGCACTCACACCATTCCTGAGCAAGCTCTGCACTGGTGGCACTCCGATCCCGCAGCTGAATCGTCTTTAGGAGACAATCCTGGCGCTTGCTGGACTTTCTTGGACGCCCTGAAGCCTTCTTAACAAGAATTGAACCTCTTTCCTTGAAGTTCTTGATAATCCTTTAAATTGTTAATTTAGGTGCAATTTTAGTAGCCACAATATCCTTGCCTGTGAAGCCATTTTTATGCAACGCAATGATGGCTGCACGTGTTTCTTTGCAGGTCACCATGGTTAACAATGGAAGAACAATGATTTCAAGCATCACCCTCCTTTGTCAAGTCTGCTATTCTAACCCAATCAGCCTGACATAATGATCTCCAGCCTTGTTCTCATCAACATTCTCACCTGAGTTAACGAGACGATTACAGAAATGATCTCAGCAGGTCCTTTAATGACAGCAATGAAATGCAGTGGAATTTTCATGGCAAAGAAGAACTATGCAATTCATCTGATCACTGTTCATAACATTCTGGAGTATATGCAAATTGCTATTATAAAAACTTAAGCAGCAACTTTTCCTATTTCCAATATTTGTGTAATTCTCAAAACTTTTGGCCACGACTGTAGACCCTGCATTCTTGCAGGTCTGTTGTTTTCCATGAGAGTCTACTATTTGACTGCATGTACGTAACAGTAGTGTTCAAAATTATTTATCTTTGCTTATTAACTTTAAGTGTTTGAGGCTGGGAGCCTACCTCACCCTAATCTTTAGCACTCAAAACTTGAAATACTTCAAATTAGAAGAAACATGTTGGTAAAAGTGAAATATTAGTTTAAACCTTAAACTACATGGGGCATGAATACTATTGTTCTTAAAGGTATCCCTGTTTCTCCCGATAAACCTAACCAAATAGTCTGCATGACCAATCCATGTGTGCTCTTTGACACCCTGATTGCATCTACTATTGATGCCAAACTTGACACAATTGTCTCGTAAACCTAAAATGTCCCACTGCTGCTGTCTTGTGTCGCTGAAAACTAACCTAAAACTATGACACTTTTTTTAAATTTAACAGATAAAAATAAAAGATATTACATTCAGATACTGACCTAGCTCCTATCTAGTGGAGATATGATTTTCCTGCATTCCAAAAAAATACCTGATTCATGACTATCTCTGTTGTGAAGCTGCACTACAAAATAAAACCCCATTACAATGCCTCCTCCTCCCTTTGTCTAAGAAAAGTAGAAATCTCTTGACTATTGTTGTGAAGCTACTTTATAATGCTCAGTTACATGACTCATTTTAAACTGGTGTCTTGTCTTTTCTCAGAAATATACATTTTTCTGAGATAAGTAATGTAGCATTACGTTAATTAAAGCTGTTTTCTTCTTGAGATGAATAGAAGCTACATCTTGTAAGCTACGAAATGGAGGTTGCGGCCAGATATGTTCCCTGAGAGCCGAGGGCGACATCCAGTGTAGCTGTCGAGCTGGTTGGAAGCTGGGAGATGACCTCAAGAGCTGCGTTGGTGAGATCTGATCTCCTCACACTTTGCTCGTGTAAAGTTTTGAGGATATTCTATTAAGGCAAATTTATGCAAGGAAGTCTGTTAGTTGATTTTATTTTAATCACATTGCTACAATCCTGAATTTCCTCAGATTTCACCATCTGTTGAAAACTTCCTCCAAATATAATCTTTTTAAACATTTGCTGCTGTGGGCTTTCGGCTAAAAACATAAAAATCTAGACGCGTTTTACAGACACTATGAAACTCTCATTCTTTTTGCACTTGCCAGTATGAACTGAATGTGCTTCCAGAAAGAAATTACATCCACTGGGAAAAGGGAAGTGCTCAAACTCAAATGCCTGATGTCAAATCTTCTGCTGCAGCCAAGTTTTATACACTATGTTTGCATCCTAATTTGTTTTGTCGTTTAATCTCAAAAGAATTTAATAGAAGTGGATTCGCAGGCTTTTGAAATGTCTCCCTATCTGTCTTTCGTCATTAGACGTGAACGAGTGCGGAGACTTTACAAATGGAGGTTGTGAGCAGCTCTGTGTGAACCACCCCGGTGGGTTTAACTGCACCTGCAAGGAAGGGTATGAAGTTCAAACTGATGACCCCACTAGGTGTCGACGTAAGTCAAACACTGTGCATCTTACACACTGAAAAGAATACATTTTATTAACATGTTTAGTGATAGTAACTCTTTTATTCCTTCCCCCACGATGTGGCACTGTAAACCCAGACTAGCTGAGTCTACTAAAGATTTCTGTGGAAACCCGTTCCTCTAAACAACTTTAGTTTTTACACATGCTGAACATGCATAGATTAAGTTGAATTGACATGGACAATCAGTCGTGTTTTCTAAAAATGATTAGTTCTCTTTACTAACTTTCTATGCATCCCCAAATTGTTTGAAATAACTTTCTTCAGCTTAACCCAATTACACATTGTATCTATCACTACTTATCGTCATTTGTTAATGTAATGTCATTTGTTCTCCAAAAGCAGCCGCGGTCGAGCCACTGTCGTGATCCTGCTGTGTCTCTGTTTGTGTGCTTGAGAGAGGCCTCTTCCTGTATTGAAGATCTTTTTGAGCAGTACTGCCACTGTGCACCTTCGCTTATCTCTACCATACTCATGTTGTACATCCTTAATTACTATTTGGAGTTGCTGTTATATTCTGCATGTAGGCTAAAAGATTTCCAGCCAAGGTTATATTTTTGTAAATAACAGTTGGTAGCACTGTTGCCTTGCAGCAAGAAGGCCCGCGTTCGAATCCCGTCCTGGGGACTTTCTGCATGGAGTTTGCATGTTCTCCCTGTGCATGTGTGGGTTCTCTCCAGCTTCCTCCCACAGTCCAAAAACATGACTGTTTGGTGAATTGGTCTCTCTAAATTGCCATTAGGTATGAGTGTGTGCGTGCATGCATGTTGTTTGTCCTGTGTGTCTCTGTGTTGCTCTGTGATGGACTGGCGATCTGTCCAGGGTGTACCCCACCTCTCCTCTCATGACTCCTGGAGATAGGCACCAGCCCCCCCCCCCCCCCTTCCGCAACCCTGCATAGGATGGACGGGTACAGATAATGGATGGATGATTATTTTTTTTTGAAAGTTATTATTTATCAACTGATCTTTCTCTAACATGCTGAATATAACATTACAATTAATTATTTCTATTTAACTTCCAGCTACTGCCATGTATTTGTTCTGGAGATTGCTGTACAAAAAGAAAATATGTCCCACAGTCCCTGGGGTCAAATGTTTTCTCCATTCTTGAATCACCAAATCACCCGCAGAAAAGTCTCTCTGTTTTTCTGGCTGCGCTCGATCCCACAGAGTTTTTAAATATCCCGGCATGTTTTTATGTTGCTACCAGAGGTGGGTAGAGTACCAAAATTGTATTCAAGTAAGAGTAGCACTAAAGTAAAAGTATAATGTGACTCAAATGGCTCATCTAGAAAATATCAACAGAACAACAAAGCTTGTGTACAAACAAGGTCTCACTTTAGCATAAACTGTAGGCTTGTGTCCTTGTCTAGTTCATTTTTAGTTAAAACATGTTTGTTTTGATTCGGTGAAATTATTTGGAGTAGGTAGAGAATCCAAAAATTTTACTCAAGAAAGAGTAGTGATAGTTCGTAATACTACTTTTCTCCAAAAAACTACTCAAGTAAATGTAACTAGATACCCACCTATGGTTATGATTACATAACACATATTATTTGCCTATTTCTACCTTAAACATTGTATTAATATTATTGGTAGAATACAAACATTTTTATGTTGTTTTACTACCCACAGAAGTATTTTTGTTAAAAATCATGGTTCCACTTGCTTCCTTTAAGCAATCAGATAGAAGGCCTCTCCAAACCAAATTCCCAGGCTGAATTTCAACCCCAGCCCACCCCTGGTGAGAAGAACCTGTTGGATAAACTAAAATGTGAGCGTCATAGACTTGGGTCATTTACATGGAGATCATGTGCAAGTTCAAAAAATGCACATAGAATTTGACAAGTCCTGAAGGTTGTCAATCACATTTTGTCCCTCAATGATGATCTTCAAAGAGGCTGGACTGAGATGTAGGGAAGATGATGATGCAGCACTTTCTGAATCAACCAGGAGGATTCCAATCTCAGTGGCGATCCAAACCTCTTCATCAGGGTCCTTAATAAACAATATAAAGACACAAATAGAATAATTAATTTCTCAACAAACAGCCGTCAGGATTTCAGAATATAAATACAATGCAATGAGTGAGATAAATCATTCTGGTCAGAGGCTGCCAATTTCATGAACTGAAACAGTTAATCATGTGTATTAATCCATTGGAATTATTTAATGTTTTTGTATAAGGGCAACTGTGTTAATGTGGTTTAGCACAGACTGCAAACAATATATTGTTGATAATTTTAGATTACATAATCACATTTCGTTTAGACAGTAAGGTAAAGAGTAACTTACAAAGACTGACCTATGTAAATCTGATGGCTTGTCACCAAGAATGATCGGAAACCATCTCAGCATCAGTGTCTGAATATCAAGTGGGTCGGAAGTCTTTGGGAGAGCAAGCTGACAACTTATATATGTAAATTATTGCTAATAGCTGTATAGAAAAGTATATACCTGTTCAGTACTGATATAAATGCAAGAATGACCTCTGAAACCAAACACGCGTTAACCCCATTAGCCTGTTAGCCTGTGGCAGGCACATTATTGTTAAAGAGCAACTCACCCCCTACCAGAGTCTTACTCCACCTACATTTCCGGTTTGAAAAATTAGGAAAAAGGAGGCCTTTCCTGGCGGAATGAGGGAGATCATGGGGGGGAGGGGCCTGGGTGAAGTCAACACTTCCTTGCTTTTCCAACTTCAACTCGCTATGGAGGTGAGGCCGAGACCGGACTTGTTTTATACTCCACAGCTGCAGGATGGCTGACGTCAGCCATAGTGGCTGAGCCAGTAGCAATGCCTGATTCGAATTCAAGTGCAGTGTAAAGTTTTAACTTGAAGAGGGCGCCGAACTGACTGTTTCTGGTTGAACATTTATATTTTTACTAAAATGTACTAAAATTAAAAGTACTAAATTAAAAATTATAAAAACGTTTATCAGCAAAAAAAAGTGGATTTGGGGGTGAGTTGCTCTTTAACAGTCAGTGAACCAACAGATAGCTGTCTTCATAAAACATAGCTGAGTTTGCTGTTTAATTAGGCCATTTAGACTGAGCTTATGGGTCTGTTCAGTAAGATATAAAATGTAACACTTATCAGATTTCTTCAAAACCCTCTCCCAGTAGATGAAATGTTGAGCATGTAGGGTGCAGAAAGCAACACGTTCATGTCTTTTTGTGCTGTTGATTGCACAAATCGCTTTAATAAAAACAACACGTGCAAGTTCTACAAAATTCCATCAACTTGCACCCCTTTCAAGGCAAACAAAAGATGTCTTTGGTAGCAAGCGATCAGAAGAAGCGATTGGAATGAGTGGATGATTAAAAATGTAACAATCTGATAACTTCATATCAGATAAACCTTGGCCAGAGGTTGCCTTACAATTTTTTGTTGTCGGTCATTTTGACTGACGAGGTAAAAAAATCCAGTCATAATCTATTTTTACCTGTCATTCTTTAAAATGATAATAATTACATATTAGGTCATATTTAATTGTCATTCATTTTAATTCATGTTCAAACCGAACAAACTGAACAGAGAATCCACATTGTGCCATTACACACTGAGCAGATTAATAAGCTACATGTATTAATTATGTATTAATTATAATTATGAAATTTTTTACCTGCTGTGGCCTGAACACTCAGCATAGAGCACTGTCTTCGCATCTGCAAAATGTGCTCAGGGGTGGATTTGGAATCTGTCAAAATGAGATGGTCTTCAGAATTTTCCTTTACCGTTAAAAGAAACCGGTTAATAGAAAATATTTGATTAACGCAACCCCTGCCCTTGGCTAACAAACACTGCAACTGCTGATTAACCACAAATATTAATAATGGAAACCAGAGGTATTTAAAGGAGTCATAACCTAGTATTATGTTGGATACCCACGCTCAATTATAGTCTTTCAGGCCCTTCTAAAAAAGAAAAGTTGAAAAAAATAAACACAGAGCTCCTCTGACCCTTATTTCTTAAGGCATTATTGTCTCGCGAGATCTGATGCGATATTTTGGCTGTCGCAGGTAACGCTTCCAAAATGACGCAAGTTGTGAGTGGAACCCGACCTTCAATTGTAACTGCATTCTAGGTCATTTGTTGTTTGCAAAGTAGCAGCCATTACCCGTGTTGTCCTAGAAGCTACTACTCCTGCTAGCATACAATAGCCGCATTAGCAGTTAGCTGCTGTTTGTTACACACAGTAGAGCTATAAAAACACCGTTTCAATTGCAGGCAAGTTTCTGATTGCTGGAATGGCCCCTTTTTCCAAATGGAGCTTCGATGCCAACTTCGCCTGATATTGTCCCAAATTCGTAAAGGATTCCGGCGTAAAATGTTCAGCACAGACACCTAAACCAGTTGTTGTAGGAACCACGTCATTAAAAATGAATTTAATTCACTGATTCCTGATAGCTTGGTCCGTTCTTGGGAGAGAAAAAATATTTCCATTTTGATTCTGGCAGTCAACAACAGAGCAGCTCACGTGTGCACTACGTTTCTGCATCATTCTCGTTCAAGTTCATACTTCAAATCGGAATTCAGTAATGGGAGAGGGGCAGGACGGGCTTCTTGCAGCATAGGTCTGCGATGTCCATATATGGTAAATCTTGCGCCGACTTGACGTCAAGTCGGCCAGAAATTAACATCACATATTTGAGTGCGCGTGCATGTGGGCTGGTTGACGAACCGATGGGTAAACAAAGGCTTCAATTTTAAATGCTGGGTTCCCGGCCAGTGTATAATCATTAAGCAATCATAACATACATTTTTATCTCGTGGAAAAGTGAAAATTACAGGTCATGACTCCTTTAAAAGGCCAGCATCTCTTTCTGCACCCAGGTTGCTTGTGCGTATAACTGCCTGCCTGCCTCAGTTGTCAGATTCATATCATATTTAGAAATGGCACAGTTGCATTGTGGAACTGAAGGGGGCGATATTTCCAACATTAGCCATGGTATTGTTGGTCCGGTTTGACATACAAGGTATTGAGTAGAGTTTAAGAACAGTCAACACAGCTTTAGTTCTGGAATACAGCCTCTGCCGGTTTATTAGTTTACTTACCTTCTCTGTGCAGGACAAAGCATTGATGACATATAGCTCTGTTATCTTCAATCACCCCAGCAAGCCTCCCCACTATCACTAGCACACAGATTATTATACCTGGTTCATGCGTCATATTGACGCACGAGCTGTCTGACAATATCCAGATGTTTATAATTCGGC